>JAWPHD010002553.1:0-251378 GCA_037043455.1 Cyrtodaria siliqua
CCATACAATTTCAAATCGGCAATCATGTATCCAAAAGGTAATCGTCAGATGCGATGGCAATATGGAACTACCGTTTATAGACAAATTGTTGGTATCCCTATGGGTACGATCTGTGCGTCCCTTGTCGCAGATTTGTTTTTATATTGCTATGAACGAGATTTTATGTTGAGTCTTTCATCAGAAACCCAGGAAGATGTTCTTGAAGCCTTTAGTGACACCTCTCGATATCTGGATGACATATTGAACATTGGCAACCCTTTCTTTTCTACTATGGTAAATAATATATATCCTAAAGAACTTCAACTTAACAAAGCTCATATTTCTGATATTAACGCTTCTTTTTTTCTCGATTTACATCTCACTATTGAAAATGGTGAAATAGTTAGCAAAATCTATGACAAGAGAGATGATTTTAACTTTGATATTGTTAATTATCGCCATTTAGATGGGGATGTTCCCCGAGCAACTTCTTATGGCGTCTATGTGTCTCAACTTATTCGTTTTTCTTGAACTTGTGCTCGAGTTGATGACTTTAATATTCGTAATCTTTGTATAACTAAAAACTACTCCATCAGGGCTACCGTTACCATGAACTTCTTAAAACCGTTGCACAATTGTATTATCATAACCCTGATCTTCTTTCCAAATATAAAAGTAATTTAAGAACTCTTCTGCGACAAGGACTATCACAACCTGACTTCTATGCTGATGTGATTTACAAATTTCGTAATATACTTGGTCACGTTCACTTTCATACTATATTTGTTAAGCGTGTTAAAAGGTTTATCAAAAGCGGTTATGACCCTATCAGGTTGTGGACCCTATCATGTTTGTCATTTTTGCGTGTTTTGGGGTTTACTGTGTTCTGTGAAAGCTGCATTTTCTGTTCGACTTTATACTTATATCTATGGTGGACCCTTTTACAGTTCGCCACTATGCGTTCCTCTTTAATTGTGTTTAATTGTATGGTGACCGGAGAGGCTGTGGACCCTATGATGACGCCTACCTAAAAAAACACTTGGACGGTGGCGTTTGATGTTTATCTATGCTCTTTCTTGTCGTGCCCTTAATGGTTTATTCTCTTGTTGCTCTGGCTTCTGCCAAGTCATTGAGTACATTCATTGTTGCTTTTTAGTCAACCCTTTTGTGTTTGTGATGTAGTTTGCATTTAATATTACTTTTGCCTTCTTGTTTGTCTGTTTGCGTGTTTGTTTCTGTGTTTTGTGGTTGACTGTCCTCCTTGAATGTTACTTTCCCTGTCCGATATTTTTATATTTCTTTTTACTTATATCTATATTTATTAGCATGTTTTAAACTCAGTATTAATAATTATGTAAAGGGAATGTAGCGACACATCCAAACAGTGCAGTTATTGAGATTTCTGAAAACTTGTTTAAACCCCACAGCGGCCTTTTTTGCCACTGACCGTTCCAAGGCGGTAGCCCTATATTGTCAATCCTTTTTGTGTTTGTGACGTCATATGCCTTTATTCTTTATTAACATTGCCATTCATGTTTGTCGTTTTGCGTGTTTTGGGTTTACTGTGTTCTGTGAAGCTGAAAGCTGCATTTCCTGTTCGACTTTATACTTATATCTATATTTATTAGCATGTTTTAAAATCAGTATTAATAATTATGTAAAGGAAATTTAGCGACTCATCCAGACAACGCAATTATTGAGAGTTCTGAAAAACTTGGGAAAAGGTAAAAGAATTATCAAAATCGGATGATAAACTAAAACGATATGAGCATTTGAAGGTTATTTTAAAATGGATATGGGAGCCGCCATTTTGAGAACTGTGACATCATAGTTCCAAATTACCATATATGGAATATTGATATATATTATTTAAAGCTAAGAAAATCACTGCAAATGAATTCAAAATCCATTACTGGTCATATAAAGCGATGTTGTCATTAAGTATACATATTTTTCATACAGTTGCTGTATTTTTTTCACCTATAAATCAGTTATTTTTCATATTTATAAATTATCTATATATGGTCATTTAGAACTGTGATGTCATAGCTCTCAAAATGGCGGCTTCCATATCCGTTTCATATGCACCTTCAAATGATCATATGTGTTTTGTTTATAATCCGATTTTGATAATTCTTCCACGGTACCCTATTCCAAGTTTTCCAGAACTCTCAATAATAAGCATTGTTTGGCTATGTCGCTACGTTCCCTTTAATAATTATGTAAATAGTTCTAAGCAAAGTAGTTACATATTGCTCATTGGGGAATATATTGTAATATATCAAAACCTATTATAGGATAATAACGATGAGACTGAAACTTAAACACAGTTTAGAAATGCTTAAGGCTAGAGACAAACTAGACTCAGAGTTGGAATAGTATGTATACATGTGTAAAACCCCTAACCCCTGAGGTATAGGGGTGTATCTAACAACTATGTATTGAAGATTAGATAAACACATAAATATATCAAGACTACTTTGTAAATATAATATAGATGTAAAAATCGAACAGAAAAAGCAGCATTCAAGGACGACAGTCAACCACAAACACACACAGAAACAAATTACAAATTTAAAGATGAATAAAAGGCCAAATAAGACATCACAAACACAAAAAGGTTGACAATAGGGCTACCGCCCTGGAACGGTCAGTGGCAAAAAAGGCCGTTGAGAGTTTAAACCAGGTTCTAAAGTGCACCAAACATCACACTTACCCTACCGTCAACCCAATAAAACGGGACAGTGTAAATAAAGAAATCCCCGCCATGAACTATTCTCTAACCATCAAGGCATCATTAATAGGCAATATAAGTAAAACACAAAGATGCTCGTGTATATATAAATACAAAAAAACAATAGCTTAGAAAGCCACAAAGAAGGTACTCAATGACATGGCAGAAGCCAGAGCAACAAGAGAATAAACCATTAAGGGCACGACAAGACAAGACTGCAGACAAACATCAAACGTCACTGTCCTTTTGGGCTTTTGGTAGACGTCATCATAGGGTCCACAGCCTGTCCGGTCATCGCACAATTAAAGAGGAAAGCATAGTGGCGAACTGTTAATGGGTCCACCACCAAGCATGCAGTGCGTCGCAAAATGATAGGGTCATAACCTCTTTTGATAAACCTTTTAACAAGTTTAACAAAGATAGTATGAAAGTGATCATGGCCAAGTACATTGTGATTGCTTTCTAAAAAAACAAAAAAACAACAAGAGGTCAATGACCCTGAACCTCTACTGATATATTTTGATAGCTTGATCAGCCATGGGAACCTGTAAAGTTTGATGGAAATAAGACCAACACTTTCAGAGAAGTAGTCGCCACAAGGTTTTGCTATTATCACTCTATGTAACACTCTATGTAAAAAAAAAGATGGTCGCTGGCAGCCATGTTTGACATAAAATCAATGAATTTTGTTTAGTACCAACTACATGTCATGCCTGTCATTTTAGTAAAGGTTCAAAATCAATACCACTTATGGTTTTTGAGAAGTAGTTGCCACAAACTTGTATCTAAGCTGTGGCAGCTATCTTGAATGTCCGTCCAATCTGGTTTTTTACTTGGGACTAACTGGACATCAAGACCAACATTCCTACAAAGTTTTATAAAAGTCATTTTGGTAAAGGTACTAAAGTCATTTTGGTAAAGGTACTAAAGTCATTTTGGTAAAGGTACTAAAGCGATACCACTTATGGTTTTAGAGATGTAGTCGCCACAAAATTGTATTTAATAAATCTATTTTCAGACATGGTGGCCATCTTGGATTTTAGGCCAACCTGATTTTTACTTAGGATCGACAAGTCATCTAGAGCAATATTCCTATATTCCTAAATATTATGATTTATTATGCAACATTTCCTATGCAACATTATAATATCATTTAACTTTATCCTAGTCTAAAGAATATATATATATTCCAGCTTATAAAAATGTCATAATGCTACCACAAATTTTAATTATAAAGTTAAATCCCTAACATCAACCTTAGTAAATGCTATTTTCTGCTCAACAGTAATTCTCAATTGTAACATAAATCGATATCTAGCAGGTGTGTGACCAGGTCACAGGTCATGTGATGCAATTTCTTTTGAGAACTAGGTTACTATTTCACCAGTACAAGTAGATTTGCTCTTGTCTCAGGTTATAGTTGGAAAATCAGAATCAAAATAAAAATCTTAAAATCCTACAATTTGTTTTCCGTCTTTTTCTGAGAGCCAAAATACAAAGGAAGTCTCCTTTGTATTTTTGGCTAATCCTAACCCCTCTATGAATGCATAATGGACAGTCCTTTCTTTGAATTTGGACCTGTCCATTTATAGTACAAATTAAGGGGTGTTTCGGCCAAATGACTGATGAGACAGTGTAAACCCTGATCAGCCTGCAAGATGTCATGCCAGTAATTTTTGTAAAGGTTCCAAATCAATATTATTGATGTTTTTTGAGAAGTAGTCACCACAATATCGCATTTTTTTTAAAAATCAATTTTTAACCATTGTGGCCATCTTGAATTTCTGGCCAACCTGAATTTTTGCTGGGATCAACTAGACATCAAGAGCAACATTCCTGTGAAGTTACATGAAATTCCATCAAGTAGTTGCAGAGGAGGTCGCCACAAGTTTTTCCTATATAAATCTGTTTAAATAAAGATGGCCACTGGCGGCCATGTTTGACATCCAATCAAAATGAACTTTGGTTAGGACCAACTACATGTCGTGCCATTCATTTTTGTAAAGGTTCCAAATCAATATCACTTATGGTTTTTGAGAAGTAGTCGCCACGTACAAAATCACATTTTCTAAATCTATTTTTAGCCGTGGGTACCATCTTGAATTTCTGGCCGACCTGAGTTTTTGATATGATCAACTAGACATCAAGAGCAACACTCCTGTAAAGTTTCATGAAAATCCGTCAAGTAGTTTCAGAGGAGTAGTCGCCATAAAAAAAGTTTGCAGACGGACGGACGGACAGATGAACAGACGGACGACGCACCACGGCATAAGCGCTGCTGATCTTTGATCAGTCGAGCTAAAAACACACTATTTTTTAGCCTTTTTGGTGGCCATTTTGAAAATGGCGACCATTTTGAAGAAGAAAAAAATTACCCAGATTACTTTACATGTTTCATTCTCTATCAATCACAGGCAGACGGCGCGTACCCTACCCCGCCCACACCCTACCCCCCTCTACTACCCCCTCCCCCTCTACTACCCCCTCCCCCTCTCTACTACCCCCTCCCCACCTGTTTCTCTACTACCCCCCTTAAATATGTTTTCAATAAACTGTTCTACTTGGTTTTCAATGAAAAAAAATAAATAAAAAATACACTCTCTATACCATATATAGAGAGTATGTATTTTTTTATTTATTTTTTTTCATTGAAAACCAAGTATATAAAGAGTATGTATTTTTTTTTTTTTTTTTTTCATTGAAAACCAAGTAGAACAGTTTATTGAAAACATATTTAAGGGGGATAGTAGAGAAACAGGTGGGGAGGGGGTAGTGGAGGGGGTAGGGTGTGGGCGGGGTAGGGTACGCGCCGTCTGCCTGTGCTATCAATGCCCTGAATTTGATCTGTATCTGTATCTGTCTGTCTGAATTTGATGTGTTTACAATAATAACTTTTGATGAAGCCAATTAATTATGGGCTTCGTTAATTCTTTGTGGAATTTTTCAATCCATAGCCAAAAATATTTTGTTGTATATGTGTCAACTGGGATGTGAAAATTGAAAGAGCCCTGGTGTCAAGTTTGGTGCTTTGGTGCTTTTGTCACAAAATGCACACGTTTACCAATATATATTACCAATCTGCCCCACTATAATAACGAATAGACACAATAAACCGGTACGATATAATTATGTGTTAATAGGTCTGTAGACACAGCTCGACGCTATGATCGATACGTGTTTAACACACTCATGAGATGATTTCCACGCGTCTACCGCATATCAGTTTATTAAATAGTCCATTTCACACAAAACAATTAACGCCTCAACACCCGAATTGGTAATGTCAGTTTTGTTGACAATCACCACGTGTTATTTGTTTACTTCCGTATTTTGCAGGTGATTCCCACTAGAGGGCGCCCTTATTCCAATACACAAATTGATCTGACATTTCCCAAGATTCCAAGTGTGTAGTATTCTCCGATCCTCGATCATCACACAGTGGAGAGCACAGAGTGTCGAAGAGGGATAATGGCCCTGCAAAGAACTTCTTCTTCGAGGAGGGGTTCAAAGAATGATTCTTACAAAGATGACGAGGATATGGATAATAACGGGTACATTCAAGTATTAGTGAAACCATTGGACAGAGGGAATATATGCAGCCTTCTGTCAAATTGGATCGGTTTGAGCGATTCCACTTTGGCATCAGATCATGTCGGAGTTTTCTATGGGATTGCTTTTCTCGCCACAAGTTTCGTGCTTTACCAAATTTGTGATATGGGAGTTATATTTCAAAGACTGTGTTCTTTATTCGTCCCGATGTTCACAGTAATATGTGCATTCTACTGGCTTTCTTTGTTTCTGAGAAAAACTTGGAGCGTCACGAGCGTGTATCTTCTCTTCTGTGCATGTTTCATAGGCGAGACATTTGCCCAGTTAACCGTCGGAAGATGGGGGCTCGACTCCAATTCGGCCAATGTGGAGGGGTACCTGAATCGACCCCTCGTGTTATTTGTTGTGTTACTCGCTGTGTGCGCTGCGAGCGTATTTTCTTCTTTAGAAACAATGCAAAGTGCGATTGTTATTTCAATGGTGAGCTTTTCACGATTTTTGTTATGTTCGTCAGTGGGTGTTTTACCGCAGGGATTACGGCCATATATGGCATATTTGTGCGGCCTAGGTGGATTTGTTGTCTCGAAATATATGGAAACCGTGCTGAAACCACCAATAAATAATTTTATGACCCATGACGGAAAGATTCCCGTCATCAAACGACGCAGGTCAAGTTCATCGACAGCCCATGCATTCTCTACGCACAGATCGGCGAGAAGAACATCTTTGCCAGCATTAATACCAAAGAATCAGGTCAGTTCCATTCATAATATTAAACAAAGCCATATAATGGTTGACAAGTGCAGCAGGTTTTTAATGCCGCTTACCCGTCAACATTTTTATTGTCCAGAATTACTGAGATAAGGTAGCTCATTGCGAGGCACAGGGTGGGAGACATCATCCTTTATTCTTCTCACCTCCATCTGACGTCCTTCTGCCAATATGTTAAACTGTGACAGTGATTTTTTCCCCTTATATGAGTGGTACTGGAAAACGGTACCATTCCCAATGGCAAAAAGTATATTCTTTTCCAATTAGAGCGAAAAAATTCCCAATCAAAGAAAAAAATATTATTTTTTATTTTTTTATATATTTTTTTTAATTTTTTTTTCATATTTTGAGTGAAACTTTATTTAAAGAGAAGAAGTGGGGAATTATATTCTTTCTTTTAGGTGAGGGTAATCAAATACTACCGGAGAATGTATACATGGTAATGTGTTTGCAATGTATTTAAGCATTATGACAATATTGCTTTTGTTTGATAGTTAAAAAATCCCAAATTAAGCCTAGGGGTACCGATGCTATTCCCAAAAGGGTGAAAAAAAATCACAGTGTGAAAATATAAAACCCTTTTATATTTGTTTTCTAATATGAAATAATTGACAATTACATGGCGTGCATCTACAACAATATATTAGCCTGTAAGGAAGAGAATGTATGATACAGTTACACCCAGGCAATGTGCAAAATGCAAAGGGGGCGCCGTTATTATATATGTTTTATTATTAATAGGGTAACACTTAACAACAATGCTTGCCAGATTGTATACCTTGAATGTCATTTAGTATACTAAATCTGAATCTTTCTTTTTATTTTACAAAATATTGCTCATAAATTTATGAATTTTGAAGACCTTTTGGATTTTTATGAGTTCTAAAGGGTTTGTGGGGAAATGGGGATTTTGTTAGGGGAAGAGTTGCTATTATTGGAAATACAGTATATAAAATTATATAAAATGTATTTAAAAAAATACCAAATATTATTAGGGAATAATTGGTTCAGTTGAATGGTCCAGCAATGGACTCTTATTGGCAGTAATTGCAAGTACGAATATATAAATTACAAACTAGTGTTTCTTGTTTAAGAATATTGAATACACATATGCACATAGGTCAGGCCGAAATTAAAATGTGTTTTCCCTTTTAAAACATTTTAGTGTGGTTTCAATTTCATCCATCAGTGACATCAAAGCAGTTGTAACCGTTATTTAAATTGTTGTTTAAATCGTTATTTAAATTGATTGTGAAGTTTAACTTCACTTACTTCAGTTATCACAATTGTAAAATTCTACTACCCTGGAACAAAATATGCAGGCGCAGATTCAGAGGAGGGAGGGTGGAGCGCACGAGTCCGCACACCCTCCTAAAATTTGAGACGTTATAAAGTTTTATGTGGAAAAGCATGTGTTTTTGGGGGTTGTCATATTTTTTTAAAAGGTTACGCTCAATCCTTTATCCCAAATCCTGTATCCGCATGACCCCTTACATAACACAATACCTGTCTTACCCAGACCGACCATCTATACCTACCCATTAAAAAGGGCCCAACTCGAAACTTTTTATAGCAATTCTTTAACATAATTTTTATAAATATTCTTCAGGTTTTACTGCCTTTGGATTTTTAAAAAAATAATTCACCTACATGTACCTACCCACACCTACCTACCTACCCACACCTACCTACCACCTACCTACCCACACCTACCTACCTACCCACACCTACCTACCACCTACCTACCCACACCTACCTACCACTACCTACCCACACCTACCTACCTACCACCTACCTACCTACCACCTACCTACCTACCCACACCTACCTACCCCTTGTAAAATTCTGGGTTGAGAAACAGCAAACCAATTAATTTTAAGGATTGTCCCAGGTGCAACATGCTGGTCCCAGGTGCAACATGCTGGTCCCAGGTGCAACATGCTGGTCCAAGGTGCAACATGCTGGTCCCAGGTGCAACATGCTGGTCCCAGGTGCAACATGCTGGTCCAGGTGCAACATGCTGGTCCCAGGTGCAACATGCTGGTCCCAGGTGCAACATGCTGGTCCCATGTGCAACAAGCTGGTCCCAGGTGCAACATGCTGGCCCAGGTAATATATTTAATTAGATATCCTTAGAATGGGGTTTTGTCTTAAAGGGGTGCATCAGGCTTTTCTTTGGTGTCTAGCGTGACTTAAAATGGACAGATAATCATATTTTGCGTTCTTAAGGTCCTATGTAATGTCATTACATGTATGTGCCTAAAATGCCCCCTTATGTACGAAGAAAACCATTTTGTACAGTATTATGTGCCATCCTAGGTAAAACACCATGGTTAGTTTAAGCATTTTAATGCTCGATTTTATTAAAAAATATATGCTAGATCTGAACAACACGGGTAGAGCCTGGCATGTTCATTCCTGTTAGGCGCCATATAACCTTTCATGTATTGGTGCACCTTAAAACCCAATTCAATTCATGAACATTCAACAAAGTGCAAACACAATATTTTGTTTGGCATGACATTTTTGTCATGAATTCAAACATTTTTTAAATGTCAGATTTTTCTAGAAGACGCCTTATTTACACCCATTAAATTAGGGCGGGAGGGGGAGAGTTTTTTTGTATACCTCAATTACAGTCAAAATGTACACATGCAATGCCTTAATTAATAGTTATTTAATTTCCGTTCCTTATTCATACGCATGAAGTATTTATTAGAAAAGGCAGAATTTATTAATATATCATCTAAGTTTTTATCTTTCCAGATCATCTTTTTAAAAGCGGTCAGCCAAATAACCATACTGGAGAATAGCTCTGTATGATTTTAAATTAATTTAATTTAACTGGTATTTTATTTAAATTTCTAATTCAGTTTATAACTCAACCAACAATGATTTTGTATACATGACCCAGTGTGCGCCTAGCTAATGTCAGTCCTGGTACATGCAGATACCTGGGTCCAATGTCAGTCCTGGTACATGCAGATACCTGGGTCCAGTGTCAATCCTGGTACATGCAGATACCTGGGTCCAGTGTCAATCCTGGTACATGCAGATACCTGGGTCCAGTGTCAATCCTGGTACATGCAGATACCTGGGTCCAGTGACAATCCTGGTACATGCAGATACCTGGGTGCAGTGTCCAGTGTCAATCCTGGTACATGCAGATACCTGGGTCCCATGTCAATCCTGGTACATGCAGATACCTGGGTCCCATGTCAATCCTGGTACATGCAGATACCTGGGTCCCATGTCAATCCTGGTACATGCAGATACCTGGGTCCAATGTCAATCCTGGTACATGCAGATACCTGGGTCCAATGTCAATTCTGGTACATGCAGATACCTGGGTCCAATGTCAATCCTGGTACATGCAGATACCTGGGTCCAATGTCATCCTGGTACATGCTGATACCAGGGTCCAATGTCAATCCTGGTACATGCAGATACCTGGGTCCAATGTCAATCCTGGTACATGCAGATACCTGGGTCCAATGTCAATCCTTGTACATGCAGATACCAGTCCCATGCAGAATTTGAAAGCTCGGATTTAGTGATAGATGAGCAATCAGAAATAAGTCAAAGGTTTTACTTAAATTACATTGGCATGTAATTACCGTATTTAATTCATAGTCATCAATCTTCTTAGCACCAACTTTCAGTTAATTTATAATATACATCAGATACAGGATTTTAGATTAGGGTGAGGGGTGGTGCGCGCTGGTTTTCAAAAAACAATTAACAACCAGAAAACACACACACACACACAAACACCTTTTTTTTTTCAGTTTAGGAATGGCACGACTTTAAAAAATAAACTGTTGACAAACAAACACCAAAGAAAAATACTTTTTACGTATTTTAATTTTAAATATCAAGTTTTATCATTTTATGATTTTAGGGGAGAGTGTACCCCGCACCCCTTACGTCTGCCCCTGTACATTAAGTATGTTTATACTTGAATCTATTAAAGTTCAAGCGATTAACCTCAGAAGGATTATATAGATATATGTGCACCTTATATATAAATGTGTAATCCCCCATTGAAACTGCATATATAAAACATTAACATGGACAGTAAATAGACCACTCAGAAGTATGCCTGGATAGTTTTTAAAGGGACACGCAGCAATCTTCAGTGCTCACAAAATAGGATAGCCCCAAGCCCGGGGCCTGTCAAAATCTGGTTGGGGCTTGTCCCTTTTTGCCATATTTATACCCACGTTTTTGAAAAATGATTTTTTTTTTGGTAAACAACATTTCCCCATTTAACTTTCTCAATACTGTTTTGTTTTGGATACATTTACATTAGAAAGTTTATCTAAACTGTAACATATTATGCTGAATAATTGTAATTTTTAGCTCGACTGATCGATCAGCAGAGCTTATGCCGTGGTGCGTCGTCCGTCTGTCCATAAACTTCTATTTGTAGCGACTACTCCTCTGAAACTACTGGATGGATATTCATGAAACTTTACAGAAATGTTGCCCATGAAGTCTAGTTGATCCTAGCAAAAATTCATGTTGATGTGAAATCCAAGATGGCCACCAAAGCTAAAAATAGATTTTTAAAATACAAGCTTGTAGCGACTACTTTTTGAAAACTATAAGTGATATTGATATGGGTCTTTTTCTAAAATGATCAGCATGACATGTTGTTGGTCCTTGTCAAAAATCGTTTTGATTCGACGTTAAACATGGCTGCCAATGGCCATCTTTGTTTACATAGAGTAATATAGTAAAAACTTGTAGCGACTACTCCTCTGAAACTACTTGGCAGATTTTCATGAAACTTTACAGGAATGTTGCTCTTGATGTCTAATTGATCCTAGCAAAATTTCAGGTCGGCCAGAAATTCAAGATGGGCGCCAAAGCTAAAAATAGATTTTTAAAAAATAAGTTTGTAGCGACTACTTCTTGAAAACTATAAGTGATATTGATATGGGACTTTCTCTAAAATGATCAGCATGACATGATGTTGATCCTAGTCGAACATTATTTTGATTCAACGTTAAACATGGCTGCCAGTGGCCATCTTTGTTTACATAGAGTTATATGGTAAAAACTTGTAGCGACTACTCCTCTGAAACTACTAGACGGATGTTCATGAAACTTCACAGGAATGTTGCTCTTGATGTCTAGTTGATCCCAGAATTTTTTTTGGCTGGCCGGAAATTCAAGATGGCCACCACGGCTAAAAATAGATTTAAAATAAATAAATTTGTAGCGACTACTTCTTGAAAACTGTAAGTGATATTGATATGAGACGTTTTCTAAAATGATCAGCATGACATGATATTGATATTGTCGAAATTTATTTCAATGCGTCTTTAAACATGGCCGCTAGCAGCCATCTTTGTTTACATAGATTTATATAGTAAAAACTTGTAGCGACTACTCCTGAAACTACTTGACGAATTTTTATGGAACTTCACAGGAATGTTGCTCTTGATGTCTAATTGATCCCAGAATATTTTTAGGTTAGCCGGAAATTCAAGATGGCCGCCATGGCTAAAAAGAGATTTTTAAAAAAAGTTTGTAGCGACTACTTCTTGAAAACTGTAAGTGATATTGATATGGGACTTTTTCTAAAATGATCAGCATGACATGATGTTGATCCTTGTCGAAAATTATTTTGATTCGACATTAAACATGGGCACCAGTGGCCATCTTTGTTTACACAGAGTTTGTATGGTAAAAATTTGTAGCGACTACTCCTCTGAAACTACTTGACGGATTTTCATGAAACTTCACAGGAATGTTTCTCTTGATGTCTAGTTGATCCTAGCACAATTTCAGGTCGGCCGGAAATTCAAGATGGCCACCACGGCTAAACATAGATTTTTAAAAACAAGTTTGTAGCGTCTACTTCTTGAAAACTGTAAGTGATATTGATATGGCTGACCTAGCTATCAAAATCTATCAGTAGAGCTTCAAGGTCATTGACCTCTTGTTTTTTATAGTGTCCTCCTCCCACAAAAACAATGTATGCATATGTATTGAGTAATATTGCTTTTATAACAATTAATCTTTTAATAGTTTTTCACAAATCAGACAGTTATTGCACTTTTTTTCACAAAATGAACAGGCTTAAGGGAATCTTCACAATTCTTAGAAAAAAAGGGCCCTGATTATTGGTGTAATATTATCAACAGTTAATAATATGCAAAAACAATTTGCTTTATTCTATTCTTATAATTATTAATGATTGAACAAATGCAAGTTATGTAGAAAAACTAAGTTTTTAAAAATCCTCTTTGCCGTATGTCTATTTAATGAAACTTGTATTATATTGGTCCTGCAACCCGGGACATGGGATACCCAGAGATTGGACATCAACAATGTCACTGGGGTAGGGAGGGAATTAGTCAGAGCCCGGTACCAACATGAGGATATTTGTTATTGAGTATATTGGTAGACCCTGGAGAATGGAGAATTACACATAATGGTTTGTTTGTTTGTTTGTATGATGTTTTACGTCATTTTCAACACATGCAAGGTTATATATGACGGACGATTTTTTGTGGTTCAGGCAGACCACTTTTCCTTTGTAGAACCAATACTGTATACCTCCCGACATCCGTAAGAATCGAGATTTCCACACAAGTCGAGCTCCCAGTGGGATTCGAACCGGCAGCGATGAGAGGCGAAGGTTTACAACACAACATCATTAACCATTCGACCACGGAGACGCTACACATAATGGGGAATTAGACATAAATGTTGCTCTTCGGGAGGTGGTGGGGGGGGGGTGTGGGGGGTGTGGGGGGGTGTGGAGGGACATTGGTAGGGGCAGTACTTACATTTTATAAGACAATTACCCACCACAGCATACATCCACATTGTTCTTCGATTATATTTTATATATTTATTTTAGGATATCTTTATAAACTAAGCAAATGTCTTTACATACTATTTGCCGCAATACCATTTACTGTACATGCTTTCTGTGTTTGATGTACATGTAGATGTCGGTTAGTGGTCATTCATTTCTCTGCACATTTCTCTTTTCTTGAAATTTAGATAATTATTGACTCAAGGTACTGATGTATGTGATCAATCAATGGATGCTGCTGCTTGTCTGTAGTCTACAAGCTGTTGAATGATTGAGAGTTTGGGGATTATCAGGTTCCCTTCCCATAGGGCTTTATGGCAATTACCTTTTTATTTCATTTGTCAATGACAGATTTATGGTAGTTTATATGTTTTGAATGCTGTAATTAGGCCATCCTTAAAAAAACCCATATGTTTGCTGTTTCCTGACCTAAGATTTTATAAATGGGTAGGTACAGTAGGTGTTTTTTTGTTGCTATTAATGGACAGTAAACCCCTTAAGAAATTAAAGAAAAATATAATGAAGATAGCAACAACAAAAATAAAATTAAAGAATTGCTATAAAAAGTTTTGGGTAGGGCTATTTTTCATGGGAAGGTAGGGAAACAGCAAACCAACAATTATTATGGTCGGCCTTATTTAACAGTAAGTATCATCATGTAGTCATTTACCTCCACTGTTCATGCAAATGGCTGGCATGGCCCATTGGGTAACGCTGTGAACTTGAAATCGGAGGACCCTGGAGTCTATATATACTCCGAGGATGTTAAACAACCATAGGAATCTGTCAGGAAGAGTAACGCAGGTTCCCGGATTCCTGTATATTCTTCCCCTCCTTCTGGGGCGGCTCTTAATAAGGTAAACAATATGTTGATGAGCCGAATTCATTCACTGGATGTGGCCTTTGGAAATTGGAGGCACACGGCAATCTGATGTATGCATGATCCTTTAACTATATAAGCAGGCAGTCATTTTCAATATTCCATACCTGTAAAGGAAGCACTTCTGTGGCCAGGATGGTAAAGACGCTGCTTTTGAAACCATCTAGCCGCTCACCGTTACCGGTTTGAATCCCCTTGTGGTATGTCTTGTAAGCAAGACAGTATAGATTTTTTTTCTGTATAGATTCTTACAGATGGCGGGAGATATACAGTATATATTACAGTATAAATATTATTATATATATGGTTTTACCAAAGAAAACGTGGGTAGCCTCCAAAGTTGACGCAAACACCAATCAACCGAACATGTAAATCTACAGTTTATAATAGTAACAGGCTGATCTATGCAGTCGCCTCTATCGGTTACCCAATCTCTTGGAGTGGATCTATATAACTAAATATATTGATCACCCATACAAATACAGACTTTCAGTTCCATTGTCAATATAGTAAATGAATTGCGTAAATAAATGGAGTTCCGTAATACGTAATCAAACATGGGTTACATATTTGATGATGGGCTGATACAAGGGTATTTTAATATTTATAATTATAACCATTCGTGAAAATGTTTCATGTTAGAGTATGATTAAACTGTATAAGAAATACACCTTTAAACGGTATATTTAATATATAGCAAACATTTATAGCTAATAATATTTACAAAATGATGATAAACTACACATGTACATCCGTACCCTATACACGCTATTACAACTCTAAAAAGTTGAATGCATTTAAAGACAGGAAAATATTGCCATTTTATTGTGCGAATATGTGATATAGCAGGTCTGTAGCCAGCACTGAAATGTAATCAAGGCATATATCCCTGTCTAGCAGGGTCTGAGGACATCCCCCACAGAAAATGTTGTTTCACTTGTGATTTCCTGCGTTTAAGTGCATTCCCATGCCAGATTTTCAGTTTATAGTCAAGAAAACTATATTTAAGCTTCATTTTTCGTGATTGTATTTGATGTTTTGGGGATAATGACTGATCAGCAGCCAGACATTGTAAACCATGATCAGCCTGCGAGTTACTCGTAGGCTGATCTGTTACTGCAAAAGTTACTGCAAGTTACTCGCAGACTGATCTGTGTTTACAATGGACGCAAAGGCTATTTATAATAGTCGTGCGTATAGCGGTGTACGGGCTAAATAGTTTTAAATTGGCTATACGATATACAGCAAATAAAATAAGAGTTTAAAGCTAGGACACGTGTATGTACATTGTACAATCAGGGGCGTTCCTGGGGCTACTTTAGGTATACGCACCATCGAGTTTTGGATTCACAAATGTGCCTAACCCCCTATACCTTCAGTTTTTATTGCATTTTTCGCATTTTTAGCCTTTTTTTATTTGTTTGCTTCTTTAATAGCCTGTATGCATGTGCGTCAGTGCGTATGCCCAGGTACGCCCCTGACAATGTATAAGAAAATAATTATCAGGCAATCAATCAGCAAGTTTAATTCTTCGAACATTAGGAAAGGCTTAATTTACATGGTGTACAGAACCATCTAGTCAATTACAGTATTGGCTTTTCTCCTAGCAAAGCTAATAAAACGGAGTTTGATCCTGCATACCAACTTTCCAAGATAATGAATTTTTTAGAATTCTGAAATATAAGGACTGGTTTCATCGTAGCACTTGTAGGGTCATTTTATAGGATCCACCCTCAGAAAATGACATTCCGTCAATTTATAATATAAATTCTGGTCTAAAAGATGGGAATCTCTAGATGTCTGATGACAGTGATAGGTGGTCTCTCTCATAACAATGCTCTCACATGACACATGGTCTCTCATGACAAGTGGTCGCTGTGACCTACTTTAGATAAAATATAGGTCACGTCCGGTCACCGCTGTGGCATGCATATCTTGCTTCTTTCTTCCAGTAATTCCACCAAACTCCATCAAAATGTTCCTAAACATACTTTTTAAATGTGTACAATTTCGGGTCGATGTGACATACTTCAGACAAAATATAGGTCACAATAGGTCTTGTGTATCTTGCTAATGTCTTGCAGGATTTTCACCAAACTTGGCTGGAATGTTCACATATTTATAGGATTGATTATCACATATGGGATTGACATTGTTGTTGGTCAAATCAAAATCTGGACTTTATCAACAAAGAGATCGTCATGCAGGATGTGGCCTTCTTAACTGTTTTGTGTTTACATTTACTTCATTCACAAATCTAAATACAGCCAGTAAGCTAGTGGTTTAGCTATAATCACATAACAAACTTTTTTGACAATTTTTTTTCTTGTTGTCACTTGGACTCGCTGTTGAACACAGTAGCTGTCAAATAATCTGGAATTTCACATAAGGCCATAATAAATTAATTGCTAGTATCTCATCCAAATTTGTTTCAAAATAGGGGTAGGGGGTGAAATTTTATTTTTTATTTTATACGACAAATGGAAAATGGCCTCAGCACAAGGCAAAAATGAAAAATTTTGTTAATTTTAATATTTGTCTATTATACTTACGACAACATTACAATTGCAAGATACTCAACTTGCCTTAATCCACGAACGGAAAAACTTCCCCAAATACCCTTCCCGGGACTCCCGGCACCAAGGGCGCCGCCAAATACACCCGTACAAGTAAGAGTCACACAGAGTTACTTCCTCTTTCCGCAAATAAGTCCTAAATTAAGGAGGGGTGGGTAGTTAATGTTGTCGTAAGTATAATAGACAAATATTAAAATTAACAAAATTTTTCATATTGGTCTATAGATAGCTTACGACAACATTACAATTGCGACTTTAACACAATGAGCTGGGGTGGTACAATGTAACCTGTTATGAGTGCCCGAATATGTAAAGGGGATTTGAACAACTCTGAACAACAAGTAACAAAGCACGCTCAAACCTGCTCTAATTACAAGAAATTAAAGCAGACGAGAGCATGAACCCAAGCAACTTACACTCACCATAGCGTAATCTGGGATCCTGACTGGCGATACAGCCAGTAGGAGGAGCCTCTAAAACTTCTTAGATGGGCAGATGAACGTTACAAGGTGAATATGGCAACCTCATAAGTCCTTCAATTCGTTCAAGGACAATAAGTCCACCACCATCTAAAATTATAATCGGCAATTTCAAGCTAATCCATGGAACAGAAAATTTTTTGTATTACATAGATCATTTAAATAAGTATCGACCCCCTGATTCAATACTTAAAATAACAGCTTCATAACTGAGCTGTAAATGTAACTATGAACACCAGATAACTGTGTGAAGCATAGAATACTATGAACAATACAATATGTATAAACCAAACACCTTTGGAACATAGTGGTATGAAGTGCTTACAAACCAAGATAAGCAAAATAATAAATAAAACTGCAACCGATTTGTATGCCCAAAGTTACAGACTTGGGCAAGGCCAAGTCAGCTAACTGGCAGAGCAGCACAACCCCATGACTGACTGGGTAGTAAGAACTGGACCCAGTGAAAAATTATTTAAGATAGAATCTAACAAATAATTTGTGAATTTTAAGAATATAAAGGCTCTGACTTTAGTAGCCTTATTGGAGTTGCATTAGGTATACACCCAGACAAAACCAAACAGATTGTTACTGGAATATCCCCAGAAGGGGTTAAACGAGATCCCTTTAGTAGCATGAGCCTGATGACACTTCAGTTCCTAGAATGGGCTCACTAAATCTGAGCCACAAGGCTAAAAGAAGATAGTCTAAAGGGTAGTCTATCTAAGATTAACCGAAAAGTTCAAAGGAGGGCCGGAGAACAGAAGTCAAACAGGCCAAAAAGAGCCACTTTAACTTCTAAGTATTCTAAACTAAGAAGGGGAGTGATATAAGCTCAAAGTGGGAAACAAGAAAAAACCCAACTCCGACTGCGGTGGAAGTGTAAACAAACAATGCGTTACACTTATTCTAACCAGCTAAACCTCTGTGACCTCAGAGTAGCCCAGTGAAGGACCTCCTAGAGGTACAATTGTGTGAGCAACTATTACAGAAACTGAAGTCTGAAGATGTAGTTTGAATCGACAAACGTGAGGTTGCATACTGATTCCGAATGAATCAGTGGCAGAGGTAGACTGTAAAACCTGATATAAACCCCGCTAGGGAAGAAATCAAGATGGACAGAAGTGCTGCCCGTACGAACTGCGACGCCCGTAAAGCAGGCGTAATATTGATAACTAAACCAGGCGTAATTTTGATGGTGACCAGGCGTACAGGTGGTTTTGATAAGAATGTAGAAACCAGGCGTAAAATGAGGCGTAATATGTAAATGAGTCCGTCTGGCCAAAAACCAGGCATAAATAAAACCAGGCGTAAATAGAGCCAGGCGTAAATAAACCAGGCGTAAATAATAAAAGAATTTATTTATTCAGGGCAACACACCTAGTTAGTGAACAAACCTACCATGTGGCCCTCTAAGCCAAACTGAGAGATCCTTAGACATGCATTTAGGGCAGCTCTACGAAACCCCTAGACCACGGCAGAATGTCCCCTTGAATGTGGCTGTGTATGGGCACGCACCCCCCCCCCCCCTTGTTCTGACCAAGGCAGAATGTCACCTTGAATGTGGTTGTGCACACGCATTCACCCCCAAATCTGTGTTCAAGTAAAAGGCCAGCGAAATTTTAACATGGCATGAGTAAAGATGTGGCCTTCCAAAAGATCTAGCCGAAAAGAAACTGTGTTTCCATACGAATGTGGCATATAGAACCAATAAATAAATAGATGCCAGATGTATCTCAAACTGCCTGAAGGAAAGACTTCAAAAAGAGAAGTCCGGCTCTTATGGCATAATTAATGTACGGATTAGAAGCCGGGTCTAACAATAGTATAGCCTACCATAATGTTAGGAACTTACTCATACTGATAGACCTACTCTCTAAACTGATAGAAAACAAGGAGAATGTATCCTGGTTCTAGCAATATTAAACAGGAGGGGGTATGAAAAACAAATACGCCAACTATCATCAGTACCCCTAGGGCTAATGGAGAACGAACCCTGGCACTACAGCCCATTAACTGTATGACTGTATGGAGAAGTGGGAGGGGTAAGGAATCTAGAAACTGGACAATGATCTTAGCTGCAAGAAAAGGAGTGTTATGTCCTGCAACCGCATCTAATAAGCTACACAAGGAACGCAACCCCAGAGGTAAGAGATGAATGACGAAGAACTCCATCAGACAAGGCTTAGTCAGAGGAACCGCGAACAAACCCACTTAGGGTTGAGGATAGCGGCTTTGAAGCCGATTACTCCGAACTTACTGAAACTGCCTAACAGGTGTAAACCGGGGGCGGAGAGCAGCCCGTGCTTGGCTGCCCGCTCATTAGTACCGTCGCCTTCGCTTTGCAGCTCCGGCTCTGGAGGTACCCCGTGGAGATTTAAGCGGTACAGAAGGAGACCTTAATCAACCCTAGGGTAATCCCAAAACCCCACAGGTGTATCAGTGAGAAAACACGCATAATACACTCGTGCTAAGGCTCTGGTGAAAATAAGTTTTTCTAATAAGAAAATCCTTATATTCACGACAAACCAAAAATGATTCTATTAATAACTTATTATGTACTCTAACCTTGATACTTAAGCAGCAAAACATAATGCGCTAAAACAGAGACGACAAAAGGTCAACAGCGGCATTATGTCTGTCGATATTTCACAAGTGAAACACAAACAATGAAATATAAGGTATATCATAATATCCACAAAAAAAAACAAAAAACAACAAGATGCCAGTTGTCTTTGTGGCTGGTATGGGACACGTAAAACCGGACTCCTCCCTTACAGGGCGAAAGCTCTATCAACTGAGCTAACCGGGACACCATCATAAAACAGAGGTGAGTGGCAGTGATATCAAGTAAGAGACTAACCACTCAGCCACGGAAGTCCCCCATATCAACTTACCAGCAAAAGGAAGACTCAGCCAGCAACTGCATGTGCAAATGAATAAAACAGCATCTGCCACTGTAATTAATTTATATAACTTACCTCAAAAAAGGTGGTGATATACATGTACATAGATATCATTAACTTTTCAAGTTAGAGGCACACAGAGCAAAGTAGCCGGGTATTAGATAGATACTAGTATACAATATTAGTAAAAGTATTCATATTAGCCTGGTAGAAAGGTTTAAGTAGCAGGGCGAATTAACCGCCTACCTCTTTATGACACCCCTTGATATAAATACTACCGGCGCTAAATAAAATAAATGCTCATATACCTGCAAGTCTGATGAGCATAATCCATAGACTGGCAATAATATCTTAGTCCTGCCACAAACAGTACTCAACAAGGCGATAGGACAAGTTGAATTAGGTGTCCTGATAAGGAAAACCATATACAGAAAGAAATAAACTGATTTACTTCTTAAGACTGTGGCTACAATTAACGCTGAAACCTATGCACGTTATGGCGAAGGCCATGAATTCTTACCCTAATCATTAGAGTATGACGGAGAAGCCGTAGTCACTTACATCATCCTTGATATTCTTGTGACGGAACTCGACAGCAGGTATCGACTTCTATCGAGGTTACCTGCAAAACAAGTTCTGTAGTTAAGTCCGTAAGGACAGAAAAGAACAAAGTAATTCACTAAGAATCTTTAGTTTAAGACAAGTATCAGATTCCTGTAGTGGTTATAAAGCAAACCATGAGAGGAAATACTTTAAATTGAATACTCTTAACGCTTTTTGTAAACGCCGAGATATTCAAAGATATAAAAGCATTAAATAAGTTTCTAAAATCGAGAACATAGGTAGACAATGCTTAAGAAGTGTTTACAAATGTTGCAACAACTTGGAAAAAAGGGTAATTCTGTTCGACAAAAGAATGAATTCTATTTGAGAATAGAATACCACCAGGCCTGCTATTAATCAGAATCAGAGATAAGACTTCGATAATTTACCTTCTCTGATGTAGATGGCCTGTATAGAGCGCCCTGTCAGTAGGAAGATATGACTTCCCTATGAATTAAAAAGGCCTTTCCCAGTAGGGAGCACCGTCTAGGAAAGTATGATTTCCTAAAGAGGTCTCAGTCCTATTGATGGTAAGTGTTTCTGACACCACACTGAAAAGGAAGAACAAGGAAAGTGTCTCTGACACATTTTACTAGTATGTTAAAAGTATGTGTCAGAAGTGGGATCTGAAACCACGTGTAAGGTCGTGGACCAGAACACTCGTTTATGAAGGTATAACCTTGAGTCTGGCGCATTAGACCATTCGGCCCTCCTGACAGGTAATCCATATGTTTATCTTTATTTCTTAATTGCTATCATATGATTTGATTACCTGTTAGTTCAATGTCATGTTCACATTGTTATGAATATTACAATAAAATATTCTATTCTATTCTATTTAATCTGTGATTATACAACACGTAAGAAATTATAATAACAGATAATTGTGACCCATGACAGAAACTTCCCTTACATGTGAGTACCAACACATAAACCTAAGTCCTCTTCCCATACCATAGAAAGAAGTCTTATTTAGCTTCCCTCCAGACAACTAGTCTGGATTTTATACTAGCAGAGACCTTCAGAAGAGACTATATCCTTCGTTAGGTGGCCCTAACCATAACAACGGTATTGAATACAGTAAGAATACCGTAAGAATACCCTTTCGGCCCTAGGCCGTGCTTAAAAGCATAAATTTCAGCTGAGGAAGTATTACCTGAGCTGTCTCTAGACAGGTGACGGTTGCTCCTAGACCGCCCTCTGTGTGTTGACTCTCTGAAAGGTGACCTGGAGGAGTGAATGGAATCTGTTCTGAGGACCTTCAGATTACCCATGAGGCAGAGAGTTTGTAGTCGGCGTGACCCCCGCACTACCTGGTAGCTTGAGCAGGAGTGGGTGGGGTACGGGACTTTCTTTAGTGAGCGCAAGATAGTCGACGTCGTTCATTGACTGAGCTAAGCGGGCTATTGAGCTACAAAGGAACGAGTAACCTTTGTTTTGGTTGTCTCCAAGCGAATGCGACCACTCCAACAGTGTACCCACGAGGTAGAGAGTTATCTGAGTCACCATGGTCCCCCGGACAGGAGTGGGTGGGGTATGGGACTGCATATGGCTGGGTTGGGGGACATCACCGATAGAAGGTCAGGACTTCGTACGGGTGATGTTTCCAATCCCTGGGAGTCCGGACGGGCCGTAGTGGGCTAGGGCCCGACTCCCCATTGATGTTTCCTTCACAGGAGTGGGTGGGGAATGGGACTGCATATGGCTGGGTTGGGGGACATCACCGATAGAAGGTCAGGACTTCGTACGGGTGATGTTTCCAATCCCTGGGAGTCCGGACGGGCCGTAGTGGGCTAGGGCCCGACTCCCAATTAGACTAAGGTCCCACTCCCCATTGCTGTTACTGAAATATAAGAAAATAACAGCAGAAGGTGTTCTAAAAGCACCAACTGTGATTATATAACAAACAACACGAACCCAATAATATAAGAAAACTATTTACTGGAGTGTTGACACGAGTAGGAGGGGTGTCTACGTTCCGGTGTCAAATTCAAAACTTCTAATAGAAGTTAAAAGCTATTTTTCGACAGAATTTACAAATGTTGGTAAACCGGAAGTAGACAGCATATGGTTGTTTACGAATTGCGGTCTGAATTAACTGCGTAAAGAACAAAAGCCGGTGTAAAAAACACCAATTACGATCATAAACTCGTAAGAAAATAACATATGGGAAGTAAAATTAAAGTAATAAAACAATTAAAACCATTTGTTACGTGGAAAAAGACAAATATTTTGAGACCGTCGATTTATCGCGTTCTTTACCGATGACGCCACGACGGAAAGAGGAAGTAACTCTGTGTGACTCTTGCTTGTACGGGTGTATTTGGCGGCGCCCTTGGTGCCGGGAGTCCCGGGAAGGGTATTTGGGGAAGTTTTTCCGTTCGTGGATTAAGGCAAGTTGAGTATCTTGCAATTGTAATGTTGTCGTAAGCTATCTATAGACCAATATAGTAAAACATACTACTGAGTACTTCGAAGATTGAAACAGTTTTTTAATAATGTTTCATACTTGCAGCAAATATTTTTATTTTTTTTATTTTTTTTTTTTATTTTTTTTTTTAAGAAATAAATGAATGAATGGTGTTTTACGGCACGTCGACATAAATAGGTCATATTGTGCGCAAAAATCGACGAAAAATTAAGAAATAAGTATTGTTTAAAAATAAATGTAAATATATAAAGATAATACTATTTAACAGATAATGTATGGTGCTGAGGTCCATATGCAAGTTTATGGACTGGGCAGTCAGACCTAGAATGTTATATGGACCGAAGCGAAGCTGAGGTTCATATAACGTTCTAGGTCTGACTGCCCAGTCCATAAACTTCATATGGACCGAAGCACCATACATTATTTGTTATATTATACCGAATCTGACCAACAAATTAAATCAATACGTTTTATGATTTATTTTGACGTCGTTTTTTTCACACGTCCGTTAATATAGCTATTGGACCGGGCGCCCGGTCAATATGCAACTTTATGGACCGGATGACGTCACATTAAACAAAGAGTGGAATATGCAAATGAGGTGTAATATTAAAAAATAAGGGATGATAAGGTGTAATATAAACTATGTATGTAAATCAATAAATGCCCGTCAACGGGTATATAAACAAGTATATATATATATATAAGAACACATTATAATGATTTATATAGTCTGATCTCTTTTAGGAAATCTAAAACAAGACTAAAATCTACAGTATCAAATAACTCTTTCATAGTATTAACATTGTAGTACCTTTGACGCATAGGATCAAAGTCTACACATTCCAATAAGATGTGTTTGACCGTTAACGGTGCAAAGCAGGGTATACATTCTGGTAATTGCTCACCTTGTAATAAATATGAATGAGTATAACGTGTATGCCCTATCCTGCACCGGGCTAGGATAACTTCCTCTCGACGAATGGGTCTAGTAGAAGAACGCCATTCTCCGAGTAACGGTTTAATTGAATGGAGTTTATTGTTAACGGACAAATCCCAAGCGGTTTGCCAAGAGTTACGTATATATGTGTTAATACAACTTTTAAAATCAGTATAAGGTAATTTGGTATTAGATATATGTAAATCTTTAAGAAATAAAAAGTAACCGGGGCGGCATAAAAAAACGGGGGCCGGGCGGGGATGAGAATCTAGCATTTAATTTATTATGGCCTAAAAGATGGGATAATTATAAATTGTAACGGACAGTTTTTGACAACATTCCTCATAATTCTCTTATAAATCCTTCTCACAATAATTCTCTTATACATTCTTCACATCAAATCTTGTTTTGAGCACTTTGTTGCGAAGGACAGAATCTAGTTTATTTAGTGTATGTAGGTCAAGATTACATTCTTCCTTCACTTGGCTCAAATTTAGCACTCACAAACTCGCATAATGTGAGTTGTTTTAATTTAAGAAAATGCAAATTGAAATTTTTTAACACTCGCAAAAAAACTGTGAGCTAGTACATTTTTTCTGTACAAATTTAACATGGTTGATAGATTACTCCAATACTGAAAGGTGTTAGTTGTTGACTTTGAGCCTCGAGAAACGACGCAGTACCAACAGGCTGTTAATGCTCTACAAGATCGAACACGGACTCCTTTCCTAGAACCATCAGGGATTGGAACCAGCTGCCCCTTCACGTAACCTCAGTAGCAGGGAAGAAGAAGAAGAAGAAGAAGAAGAAGAAGAAGAAGAAGAAGAGGAAGAAGAAGAAGAAGAAGAAGAGGTCCCACGGTTCCTTGATTGGAAGAAGAAGAAGAAGAAAAAAAGGAGAAGAAAAAGAAGAAGAAGAAAAAGAAGAAGAAGAAGAACAACAACACAATCTAATATAAATAGTGTATGTGAAGAAATGTCTTTGAGCGAAAGAAGAAGTAAAACTGCTGGTAAGAATGCACTTTTACGAGTTGAAAATATTTGCACTCACAAAAAAAAAAGAAGCAAGACTGACATAATTATGCAGTGGGTAAACACTTAAATTCTACCCCTGCTTCAGGCATGTTTGGAGCCAAGTTCATATCATGGTTGGATATTATGGCAATTCCAGATTGAGATTGTAGTGTGGGAAGATACATAATACAAATTACATCAATGCATAAAAACTTGCTGTTAAAGGACCACGTGGCCATCTATAAGTCGTTATCAAGCACTGTGTGTGTGTGTGTGTGTGTGGTTCTAAGGTTTATAGTCCCTTCACCTTTTAACCTAATAGGACGTCCCAAAGGTATAGGTACAATAGAGTCTGGCCTTTATCAAGCACTGAAATTTGAGTCTTTTGAGGGGGCGTCCGTGGCCGAGTGGTTAGAGTCTCTGACTTGCAATCACTTGCCCCTCACCGCTGTAGGTTCGATCCCTCAGGGGCCTAGGAATCTTTATGTGAGGAAGCTATCCAGCTGGCTTGCGGGACGTCGGTGGTTCTACCCAGGTGCCCGCCCGTGCACGAAAATTGCCCGGAGGGGCACCTGGGGTCTTCCTCCACCAGTGGAAGCTGGAAAGTCGCCATATGACCTTAGCTGTTGGTGCGACTATAAAATACAATTCAATTCAATTGAGTCTTTTGAGTTTTCATTTGTTAGTCTTATAGACCATAATTATATGTTTAAATATATTATTGGTGCAATATAATCACCAGTTAGTACTATGAACACACAATTTGCTGTATACTATTCTTACAATTAATATTAATCAACAAATTTATGTAGAAAACTTAACTGAACAGAGTGAGGTTTTTAAAACTTCAAGATTGCCATGTGTCCCTTTAAAACTATTAAGATCTATATCAATTTATTTTGTCTGAACATTTCAATAGTCAGCTGAATCAATGTTGAGTTGTTTTGAATATATTTACATATGCAGGCAAAAAGACTCTGACCTAAAACTGTGTATAGCAATTCTAGCTAAATGTATAGCATCAGGGATCACTCTAGGCCACGATTCCGCGATATTCTCGCATTAAAATCTCAAAAATCGCATGAAATAAAGGCAAATGGAACAAATTGTTGGGGAAATCCATTTTCGCCATTTCGGTTTGTAATGAAAATATATTTACATTTCATTTAAAATCTCAAGTAAATTTGTTCAGATCCATTTTTTCGCGATTAAAATACCTAAAATGAGAAAATATGAAATTCATTCGAAAATCACATGAAAAAAATCAAAACGAGATTATATCGATAAACTTCCGGTTCGCTTTTGCTTCGCGAAAGCTGGGGTGTCAAAGAAAATCAATTGATTATGAATAAACATGGCCATTTTTATAATAATTCATCCACTTCTAGTCATATCTGACCATTATCCCCCGATCTATAATGATTTGACGCGATTAACTATGTACTGGAGTGGTGCAAGCAATTATAAAACTATGTTAGCGTAAAAAGTTGACGTAAATTCGGACAGGCTTTATTTCGGATGCTTTAACAACTTTCACTACTGGGAATGATCCAGAATGCAGGAAATCACATCTAATTTTCAAAAATGTTATGGGGGACATGCCCCCAGACCCGCCTAGCGGCCTCCAGTGCTACGTGCGGTCGACGAACAACCACTGGTCGTTCGGCTTCGCATCCGAAATGTTTCATGAAAATGGTGAATGTCTCATTAAAATCAAGCAAATGGGACATTTTGTCTCATTGAAATTCACTCCTAGGGTGATCCCTGAGCATAACATTTTGTTTGCTATCTTTTCTTTTATTCTGCAAGGTTTTTAATGTCTTCAGCCACCTACCTACCATCATTACCTACTTGAGAAATCCTAAGGATGGCCTTTTCATGAGCTAATGGTCTTTTTACTAGCTGTCACAGGTGACAGGTTGGGTATAATAAGCTCATGCACATGGAAAAAATCACTTGTGCACCCTCAAAATACCCTGGTGTATACAATTTCAAAGACTTGTATATGTACGTGTTACCTGTATTAAAAACTGAATTTTAGAGAAGGGGAAAAAACACAGTCATTAGGATTTTCAGTTTAATAACTAAACTAAAGGGTGTTCCTTGGACCGGTTGTGTTGCTTGCCTTCAGCTTATCAGTGACATTTGACCTATTGACCCCAAAATCTACACTTCACCATGGACAAAGAAGATATAAAATTTGAAGCCCCATGGATGCAATCTGCAATCGTTCACAATGAACAGATATGAAAATATGATGCTGACAACACAAAAGATGTTGCAAGACTAGAGACTCTATTGCAAATTCACAATTTCAAGTAAAAGGTCAAATGCAGTGACCTGCATGTGACCGTGAGTGACGTGGGCCTTTAACCATCCCCACTAAAATCGATAGGGGTCATAACCTTAGAAGCTGCGATAACAAATTCTTTTGTTTGTTTGTATAGTGTTTTACCTCATTTTCAACACAGGTAAGATTATATATGACGGTCGATTTTTGTGGTGGAGGCAGACCACCCACTTTTCCTGGGTAGAATCAGTACTGTAGATCTTCCGTAAGAATCAACTCTTCCTCACCAACCATACCTAAAATGTACATTTTATTATATACTTAATAAGTGTATCATAAACAATATAATTAACGTTAAGCGGTTTTATCATCTAAAAAAACATAAAAAAATTACCTACATGTACCTTTAATAGAAATTAAAAAAATAATTTGTTAATTCCCTTTATGAAAAAAACACAAATAAGAAAGAAAAGTAATTATATATATACACCTAAACAGTGTCTTAAATACCAATGCATACACTCTATATGCATAACAATGCATACACTCTATATGCATCACAATGCATACACTCTATATGCATCATGATGTATACACTCTATATGCATAACAATGCATACACTCTATATGCATAACAATCCATACACTCTATATGCATAACAATGTATACACTCTATATGCATAACAATGCATACACTCTATGCATCACAATGCATACACTCTATATGCATCACAATGTATACACTCTATATGCATCACAATGCATACACTCTATATGCATACACTCTATATGCATCACAATACATACACTCTATATGCATCACAATGCATACACTCTATATGCATCACAATGCATACACTATATATGCATCACAATGCATACACTCTATATGCATCACGATGCATACACTATATGCATCACAATGCATACACTCTATATGCATCACAATGCATACACTCTATATGCATCACAATGCATACACTCTATATGCATCACAATGCATACAGAGTGTATGCATAACAATGTATACACTCTATATGCATGGCAATGTATACACTCTATATGCATCAGAATGCATACACTCTATATGCATCACAATGTATACACTCTATATGCATCACAATGTATACACTCTATATGCATAACAGTGTATACACTCTATATGTATCACAATGCATACACTCTATATGCATAACAATGCATACACTCTATATGCATCACAATGTATACACTCTATATGCATCACAATGTATACACTCTATATGCATCACAATGCATACACTCTATATGCATCACAATGCATACACTCTATATGCATCACAATGCATACACTCTATATGCATAACAATGCATACACTCTATATGCATACAAATGCATACACTCTATATGCATCACAATGCATACACTCTATATGCATCACAATGTATACACTCTATATGCATAACAATGTATACACTATATATGCATCACAATGCATACACTCTATATGCATAACAATGTATACACTATATATGCATAACAATGCATACACTCTATATGCATAACAATGCATACACTCTATATGCATAACAATGTATACACTCTATATGCAGCACAATTTAAAACCCCTAAAACTAAATGAATAATTTGACTGATTTAAATCCATGCATCCTTCTATTTAAAATGTGGAAACCAATTTCCATTAATTTTTAATAAAAAGATCATAGTGCCCTTTGACCTATTGACCCCAAAATCAATAGGGTTATGTGGAGTGCGTGGTCCAGTTGTAGAGCGCCGAACTCCAGATCAAGAGGACGGGGTTCGATCCTCGCCGCGGCCACGTTATTTATCCTTGAGCACGATAATTAATCCACATTGCTTAGTACTGAAGCCATCGAGAGCGATTAATCTAAGTTGCAATAACTTGTTTCGCAATCGATGTAAAATAAATATGTTTAAACTAAACAATAGGGTTCTTTGTCAAACCAAGATATAACAGCTCTTCTCAATGTAATGTAACCGCCTCATTGTAATAGGCGATGAACATTGTATGATGTTTATGCTGAATAAAATAATTGAATTGAATTGAATTGAGTACTGTATTGTATGTACACAGAAAATATAACATTTGTATAATTTTTATGCAGCTTTTCTCTTTTAAATGAGCAGAAACCAATTTAATTAAAATGTCACAGTGACTGTGACCTTCGTGACTGTGACCTTGGAACTATTAACCCTAATAAATAGGTGGCTATGTCTCAAGATATAACTATACAGCAAATAATATATAAAATTCATGCAGCCACTGAGATTCTTTAAATGATCAGAAACCATGCAGTTTTCATAAGTTGCTCATGGTTAAAGTTCTATGTAATGAAAAGGGGTATAACTCTGCCAAAATGAGTCAGAGTTATTGAACATGTGTTGCCTTGGGGTATGATGAAGACGTGCGTGCAGGCAGTTCCATGAACATAGGTCAGATAGTTACAACCAAGGTTAAGTTGCAGGTTAAAGTGTGGTTTATTTTGTATTGGCATAATTATGGTGCGGGACAACACAAATACAATGTAGTAGCTAAATAAAATTGTATTTTTAAAAACATACCAAAATATCAGCTTAATTGGAATTATTTGCATAAACTGGCATTCGCAAAAAATAAATATTTAATGAATATGTTTACAGTAGTTAGTGAACTTGATATGTGAATGAGCAGATCACCTCATAAGCATACATTATGCAAATCATAAATTATGCAAATTATAAATGCACTTTGCTTGATATTAAAATTTATTAATTTGTGAGCTGAGAGAAGTTGATTTTAAAGTGTGCAGTAAATCTGTAAAATGTTAAGTATTCGTTGAACATATTGGAAATCTAACTAAAGCCTGGGTCCATTCATGCCATCAAGTTTGAGACTTTAATATTTGAAAAAGTAAAATGTTTTTACCCCGATGACCTATGCCCCAAATCCCACTCCCCATTAGGCATACACCACGTTTTTGGTTGCATTTTTGGCAGCCATGCAGTGTTTTGGAAATGGAAACTAATATGTTTTAAAGAATTAATTTAATGCTCTAATCGTTCATGCGAGTATAAACTACATCAGTGCACAAGCAAAATGCATGTGAATCCCTTTTCTGGTTGAAGCTGTACTTTCGCAATCTCTACCCAGAGTACACTCGTTCCTCATTTGACTCTGTCAGCGTCAAAGGAAGTAGGGCGAACGGTTAGGTCACGCGATTATTCAAAAAAGTTATGACGATGTTTATAATAAATCCTTTTGCATGATCTGCAAAGATAAAATATAGACCTATATTTAATTAAAAGTCATCTTTTTAAAAAAAAATTGCTATCGAGCTTCGGTTTGAAATGTTTACATATACCTATCGATTGAGGAGACCTAAGTACGTATTAGTTTTGTAGTAAAATAGTCCCGATTAAAACTAAATTGTTTTCGTGCATTATTTCAAATCTTGCAACATCTAATCAGCAGATATTCTGAAAATTATATTTACACAAGAAATAAATAAGTTTCAGGCAAACATATTACAATAAAAACAGGTTTTACCAAAATCTTGTAATTTAGTAGTTAGCAGAGTTATATGTGAGTGAAAGGAACGATAACTCTGTGTGGAGATTGGTACTTTCGTATGAGTTTTTTCGAGTATCGTATCAGTGCACGTGCAAAGTTTGAGAATTCCAGGTTGAAGCTAGAACCGCTTAATTTGCATGAGCCCTGACGAAGTTGATACCGATTCATTCAGCCTTACTTGTTTTTCTCCAGTTTCAAAAGTTTTGGGATCATTGCCAAAAGAGAGACCTTTACCCAGTTTAAGTTCTTTAACACTACGCAGTAAGTATTACTACATCTAAGCACCATACAATTTTATAATAATAATATACTTCGAAATAGATTTTTTACTAATTGACAAGTTTGAAAAAATATTGTGTGTTAGTAGTTCAATGACATACTTAACATACAATCATTAACAACACATGCGGGTCAACAATAAAATTTCATACAATGAAAAATAGAAAACCTTTCACATTCTATTTGTACCATTACATAGTGTTGTACGATCACCATGCAACGCTGGAACCTTTTGTTTGAATTTGTAACAATTAGAACAGTAAACGACAGAGATTTCCCTTTAGTTCTCTGTCAGACATGGTGACGTAAATGTTTTAAGACTATACAATCAAGAGAGAGAAATAAAGTAAATAATGTGTCCTTTATTATCTTAATCCAGATATTTCTTCCGACATTGTCTAGGTGTCCACTGTACTGGGCTCTGACAGACACCTATAGTCTATTCAAAATATTCATACAATATTTATCTAATTATCCACATAAATGTTCGGTATAAATGTAAACAATATGTGTTATTGGTTATATTAGCGTTCTATTGTCTGAATTAGGTTGTACGCAGGGACCCTTAGTGTTACTTTGCATATAGTAGTATATTTATTGGTTACTTCCATTAAGTTTGTCTATAATTAAAATGCCTATCCCACCATCAACAGGCACATTTTTACAACAGATGTGCACCGTTTCTAAACCTACTGACGATGAGGTGTATAATATTATATAACTTGCATATTTAGAGAATTCAAACTCTCTAGACATACACATTTCAGGGCTTTTTTCCTTCATCAACAGGGTCCGATATTTGGCAAGGCTTGATGTTAAAGACTGTCCACCTGCCCGGGGCAGGTAAAACTTGGCTTTGGGCAGGTAAAGTCTCAAGGGCTCAATCCCGTCGGGCAACTTTAAAACTGAGGGACAATTATGGACCATAGGATATGACAAAATATAAAAGAAATCCATCGCTCTTTTCAGGTTTCCAATACCATTATTGTTGTTACAATGTAAGTATTAGACCAGCTTTTAGAATTCTCAGAAATGTGCTGTGAGAGTTATATCATTAAGTGGACTGGTCTAATACTATTGAAGCCTCAAAATAGTATATATCCTTATAAAATAAAAGCTTTAGGGCTAAATAATTGGGCAACCACCAAACTGGCATGGGCAAGTAAATTTCAGAGTTAACTTGCCCCATGGGCAAGCTGTCCGTAAAGTTAACATTGAGCCCTTTTCGGCCTCTTCTGACACTGCTTTTTCCCCCTCTCGCTGAGAAAATTACCTAAAAAACCCCAAAAAAAACATTTTTTTAAATTTATTTTTGCCTAACATTATTTCCCTCTTTAACTTTCTCAACATTATTATGTTTGGGATACATTTATAGAAGACGGTTCATCTAAAATGTACCTCTTTTGCATATTTGCACACCCAAATCTTCAATTTCTGCCTATTACACTGTTCCCCCTACATGTATATCTCGAAATCACATTATTTTTTCCCATTTAACTAAACAATCACGCTTTTTTTCCCTATTGAAGGGCCTGGGCCTCTTCCCTATATCCGAAAAAAACAACTGCATTTATAAACAGATTTTACCAGCCAGGCCAAACCCCAAGACTGGAATGTCGAATTAGGAGTTAAATTACTAACTCATAATTTATACATGTACATATTCAGTCACGGGTATTTTAATAATCCGTAAATAAAACCAATACTTTTAATTGGCACATAATTATACATTATTATATAACCTGAAGACCTGAATAGAGTTTTGATAGTTTTAATGTGAAATTTAAATGTGTAACAATAACTGATTTTCAACTTGCACTGCGTATATATTTATATAGACTCGCCGTCATAAGAAAGTATCCACTTCTAAATATTGATATACAAATACCATGAGAACAAATAATCACAATTTTTCGTATTATTATATTAGATACAACATTTACAAACATGTTTTAATATGAAATATTAACATTCAATAAAGAATAAAATGTTTAAATCGATTCTAAAGCGCAACAGGCGGAAAACAAAAGTCACAGACTTAATAACGTTACGTGGACGAGATACTACAACCAGTTGTTTTGCCGTTCCTTGCTAACCACCCTAACGTTACACTGTACCAACAGGATAACGCCAGGCCACATTCAGCAAGATTGACCACCGACTTCTTGGTGGCCAATAATGTCAATGTGCTACCCTGGCCTGCTTTTTCACCGGACCTTAGTCTGATAGAGCACTTATGGGACCAGCTGTAACGTTATTAGGTCTGTGACTTTTGTTTTCCGCCTGTTGCGCTTTAGAATCGATTTAAACATTTTATTCTTTATTGAATGTTCATATTTCATATTAAAACATGTTTGTAAATGTTGTATCTAATAAAATAATACGAAAAATTGTGATTATTCGTTCTCATGGTATTTGTATATCAATATTTAGAAGTGGATACTTTCTTATGACGGCGAGTATATAATATTTCTAGTGTATATATACACAGTGCACCTAAAATATGTTTCTAAACTTGCTTGGGTTAAAGGTAATGAAGCTATTTGGATGTATAATCTATTTAACGGCGCATCTAAAATATTTCAAACCTGTATACATCTGTTTGGGATCGATGAAGTGGAATCTATCTACACACTTCTCATTGAAAGAGCCAAAGAAAAGTATTTTTGTGGCCAATTTTCTCGTAATAAACGTATTAAACGGCCCATTTAAGATAATGCTTATGCGGTTTAACCAACGATCTGTAAAGAAATTTAGATACCTATATTTATTAATTTTATCATGTTTATGCAAATAAAAAGATTGGATCACCTTTACAGTATTAGGTCATCTTTAATATACCGATGAATGTGTTTAATTAGGTATTTTCATATTAAGCCGGTACACGGTTTTAAAAGCCTGGCTTGTTATGATGTGAAAAGTATTAAACTGAATCGGGTAAATCAAGTATATCGTATCATGGAAGGTTTTAATAAAGTGAAAACATCTGATGTTAATATATTTCTTTTCATGTTTGTAATATTTTAAAAGAGCCATTTGATTTGTTCAGTGCAGAGATTATATATGTATGATAATTTATTATTTTGAAAAGAAACTGAATTTAATTTACTGGGCTCTTCATTTGTCTTCGCCTCTCGCCATAGGCGAAACCAAATTGCAAATGGTGAAACTTTTGTCAAGTGACCCATGTAAACTGGCGGCTGGCATTGGCGAAAGTGGGGGGAAAAAAAGTCCGTGGTTGCGGCCTTGTTTTTTTGAAAAATCCTTTTTCAGAAGAGCTAAAATCTATAGACAGACATACTACCTTTGCGCTTTATATTAAACATATGGATTATTTTACAAGGCGTTGTCTGTAACTAGAACTCGCTAGAACTCGCAAAAATAAAAAGTCGCATTTTTCAACAACAACAACAACGTAAAACGGCGCGTAAAACAACACAGATGCTAACTCTTTATCAGAATGGTTTTAACCTTTCTCATACAAAAACTTACATCCTGTTAGCTAAAATAATGACTTTGTAACTCCGTTATTCAAAACAGAAAGTGGCCCATGATACGTACCAGTGATTTTTTTACCTCTACCTTTTCAATTGGGAAAATTTAGCGGCATTTTTACTAAATTGGGAAAATTTCTAAATGCAATAATCAGTATGGTCTATATATATATAAAAAAATCTTTGAAGGTTTTATTGCTCAGAACATGTTTTTACTACTGTAATTTAATCATTTAAAAAGACAGTATTTTTTTTTGTCCTTTAAACATGTCCACAAGCGCTTCCATGTCTGCCTATGCGAGGTCCTTATCCATGTGGCATATTCTCTGCATACCCCTTTGACTTAAGAAAAGATGGCCCAGGAGGATCACAAGATTCAGTTGAACTAGTAGGAGTAGGACACTGGACAAGAGATTCACTCGTCACGCTCGAAAATCGGGTAGGTCAGACTACAGAAATTTCTGACGAAGTCTGTTTGTCATCACCCGTGATCTGATTTAGCTTTTTAAATACGAAGCTAATGCTCTGTAAGCCCTTTGTGTCGTTCTTTTTAATCTTTTATACGTAATATTTTGAATTATGGGACAATTTGTTTATTGTTGATATCGGAGCCAATCTTGGTTAAAGAACGCCTTTCGTAATCGTATCGTATAAATACTATGCTACGATAAAGCGTTCGATTGATTCTGCTGACAAAATATAAATGCGTCTCGCCCATTGGATAGTTGGTACCTGCGCGCGACTACAAGGTGGGGGTAAAAGCGTCGAATGTTCTAGATAATGAACTAGCTATTCAGCTCTTGATTATTTTTATCAAGGTGCAGTACGGCTTTTACCCCAACCTGATAGTACGACAATATCGATTTTCGCGAAAATTAAAATGTAATACACTTACGGAAAGTTCTTTTTAATAACAATACTTAAAGTGTAAATTTAATATTTTTATTGAAACTTTTGATTGGGAAATTATGACTTTGGATTGGGAAAATATGACGTTTTTTTGGGAAAATACAGTCGATTTTTGCTAGGGGAAAGTGCCGATATTCGGCGGTAAAAGTAACCAAAAAAAGTCACTGCGTACATGTAAACAACATGTAAACATTACATTGTCATCTGTTTTCGCGCATTGAACCCAAGCCATTTATTTTGAGTTGTATGCGACGCCACAAAAAACAGAAAGATTACTGTGTCATCCGTTTTTCCATCATAGGTAAATTTACCTGCTTGCTTGCTTGATTGATTGATTGAAGTGTTTCACGATGCACCAATACATAAAATGTCATATATGTCATCAAAAGAAAAGCTCCCTCTCCATTTGCATTATAAAAATTATGCAAAGTAAGCCAACAGCATCCTCACTCCCATGTTCTGACTGTTCATATCAACTAAGTGGACGAGACACTGTGGTCTTATTCTACCTTGGATGTAAACTTGATCTTCTACTTTGGATGGTACCCTAGAACCTTCTCAGCCTGAACTGCAGAGTTGCTGCAAATTCTATCATAGAAACTCTTTATGCTGGAGCCAGTATGTTTATTGTTTGTCTGCCACTGCTCTTTTGATGTGAGCGAGATGGCACCTGAAACATGGTGTCTCCTTGGTATTTTGCATAGCACGGCGCTACTATAAGGGAAGTTTAAGTGTCGCCTTGGTATTACAAGGGGAAATAGTTTCTCCTTGGTATTGCAAGGGGAAATAATGTCTACTTGGTATTTTGCATAGCGCGGAGCTACTATAAGGGGAGTTAGTGTCGCCTTGGTAATTTGCATAGTGTGGCACTACTATAAGGGGAGTTAGTGTCGCCTTGGTATTTTGCATAGCGTGGCACTACTATAAGGTGAGTTAGTGTCGCCTTGGTATTTAGCATAGCACGCTGGGGCTACTATAAGGGGAAATACATTTTATTTACAGTATATTTACAGTATATTTACAGTATATCAGTATATTTGCAGTATATTTACAGTATATTTACAACTAATTAACTGCTAAGAATACAGGTAGAATGAACTAATTTTATTTTTCCAATCACATGAACACTCCCGACCCTGTAATTATGGGTCACTTAGGTCAATAATCAATGGTCTATGACATACAAGTATTTATTACTGATCTGCTCCATAAATAGGCAGCTCCATGTCACTAATTGCTATGTACTGAATTAATCTATCAATAAGTAATATTTGCTATAAAAAAACAAACAAACTTAGAATCAGTGGCGGATTCAGGATTTAGGGTGGGGCTAAAAACAAAAAGATGCAAAAACACGAAATGTCATCATTCTCTGTGCAGCCCAACACCTTTTTTGGTGGAGGGGACATAAAGCATTATAAAGGCCTGTCCGTCCCATGCACCCCATACATCTCTGTTTTGCTCTAACTCTACAGTGAATGATTCAATCAAAAATACAATTGGCAGAAAGGTTAACCACATGGAGACGAGTATCAAATAGAATAACCTAGTGTCAAGGTCAAAGGTCAACATAATTATGTATGTCTCTGTTTTGGGCCATGACTCAGCAATGAATGATTGGTTTCAAAAGATGTTGGGAAAAGGTCTACCACATTGAGACGGAGTGTTGCGTCCTTCTCCCACCTACTCCCGCCAACCTAGGGTCAAGGTTGCAGTGAAGGTCAAAGGTCAAACACTTGTTCGAGCCATGACTCAGCAATGAAAAGACAATGGGCCACCACCTGGAGACGCAGTGTCACTTAACACTCCAGGAACTTGAGGCTCAACAGGAAGCTTTTACTGTTATTCTGGGTCAAGGTCACTGTTACTGAAAATGTATTTTACTGGAGATATGACCTTTGGTTATTTGAAAAATCACGTTATCTTGTTTTTTGTGTCACAAACTTCCCTTTTTTGTCAGTGGAATGTTTTGAACTTTTACAAGTTGATTATTTATAATCTCCTTTGAAATTGATCATCTTTTTTGAGATGTTAATGTTTTTCGTGGTCATCTGTATGTGCGAACACATTTCTAATTGCATAAAAAAATTCTGGGTATGGTGCACTAGTATGTGAGCCCCTTCCTCAAGTTTTCACATTTTTGGGGTAAGGTGTAGGAGGTGAGTCCCACTCAAATTTTCACATTTTCAGGGCAGGGCTTTTTTTCTAAAAATTGTGAAGACTCCCTAGCCTTGTCATTTTGTGGAAAAAAACGCGATAACTGTCTGATTTGTGAAAAAAGTATTGAAAGATTGATTGTTAAAAGCAATATTACTCAATTATAACATGCATACATCGTTTTTGTGGGAGAATTAAGGACACTATAAAACATATGTACAATTATTCAGCATAATATGTTACATTTTAGATAAACTTTCTAATGTAAATGTATCCAAAACAAAACAATATTGAGAAAATATTGTTGTTTTTAATTGTGAAAAATTTACCAATTTTGAATTGTGAAGTAGCCGAATTTCGGTCCCTGTTTTAGAAGGATAAAAAAGCCCTGCAGGGTAAGGAGACTAGGAGGTGAGACCCCGCCCTGAATGCGTGCTTGGACAATAAGTGCCAGCAATGCTTGATAACAATTGGTCTATAGAATATCTTAAATGAGATTTAAGGGAAGGTGTATGTAGTACTCCACTACTAATTAAGTGCTTCCTGTGTAATGGCAGCCGTCTCCTTCTCTTGCAATTATGGCTCATGATAATTATTAACATATTTGTTAATATGCGCCATAAAAATGCTATTTAATTAAATTACTGTCAGTGCCATGCCACTCATAACGAGGAAAACTTGTTTGTAAACAATATTAATTTATTGGTTTGCAAAAAAAAAGAAGATAATTAGTGTTTGTGATGTTGGCAATTAGGCTTAATGAATACTATGTACAGTACAGCTCACGCAAACCCCACACTTTACTCTTTCTCGCCGAGTGAGGAATTTACAAATTGCATACTTAAGCGGAGTTTTGATGATAAAACTACTCGGAGCGGCAATCAGCTACGCGAAAAGCTCTCGGCGTACTTACGCAACGATAATTCGCGTAGACAAATCGGAGTACTGCACAGGTAAAGAGTGCAACTTTTTCTGATTGCAGTCATTTTTATGCATAATTATTCAATAACTTTAGGAAAACATGAAAGCAGAAGACATTAGACTTTTATTTTTGGATAATCGGATGTGGGAAAATTCGAATGCCCGTGTTATGGATACTGGGTCCCGATAGTTATATGGTGTTTCCTATTACCGGCTTTGCTACTGAACATAAAATTCAATTAGTAATACTGGAAATTATAAATTTAATTAATCTTTATTGTAAGAAGATTTTACAAGTCTGCTGTTTATTATTATTACATCAATGGGTTCTTTGGTCAGAAACAATCAGAAAAAAATGTAAAGAATTTCGAGTCATTGAAACCGGTTGTTAGCACCGCCTTGTTAAAAGGTATATATATGCAGTTGCTGCCACGCGGATTACGACTTTTCGCAGCATCCCCGCGGCCATTTTTCAATCGAAGTCACAAATCCCCGCGATCGTACCGCGGATTGTCACCCGAAATATCGCGGGAATTCCCCGCGACTGTAAAAATTGCCGCGATTGCAAAATCCAGTCTTGAAAGAAAGAAATCACTGCTATTCTACGTGATAGCTTCGCGGGGGAACGCGGGGGAAAATTAGAGCAGGGATCAATGAAAAATGTAATAAAAATGATAAATACCATGAACAATTTTGGAAGCAATACGTATTTCAAACTTTTAATGCATTTAATAACGTGTGTTTTTCGTTTTTGTTGTCCAAAAGTCGCATTTCTCTTCACCGGACATAAATTGGCTACCCACAATCCTTTGCGATGTGTGTACCTATTAACAAGGCGGCACTAATAACGGGTTTATGACTCGGAATTCTTTACAATTTTTCGGATTATTTCTGACTAAAGAACCCATCGATGTATTAAAAACAAACAGCAGAATAGTAAAATATGTTAAAATAACGATTAATTAAAAATATAATTCTAATTTCCAGTATAAGAATTACTATTTGAATTTTATGTTCAGTCACCGCGAAGTCGGTAATAGGAACCGCCATATAACTATCGTGACCCAGTATACATTATCCGAGCATTTGAATTTTCCGAAAACAAAAATAAAATTGTCTTCTGCTTCGGGTTTTTAATAGTTATTGAATAATAATGCATTAAATTGACTGCACAATTGTACATTGATACTGAAGATAAATCGCGGCGATGCCCTGCGATTTCACACCGGGTAAAGCGGTGTGCGAATCGAAACAGATCACGGCGAATCGCGGTGATTGTGTCGCAGTGGTCAAAAGTTATTGTCCCCGCGATGAATGGACTGTCCGCCGATCGCGGGGACAAAATCAGTGTGTCCGCGGTGAGATAAAATCCCCGCGTTGAGTGTGATTAGTCGTAATCCGCGTGGCAGCAACTGTATGGCCAAGGATTATGGGTATTAACGAGAGGTGTTCAAAAAGTAACAGGAAAAATGCCATCACTTTTGTTTTAGTAGGACCATTTTTATGGAATTTTACACAGTGGTACCTTAACTCATCACGGATATGTTCTATTAACATGTTTACCTTATCACAAGGTATGCGTTCACTAGCGTCACTATGGCAACGTCAAGTAACGTTGAGCGGGGCAATTTGTAAGGTTACACAAACTCTTTAGTTTTTGTACATTTTAAATAGAGCAACCACACATTTTCTTACGGCAGAATTGCTCGAAGATGCACGTTGACGTTTCCCGATCTTTCTACATCACGTCAGGTACGCGAGCGAACGTTTTTGACGTCATTTTCATGCTACAGTGCGCGATTGTCAATCGCACTTTGAAATCGTTCGAATTCAGACAGGGAGCAGCGCTACTCTATCAAATTTTGTATTTTGAGCTACATCATGATAATGCACCATCACATTACCAGTGTTCATTCTGGAGGGCGACATCGGCGACAAAGGCGCTTTTTCCTCCGTGGCTTCGCTTTTTTTTTAGCCGACGGCGAAGTTTAAGTCGCCTTCATACTGACCACTTCGCTTTTTTCCCACCCTCAAGCGAAGTGTAACCAGTCCTTTAAGTAGAGCACCCACAGGCCCTTGTGGGCCTCTTACTGCCCAGTTAAGTTGGAAATTGATTCTTATGGTCGAAATCTACAGTTTTCTTTGAAATTCAGACTATTTTCAGAGATGTACACTAATTACGTTAAATAACTTTAATTCTATTTTTCAAAACTAACAAACGCCCTATTCCTGAAAGACCATATAATTTCCTCTCAAAATATAGCAAATACATGCTAGAAAGCAACAAAGTCAGTTTCTCTGCCTATACAAATGCAATTCATTTACCCCACCCACTTAGCACTCAAAAAAAGGAAAACATGACATTTATAGACACACGGTAGCATATACCTGTCCCTTATTTGAGATATAACACATCCATAATTGAATGACAAACACTCCAAATTGTCATAAAAATGATATTTCTACATACCTTATCCGGCTTTTTTTCCTGTAATCTTATGTCGAATGGAGAAAGGCAGGAAATGATCAAATAAAGCTACCATTTACAACATAGCCACCAGTTACTAGTTTCTGTTTACAGCCTCTATACCGGTCACAGTACACATTTTTTATTTACACCAAAATTAACTATTATGTCATACTAAGTCAAAAACACCACATTTGTGGATTTCTTTTTTATTTTCTAGCCTGTACAAAGTCATGGCTTTTAATCTCTTAGATTTCTGTTTTATAAGAAATTCCCCATGGACATTCATTCGAAACTAAGGAGTCTCCCCTATGGGATGTTGAGTTGTCCATCATCCATCCGTCCATCCGTCTGTTAACTTTTACCTTGTGAACACAGCCAGATCGAATTAATTCCACGGGAGTTAGGCCCTTGTTTTGCTAAAAAATGCCATATTAAGCCTTGTGAACACTCTAGCACCTTCATTTACTATTTGATCTATACCAAACTTGCACAGATTGTTAATACCAATGAAATATTGGACAAGTATGAAAACCAGCCAAATCGGATCAGTAACACCGGAGTTATGGCCTTTGTTTTTTCTAAAAAATTATATTTTCTGCCTTAATTGTGAACACTCTAGCACCTTCATTTATTATTTGATCTTTACCAAACTTGCACAGATTGTTAATACCAATGAAATATTGGACAATTTCGAAAACCAGCTAAATTGGTCAGGTAAAATCAGAGTTATGGCCCTTGTTTTCCCTGAAAAATGCCATTTTCTGCCATGTGAACACTCCAGCACCTTCATATATTATTTGATCTTTACCAAACTTGCACAGATTGTTAATACCAATGAAAGCTTGGACAAATTTGAAAACCATCTAAATTGGATCAGTAACACCAGAGTTATGGCCCTTGTGTTTTCTGAAAAATGCCATTTTCTGCCTTGTGAAATCTCTAGCACCTTCATTTATTATTTTATCTTTACCAAACTTGCACAGATTGTTAAAATCGATGAAAGCTCAGAAAAGTTCAAAACCGGCCAAATTAGATCAGTAACACCGGAGTTATGGCCCTTTTTTTTATGAATAAATAAAACCAGCCAAATTGTGTTAGTAACACCGGAGTTACGGCCCTTGATTTAGTTAAAAATGCTGTGTATTGCCTCATTAAGATGATAGGGCTTTTATTTGGCCAGATTTTAATGAAACTTTGCAGGGATGATCAGTACCAAATCCAGTTATGTATATTGTCACCATGTTCCAGTTGAATGATTGTTGGCAGAATTTATAATGGCCCTTTAAAGGTTTTAATACACACACTTTGTCCGGTCTTTTTTACCTGAACCTCTGGCCAGATTTCAGTGAAACTTTGCAGGGATGATCAGTACCAGGCCTCATGGTGCATATGCTCTGCATGAATGATTTTTGGCTGAGTATAATGGCTTTTTAAAGGTTTTACTACACACACTTTATCTGGACTATTTCTCTTGAACCCTTGACAGGATTTCAACGAAACTTTGCGTGGATGATCAGTACCAAGCCTAGTTATGCACATTGTCGCCTTATTTCGGTTGAAAGATTTTTGGCCAAGTTATGGCCCTTTAAAGGTTTTAATACACAAAATTTGTCCGAACTATGTTTTCCTGAACCACTTCTGAACTAGCTCAATTCTGAACTCCTGGCCGAATTTCAACGAATTTTGGCAGGGATAATGTGTACCAAGCCTAGTTGTGCCTATCACCGCTGTGTTCTGTTTGCACCTATCATCACTGTGTTCTGGTTGAATAAGTTATTGCCTAATATACACAAACTTTATCCAGACAATTTTTCCTGAACCCCTGGCTGGATTTCAGTGTAACTTGGCAGGAATGATCAGTACCAAGCCTACATGTGCATGTTGTTGTCGTGTTCCCCATCCATATAGCCAGTAGAGCGATACAGGCCCTCTTGGACCTCTTGTTAAAAAATACATTAAAGATTGCCATGCATCCCGTTAAGGTGCAAGTACCAAGCATTTCCTAGAGAGAATTGAATGTGTCATTTAATACATGGCGTAAATTACATCATTAGTCTATGACAAAGGAACCAATTGCCTGCAGCTACCAATGCATTAATTATATTGCTGTGGTATTTCATCACTGTCAGTGAAAATTGCCTCCTGCTTAGAGAGGGATTGTTATAACTGGGAGCTTTACATCATTGAAGAGCAGAAAATTAAGAAACTGAAATTTCTTCTTAGTTTTCATACCGTACTTCTCCTTATAGTAGTGACCGGGCGCTATGCAAAATGCTGAAGGGGCGTTCTTATAAAAAATAATTTTGTTATGAGTTATACAAAAGATCAAACATTTATTGAATTTTTTTTCCTTTCTAAAAAGATCAAAAACGTATTGAATTTTTAAGATTTTTTTATTTTTTATTTTCTTTTAAAAGATGAGAGGTGTCCGAGGTCGAGTGGTTTGCATCTCTGACTTGAAATCATTTGTCCCTGATTGATGTGGGTTCGAGCCCTCATGGAACCAGGAATCTTTATATGAGGAAGCTGTGAGGAAGCTGTCCAGTTGGCTTGCTCAACGTTGATGGTTCTACCCAGGTGCCTAACCCAGTTCAGTTCAGTTCTAGCTTTATGACATTTAATCAGCAATGTTGAGATTAATGAATGATAATTAAGTAAATTAAATAAATTCAGGTCTTTTAGGGCTTGTACACACATCATTTAGAGCTGCCGCCTGAGTGTAATGACTAGATTATATAACACTATATAAAGATAAAATCTGGATTATAACCCTAATGACTGTCACAGTCAGTAGGAGTGTCATGTTTCCCATAAAATTGTTTACAGTTAAATTAGGGGAATACAGTATTCACTTTTTGACATTATAAAGTGTTTTTCTTTATGAGGCTAGTGATACCTCTGCATTTATTTTATGCACTGCTATTTGATGTAAAAAAAACAACATGAAAAATATATGGTGACAGTGACCCAGGTCAAGCATAATTGTAATATTCTTTTAAAGATATATAAAACAAGTAAAACAATACAGAAAATGCAGATAAATATCATTTTACTATCAATTTTATAAGGCTCACACGAAAATGCAGAATTGTAAGTTTTGCAAAGCCTTAATTGCATTCTTTCTAATTAAGCCTTGCCTAATAAACTTGATAGTAAAAAACACTGACATAGAACACGTACCGTACCCACTTTAGTAACATATGCATAAAATGTACGGTATTCAATGTTATAATTACTAAGTATATTTAGAAATGGTATTTAACTGTTTGTATAGAAGTATTATTTTTTATGTTTCTTCAATCAACTATCAAATTTGTTGTTTTCACAGAAAGCTGCATAACTTAAGTAGCTAACTCAGTTTTGACGGACAGGATTTTTCTTGTGGTGAGAATAAAAGTTTCGGTAATTTGCTTAACAACTGCATCCATCTGCAAGACATACATGCCTTATATCGAATTATCCGCTTAACGGTTATACTGTCCACATAGATAGATGGACAGTTGATCTTATGCCAGTACTTAAGCTATCCCTGCCCTATTGTTGATGTCCGTAATTAGTTGATAATGACATAATATGCGACTGGCTTTTGTCAGATATACTCTTTTCTGTCCAGATAGTTTTCTTTTTGACTGGCTCGACTTTGTCCAGCATGTTGAGTACTTCTTTCAGGAGGTAAAAATGTCCTTATGACGTGTGTCAAGTACAGAAAAACGACTGACCATGCATGCAGTCAATCTAATTGGATGATTATGGAAGAGACAAAAACTTGGCTTGAACAAGTGTTTGACCTTCACTGCCCTCAAATACACCCTGTAGGTCATACTATACACAAGCTACAAGCGTTAAATAATGTTTGTCGGAGGTATCATATTGATTTGAATTTGGTTTAAAATGGATTTTGAATTTCAGCTGATGTGAGGTCATGAAATTATCCTAGCTTGAAGCAATGGAAATTGAATAACTTGTTCAAGGTCGCAAAAACAAACTGATCCACTGAATGATATTCAACAGCAACCAATGTTGTAATACTAAAAGAAAATACTGCACACTTAATTCCACATAATACACTGCTCAGAAATATTAACGGATTGCTTGTCGATTTTCCATATGGTTACGTGTTAAATGCACCATTTTGACGGCCAGGCTTTTCATAAATGCCTTTTTGTACTAACCCGTTAGTATATCGGTGAAATTTCACTGAAATATTGGTGAGATTTCACTGAAATTTCACTAAATTTCGGTTTTCACTGAAATTTCACTAAATTTCGGTGAAATTTCACTGAAAGAATTAGGCAAAATATAAGTGAGTTTCAGTGAAATTTTGGTGAAATTTCACCAGAATTGGTCAAAATATCACCAACATTTCAGTGACATTTCAATGAACAATACAACAGTTCAAGAACAATTCACAAATTTATAATGTTCAAGTCTACATCACTTAGAAGACCTACATGATCATACTTGGTGAAATCTTGCATATGATACTGAATCAAATAATATCTGCAGTGCTGAAAACCATTTTTCTATCAACAACAAAAAAAACAAGGTCAAATCCGTGAAAACATATGACAATAGGGATTTGGCTTTAAAATACAGTTTCCACTGTCTACATTTAGAAATTTCCTCTTTCAATTACAACTATTACATGTATAAGATGCTTTGATACAATAAGTTATGTAAATATAGTCACAAAACACTTACTTTTAATCATTAAATGGTGCAAGGAAAAACTACAGTTGTTGCAATTTCCTACCAGAAATTCAAAAGAGTGCATTTTATTTGCACTTTTGTCAGAATCACTTTGCATTTTATTTGCACTTTTGTCACAATCACACTCTTAAACCAATCAATTGATCTTCATATAAAACTTTCTACACATATCAAGGTAGCGGTCCTGTGATTTATTTTGATATAAAACAACACAATTTGCCAATTATACATTCGAAAAATCTTTATAATTGAGTTTTTTTTACAGGCTTTAATTATCTATATATATCATTTCCCGGGGATCCCAGCTGCATTTTCAGTAGGGTGAGTTATATGATGTACTATGTGAGCATATATCTGTCTGTCCATCTGTCTGTCTAAATGAATAAATGTGCAGAGAGAGAGAGAGAGAGAGGGAGAGTTATGTCATTGAAATTTCAATCAATTAGTTTTAGTTATGTCATTGAAATTTCAATCAATTAGTTTTTGTGAAATCTCACTACTGAAACTGAAATTTCACTGAAATTTAATTGTAACATTTCACTGAAATTTCACTGAAATTTGGTGTTTTTACTGAGATTTGTCAATATTTTTAGATCACTGAATTTTGGTGAAATTTCACATTTCACTGAAATTTCACATTTCACTGAAATTTCACTGCCTTTTTCACTGGGGTTATATAGTTAGAGAAAGGAAAAAATTGAGCCATTTCAGTACTGGCAGTGTTTAATGTAAAGAGATTGCAAAGTTTTTCATCATAAGTTCAGCTTTAGCTGCTTTAGCCAAACACTGATAAGAATGAAACTTTAGAGGGATAGCATTTGGTATGTTTAATAAGTCTTAACGTATATATTAACAGCAGAATATTATACATACAAAATATAACGGACATTCCAGAGTTGCATTTCTTTTTTGTTCAGTATATAACTGGGCATATCTGTTTGGCCCAGAACAACAGAGGCATCCTGAGGTCTGACTGATAGGATCTGAACGAGCCGGTGTCATACTGCGATTGTGTAATTTTAATGTTGCTAATGTCTTTTATGTGAGTCAGGCTCCTGTTGATTGTTTTTGATTTTGATTGTATATACCATGAATCACTAAATATCTCATTCAATTCAATGAACCAATCAAATTAAGATCTGATCAATTGACTAGACCAATTTAAAAGATTGAAAGTTGATATCACAATACACAATTGTAAATTTCCATGAAACGGTCGAGCCAGTGAGCAATAGTACAACCAGTATCTCTAGATTTCTGCTCAGACTATTTGAAGAATAAGAGAGATTATGTAAGACCCCGGCGTTGGCGTCGTTGTTGGCATTGGCGTCGGCTTCCCACATCAAGGTTTGCGTGTAAGCTCTGTGCCCTTAAAACATGTCCCATTTCACATCAAATTTTGTGTGTAAGCTGTGTTTACAAGTCTATATCTCTTACATTTCTTATCCTAGCACAACCAAATTTGGCCATGAGCTTCCTTATAGCATTATCTTAAGGGCTGCTTAAGTAATTTTGGTTCCTGTAACCCATGGGCTCCCATGGAACCCAAATTCTGAAGCACTTAAAATGTGTTTCATTTCATATCAAACATTTTTGCGTGTAAGCTGTGTTTACAGGTCTATATCTCTTACATTAATTTTATTGTCCTAGCTCAACTAAATTTGGGAATTGCTTTCCTTATAGTATGTTGTAAAGGGTTGCGTAAGTAATTTTGTCTTCTACAAATTCTGGGCTCTCATGGAACTCAAATTGTGATGGCCCAAAAGGCAGATCAAGGTTTGCGCGTAAGCTGTTGTATATATCTATAATTAGCTCGACTATTAGAAAAATAAGAGAGCTTATGTACTCGCCCGGCATCGGCATTGGCATGACAGCATGACATGATACTGGTCCTTGTCGAAAAACATTTCGATTCAACATTAAACATGGCTGCCGCGGCCATCTTTGTTTACATATAGTCAAATAGTAAAAACTTGTAGCGACTACTCCTCTGAAACTACTTGGCGGATTTTCATGAAACTTCACTTGAATATTGCTCTTGATATCTAGTTGATCCTAGCAAAATTTCAGGCCGGCCGGAAATTCAATATTGCCACCACAGCTAAAAATAGATTTTTAAAAAAAAGTTTTTAGCGACTACTTTTTGAAAACTATAAGTGATATTGACATGGGACTTTTTCTTAAATGATCAGCATGACATGAGGTTGGTCATTGTTGAAAATCATTTTGATTTGACATTAAACATGGCTGCCGTGGCCATCTTTGTTTACATAGAGTTTTATAGTAAAAACTTGTAGGGACTACTCTGAAACTACATGACAGGTTTTCATGAAACTTCACAGGAATGCTGATCTAGCTATCAAAAACCTATCAGTAGAGCTTCAAGGTCATTTACCTCTTGTAAATTGGGAGCTACTGGGCCCTTATTGGATCAGTTTTGCATAGAGTTATAGGGAAGAACTTCATAAATCTTCTCTGAAACTACAAGAGATAAAGGTTTAATACTTTTTAGCTCTACTGATCAGAGATCAGCAGAGCTTATGCCGTGGTGCGGCGTCCGTCGTCCGTCCGTCCGTCCGTCCGTCTGTCCGTCTGTCCGTTAACTTTTTTTTTGTAGCGACTACTCCTCTGAAACTACTGAATGGATTTTCATGAAACTTTACAGAAATGTTGCCCATGAAGTCTAGTTGATCCTAGCAAAAATTCATGTAGATGTGAAATCCAAGATGGCCGCCAAATCTAAAAATAGGTTTTTAAAAAACAAGTTTGTAGCGACTACTTCTTAAAAACTCTAAGGGATATTGCTATGGGACTTTTTCTAAAATGATCAGCATGACATGATGTTGGTCCTTGTCGTAAATCGTTTTGATTCGACGTTAAACATGGCTGCCAGCGGCCATCTTTGTTTACATTGAGTTATATAATGAAAACTTGTAGCGACTACTCCTCTGAAACTACTTGACGGATTTTCATGAAACTTCACAGGAATGTTGCTCTTGATGTCTAATTGATCCTAGCAAAATTTCAGGTCGGCCGGAAATTCAAGATGGCCGCCACGGCTAAAAATAGATTTTTAAAAAATAAGTTTGTAGCGACTACTTCTTGAAAACTATAAGAGATATTGATATGGGACTTTTTCTAAAATGATCAGGATGACATGATGTTGGTCCTTGTCGAAAATTGTTTTGATTCTACGTTAAACATGGCTGCCAGCAGCCATCTTTGTTTACATAGAGTTATATAATGAAAACTTGTAGCGACTACTCCTCTGAAACTACTTCACGGATTTTCATGAAACTTCACAGGAATGTTGCTCTTGATGTCTAATTGATCCTAGCAAAATTTCAGGTCGGCCGGAAATTCAAGATGGCCACCACGGCTAAAAATAGATTTTTAAAAAATAAGTTTGTAGCGACTACTTCTTGAAAACTATAAGAGATATTGATATGGGACTTTTTCTAAAATGATCAGCATGACATGATGGTTATCTGAGTCGAACACTATTTTGATTCGACGTTAAACATGGCTGCCATTGGCCATCTTTGTTTACATAGAGTTATATAATGAAAACTTGTAGCGACTACTCCTCTGAAACTACTTCTCGGATTTTCATGAAACTTCACAGGAATGTTGCTCTTGATGTCTAATTGATCCTAGCAAAATTTCAGGTCGGCCGGAAATTCAAGATGGCCGCCACTGCTAAAAATAGATTTTCAAAAAACAAGTTTGTAGCGACTTCTTCCTGAAAACAAAATCAATCAGTAGAACTTCAAGGTCATTGACCTCTTGTTATTTATTATCGACTTATGGATCCTCTCGAACTTTGTTCAAATGGTGACCCTGGGGTTAAATTTGGCCCCACCCCAGGGGTCACAGTTTTACATAGACTTATATAGGGAAAAACTTCATAAATCTTCTTCTCTGAAGCTATAAGAGCCAAAGGTTTAATATTTTATATTTACCATAAGCTTATTGTCCTCTACCAAGTTTGTTCAAATGGTGACCCTGGGGTCAAATTTGATCCCGTCCCAGGGGTTAGTTTTACATATATTCAGGGAAAAACTAAAAAAAAAACAAAGTTTAATATTTTGTATTTATGCTCAGTTTATGGTCCTCTACCAAGTTTGTTCAAATGGTGACCATTTTACATATGTCTGTGTTGTTTTGTATTCTCAGATCTACACCTATATCAATGATGCACTCCTGCCCTGCCCCGCCCCCCCACCCATTGGATTTACGGGCTCCCCTTACATGGAGGACAGTGGAAGGGGAATTGTTTTCATTTTATCTTCCATTATTTGGATATTAAATATTTTATTTTGAATGCAATCATTTACATATAAAACGATTTAGATTAAATTCAGATACACAGATGAAATATCAATAAAAATAACTGAAATGAGGCCACAATAAGAATTGCTAGACTCGCATCCCCTTTCTCCCCGAGTTGCCTTTCGACTTCTTTAAAATGACAGCAATTTTGGATTAAAACTGCCCCAAAGTTTACTATAATTTGTATGAGATTCTAACAATAATTTTTATCGGCCTGAGTTTCTATACCTGCCCCGCCCTCCAACCCCAACCCAACTTTGTTTTAGCTTTGTTTTCTGATGGTATATACTGGCTATACAAGTTATTATTTTCTGAAAAATTGAATAGTCGAGATGTTGATTCCTGCTGTTGAATTAACCAATCAAAAATGATTTGATCATTTGAATAGATCTTAAATTATTAGTTAAATAAATTGAAATATTTTAAACACTATTGGTTCTGTTATGAAAATTATTCCCGTAGTCAATCCAATGGGGAGTTGGGCAGGTTGATACTTTCATAGCGTCTCCGTGGCAGAATGGTTAATGACGTTGCGTTGTAAACCTTCGCCTCTCACTAATGTGGGTTCGAATCCCACTGGGAACTCGACTTGTAAGTAAGGAAGTGTCGATTCTTACGGATGGCGGCAGGTGTACAGTACTGGTTCTACCCAGGAAAATTGGGTGGTCTGCCTGCAGCACAAAAAATCGACTGTCATATTTACCTTTTGTACCTAAATTGCTGCAAAGGCATATTTGCACACCCATGGGCCAACGCTTCTATTTCTGTTCCCCCTGTATCTTGAATAATCTATTTCTTTTTCCCCTTTATCTCGAAAATCACGTTTTTTTTTTTACCCTATTGAACAGCCTGGGCCGGCATCCCCTATTTCTGAAAAAAACACCTGGACATAACACTGTGCGATAGCATACAGGATTCATTACTTTTATTATAACACCACAATACTGTAATCCAGAGGGAAATTATCCGAGATTGTTTGCAGAATGTGACACACTAATGTTAGTGTACGTCATTCGTTTTGATAAGCTGATTATTGTAATTAAATAATTAATATATACTCTTCACCTAATATGCTTTACCCTGGCATATCAATCTTTGTATGAAAGCCGCCAACTGAATTTTTAACACATACTTAGTAGGCAGTTGCAGACGTCATTCTTGATATTTAATACATCAAAGGATGCAGACGTCATTCAGCTTCAGTGAGTATTCGGCCTTGCACTTTAAGAGCTGCGGAGCTTAAGATGTCAGGGAAGGCGTGAGTTCCAGACGTAACCGTGACATGTCTGCTGGGAATTTTTGATGAGTAAATTAACATTGGTAAAACCCCATTTCATTTCATTAGTAATTCTTTAAGTGCTGAATAAGGAAAGGACTCGGGACTGGTAATTAAAATTATGGCAAATGGTTATTTGTTTTATTCTAAAACTTGAAAGAGTATATTATTATTTATTATATTTATTATATTTATTATGCAGATTTCTTCTTATAAATTTAAAAGTACTGTCAGCCGGCGGAATGCAAACCAAGGAAAAATGATGAATTTCAGTTATTCAAAGGTCCTCAAATGGTCTTCCCTGCTTAGAAAAAATTGAAAGAATAGAATGAATAGAATTAGGTAACTTAACCTCAGTTAACTTTATGTGATTGCCTAACTTTATGTCTTTGATACTTGGTCATATGTATGGTTGGCATTGGTGGACATCGCTGAACGACAAAAAATACCAAGGTCAAGGGCACGTTTTGCATTATTTACCCTAAATAACAGTTTGGTTAGGTAAGTTAACCTCAGTTAACTTTTTCTGTTTGATTTTGAGGTTAGTTGGTCAAAGGTCAAGGTGACAGGGACCCAATAATGAAAACCCTTGTCAGCACCATAACTCCTCTCCCCCTGAGGCAAATCTCATGAAACTTCATAGATGCACTGATTGTGGTGAGAGGATGGCCCCTATTGATTTTGAGATCAGTAGGTAAAAGGTCAAGGTCACCAACACCCGATAATGAAAAACCTTGTCCGCTCCATAACTCCTTTTCCCCTGAGGCAAATCTCATGAAACTTTATAGGTGAACTGCATATGGTGAGAGGATGACCCCTATTGATTTTGATGTCAGTTGTTCAAAGGTCAAAGTCACGTGCCCCGATAATGAAAAACCTTGTCCGCCCCATAACTCCTCTCCCCCTGAAGCAAATCTCATAAAACTTCATTGGTGAACTGCCTTTGGTGAGAGGACGACCACTTCTGATTTTGATTCAGTAGGTCAAAGGTCAAGATCACCGGCATCCGATAATGAAAAACCTTGTCCGCTCCATAACTCCTCTTCCCCTGAAGCAAAGCTCATGCAACTTCATAGGCAAACTGCCTGTGGTGAGAGGATGACCCCTATTGGTTTTGAGGTCAGTAGGTCAAATATCAAGGCCACCATTACCTGATCATGAAAATCCCATTTTACTCACTTTACTCAAACAGTAGGGTGGGGAATTTTGGGGGGTGGGGGTTATATGTGTCGCCTTTTAAAGGTGACAGCTCTAGTTGGCATTTGTGGGCATCGCTGGATGACAAAAAATACCAAGGTCAAGGTCATATTTTGCGTTATTTCCCCCAAACTTAACCTTAGTTAGGTAACAACCTTGGTTAGGTAACTTAACCTCAGTTAACCTTTTGATTGATTGACTTTGTCTTTGATACTCGGTCATATGTATTGTTGGCATTGGTGGACATCGCTGAACAACAAAAAAATACCAAGGTCAAGGTCATATTTTGCATTATTTTCCCAAAACCACACCCTGGTTAAACCACTTAACCTCAGTAAATAACTTCTTATGATTACTTCGCTTTTTTTTTTGTTTGATACTTGGTCATATGATGTGTTGTCTTTGGTGGACATATTTAAGCACAAATTTAATAAAATATTTCCTATGCGGTTTGCCGCGGTGGGCGAGACACCCTCAGACCAAGGTCTTGTTTAATTTAGACCTTAATCTAACAATTACTAAACTATTTATGTCTTTCATAAAATTAGAAATATAATTCCGAAAGTTAATGTGCGTCACAACGTCTTATTCTATTCTATTCTATTCTGTTCGAATGCAAGAAAGACCAGTAGGCTAATCTTGCAAACAAAATTTGAGAGTTATACCGTTATTTAAAAGGTGTTTATGCATTTTAACAATAAAATGTAATTATTCATCTTTATAAATTGCAATAGTGTTAAAGAATCTAAGTCTGCTTCACATCAGCTTTTACAGAAAATCTTTGAATGTTTTCTGCTTGGAAAACGACCTTGCAAATTACTAAACATTCCGTGTGTGTTAATCTCCTGCAAAAATGTAAGCGTGTAGACGGTCTAGATTGCAAAAGCGGAAGTTTTCTTTTGCTGTCAAAACAGTTCGATGATTTCTTGACTTTATGTTTTTCTCATTATAAATTTCATAATTGGCAGAAAATTAGGCTGCACACATCTGAGAGTATATAGCCAGTCAATTCTGCAGGCTGCTGGTGCTTAGTGAAAACTCTCTGCAAATTGTACTGTTATAAATTAAAAAGCTCCAGTAGAGCATATAAGAAGACCATCCTTGTTAAGAAATCAGTTTGTTTTCCTACAGTGGTCTCTTCATTGATACAGGTTTGACTGTATTTCAGATACAGGTTTGACTGTATTTCAGATACAGGTTTGACTGTATTTCAGTCAAAATAAAAATGCTGAGAAGGAAAAAATATATAATTAAAGGGACACTGTAAGTAAGCAGATATTAAGCATAAGTCAAACTTTTAGTTTCCGCTCAATAACTCTTGTTAGGAATGAGTTGCTTGGTAGGTAGCTTATATGGTAAGAAAGCTTGGGATTGCATTTGGGGTCACTGGGGTCAAGGTCACTGTTGCTAAAGATAGAAAAACGGTTTCCGCTCAATAACTTCTGTTAGGAATGAGGTAGTGTGATGAAACTTGCAGGGTACATAGCCTATATGGAAAGGAAGCTTGGGATTGCATTTGGGGGTCACTGAGTCAAGGTCAAGGTCACACTGTTTCTGCTCAATAACTTTGGTTAGGAATTAGGTATTACGATGAAACTTGCAGTGTAGGTAGCTTATATGGAAAGGAAGCTTGGGATTGCAGTTGGGGGGTCACTGGGGTCAAGGTCAAGGTCAAGGTCACTGTTACTAAAAATAGAAAAACGGTTAACGCTCAATAAATTAAGTAAGGAAGGAGGTGTTAGAATGAAACTTGCTTTGCAGGTAGCTTAGATCATAAGGAAGTTTGAGGTCTCTGGGGTGAAGGTCACTGTTACTAAAAAAAGAAAATCAGTTTGCGCCCTCAGACCGAGGTCTTGTTATTTCGTTGGAAAGGAAAAGAGAATGAGATATTCGATTAAAATTTGGGAGGAGGTAAAAAACACTAATAAACTATTAAATTCCCTACGGAAAAATAAAATTCATAATTTCGTTTTGTCGTAGGAGAGTTCAAAGTAGGAGGGTTCGTAAAACGAATTATTTTAAAAATAATGGCCTGAAAATGCATAAAGTTTGATCACTTAACATCACTTCATCTGAGACAACATGCACTAGAGACTTGCATACTGATGGATTTACACCAAGCTATTGTAGCTTGTTCCTTATTTATATAGGGTTACAATAGTTTCGCATTAACCCCACGATACACTTGACCTCGATGCACCTATAAACACTTGTCTGGCAGTTAAACAAGGTTATTTCTTAAATTGTGAGCATTATATATAAGTATGGGGCTCTTGATGCTAACTGGATCCATGTAATCAGCCAAGAACAAAACAATTGAAATAATGTCATGTTCTGTTTGTTGAGGAAGTGCATACATTATATTAGACACAAAATGCTGGTAATTTGTCCTTTTATAGTGGTACATCCTCTGTATGACACCCATATGATGAAACCCACAACCGGCATATGATCTTGTTAGCTGAAAGGAACAGTAATAACTGTGGTTAGGAAGTAGCAGCAGATACGAGCGACAGATACGTACACCATCCCTGCCGTCTCCGGGTCACAGCTTCTTGACTATTGTAAACTGTGAAGGAAGAATTACAGTAATACCGTGTAGTAGACCATGACATCAGCCATGACATCAGCCCATGTCATCAGCCCATGACATCAGCCCATGTCATCAGCCCATGACATCAGTCCATGACAAGTCACATTAGACCATGACATCAGCCCATGGCATCGGGCAATGACATCAGACCAATGATAGCAGCCAATTTCAGCAGCCCACATACTAGTTGAAAATATTATTAGTGAGGCCAAAAAAAAAAAAGGTGTGTTTCCTATTGCATGCTCTGAAAAAATAGGGTCGGTAGGTAGGCATTTTTTTTTTGTTTTTGTTTTTCTTTCTTTTTTTTTGGAGCAAGATATTGTGAGATTCTACATGTATTCATCACATAAACCCCATACAAGTTGATGATACAGCTGAAAGTTTCTCTGTGATGTAAGTTTACCTCGATATATTGTGATAAATCATTGTTCAGAACAAATAATTTTTTTAATTTTTTTTTTAATTTTTTTTTAAAAATTTCATAAAAAGTTTTAGGGTCGGCCCCTTAAAAATAGGGTCGGTCGGGCCACCGGAAACACAGGTATTTTTATTTTTGGCCTGACGTAGCTGCACTAACGAAGAATTACCATAATTAGCAGAAAAGGCTGTGGACACCCCATTGTAAAACTTGATAGATTTATGCACATTTAGGATAAATATACAACATGGAGAGCAGCGGCAACCTTTTATTGCTATATGTAGTATTAGAAGTAGGTCGGTTTGTACAAGACCTAAATAAAAGGGGATTGGCCTAAATGGGACGACATTACGTCATATCAGCACATAAAGGGCTGCCACACTGGAATACCACGACGTCGTACATTATTACACCCAGACACATTATTCTGACACCGGGTTGACCAGACAGTACTACCCATTATTTGCTTGTCAGGCATGGGTTACAAGTAACTACTCCATTTTTAAAGCAGTAGTGGTAATTTGATAGGCCACTATACAAATATTTACTACCCGGTGTCATGGTAAAAAGCACAGCTAGCTATGAGTTGATTATTTAAATCACCATACTTTTCAATTTTTCGTTATCATACTTTTCTGTAATTTAATTATCTGTTGCTGGATTGTTTATGATCGGACAGCTGGTTTGTCATGAAGATGAGATTTTTTTGTTGTATCTACAGTAGTTATAACAAATGGAGCCCTGTGTGATATTTGAATAAATGGTTATTTCCTCAAATTAATGTTAACATTATGAGATGTTTGTAACCCTGATGTTTTACAATTAAAAGTCGTGTTTTACAAAACCTGGCTTGTGGTTTGTGGTGTGTAGTTTGTGATGTCACTTAATTTGTTACTTTAAACTGCTCTAAATGCCACATGCTTTAGTTGCCACATGCTTTAGTTGCCACATGTGTCACTGCTTTAATTGCCACATATATCGCTGCTTTAATTGCCACATTTGTCACTGCTTTAATTGCCACATATATCACTGCTTTAATTGCCACATATATCACTGCTCTAATTGCCACATGTGTCACTGCTTTAATTGCCACATGTGTCACTGCTTTAATTGCCACATATATCACTGCTTTAATTGCCACATGTGTCACTGCTTTAATTGCCACATGTATCACTGCTTTAATTGCCTCATGTGTCACTGCTTTAATTGCCTCATGTGTCACTGCTATAATTGCAACATGTGTCACTGACATTATCCCTCAAGAAGCAGTATAAATGACATATACTTGGAAAATAATGCTCAGTGATTATTATTTAAATATGTTTAAACTTTCTTAGGGTAATTCATTTATCATATAATTGTTTAAATTGAAACACAGCCTTGGTGAAGGAAATGTGGGGCATGAGGGAGTGGGGGATGGTGGGGTGGGGTGGGTGGGGGTGGTATTTAAAATCATTTGCATCAGTTAAACTGTCTTAAAGTTCCCTCTTAATTCTTGATTGTTTAAATTGAAACACATTCTTGGTGGAGGTGTGGGGGTGGGGGCGTGAGTTGGGTGATGGGGTGGCACATTTTAGTAGATTCTTACGGATGACGGGAGGTGTACAGTACTGGGGTTCTACCCAGGAAAAGTAGGTGGTCTGCCCGAGTCCTCCACAAAAAATCAACCCTCATATAGAACCTTGCATCTGTTGAAAATGACATAAAACAACATACAAACAAACAAAACGTTTTAGTGTGGACAGAATTCATTTGTCAGGGTAAATAATGTAAATGTAAATAACCATAGTGCATTTTCATGACATGTCAGATAATAATCGTCCCTGAATTACATGGGATTATACTCTATTCTGATAAGAGGAGATTATAACAACCAATATATGTGTCGAATTCACAATTGGTTAAATCCACCGTACTTGACATTCAGGCTATGACGTCTTTAAAAAATCCATTTTAATTAGTACTATGTAAGCTATTATTCTATATTCATGCTATATAACAGGTTTAGCCCGCAATCCAAAAGATCAGAAACCAGGAATATAAAGAGCAGAGCTGTAGATCAGCTGAGTTTTTGAGTATTTTACTCATACTTTTTTACAAAACCCTCAGCTTTTTTAAATTGTGGGTATCATTACTCATCAACTTAGTACAAAACCCCATAACTTTAACAAACCTTGAGTATTACATGTGTATGTATTGTCCTGTGGAACAGTTTATTCCATATTTACATGATGCAAATTGTTCCAAGTATGTGTCTAATATTAAGATCTTAAGGTGTTTCTTTTGTTTTTACTTTTTACCGAATAGTTGTTTCTTTTAAAATATAGTAATTCACATCCATTTTGATAGCATGAACTATTTAAACGAATTCCTTGTTACTCATTCATTTTGACTCTGATAAGTAAATACTCATTGCAGTCAAATTTTAAATTATCTACAGCTCTGTAAAAGAGTAATAAAAACGATCCAGTCATATTATTTGTTGGTTAATCGGGGTTTCCATGGCTGAGTGGTTAGAGCCTCTGACTTGAAATCACTTACCCATCGACACTGTGGGTTTGATCCCTCATGGGCCTAATGAACAGCTGTCCAGCTGGCTTGTGGAACGTTAGTTGTTCTACACCCAGGTGCTCGCCCGTGCATGAAAGATGCCCGCAGGGGCATTTGGGATCTTCCTCCACCAATGGAAGCTGGAAAGTCGCCATACGACCTTAGCTGGAAAGTCACCATACGACAGCTGTTGGTGCGACTGTAAAATCCAATTCTCTTCATATTGAGAAGTTCTTTATGTATGGAATATACTGCTGTGCCATACTGAAATTATTCAGTTCAGAAACAAACTCAATTTAATTCTTTATTGCGATTTTGGCACCATTTGTTTGTATAATGGCTTTTAAATGAGTAAACAAAAAGGTTGTCCCATTTGCTCCTACATTCAGTTAACATACTGATTGCGCTGCTGAAGGTCAAAGCAAGTTTGGCTTGTTGCTGGTGGACAAGTGTCTTGTTGCTGGTCAAATATATAGGATTTTTTTCTTAATCTGTACTATACATTTGGCATGTCGGTGGTCAAATCTGTAGGATATTTGGCTTGTTGATGATCAAATCTGTAGGACATTTGGCATGTCGATGATCAAATGTGTAGGACATTTGGCATGTCGGCGATCAAATCTGTAGGACATTTGGCATGTTGATGGTCAAATCTGTTGGACATTCAGCTTGTTGATAGTCAAATCTGTAGGACATTTAGCTTGTTGATGCTCAAATCTGTAGGACATTTGGCATGTTGGCGATCAAATCTGTAGGACATTTGGCATGTTGGTGATCAAATATGTAGGACATTTGGCATGTCGGCGATCAAATCTGTAGGACATTTGGCATGTCGGTGATCAAATCTGTAGGACATTCGGCTTGTTAATGGTCAAATCTGTAGGACATTTAGCTTGTTGATGGTCAAATCTGTAGGACATTTGGCATGTCGGCGATCAAATCTGTAGGACATTTGGCATGTTGGTGATCAAATATGTAGGACATTTGGCATGTCGGCGATCAAATCTGTAGGACATTTGGCATGTCGGTGATCAAATCTGTACGACATTCGGCTTGTTAATGGTCAAATCTGTAGGACATTCGGCTTGTTGATGGTCAAATATGTAGCCCATTATTATCAATTTGCCATTGTTAAGAAAACTACGGGATACATGCTAATGAGGTAAAGTTTCTGGAGAAAAACACTAATTCCCTACATTCACTCCCTACAGCGTACTAGTATTGTCAGCCAAAGCATTTATTCATAATCCACAAATTTTGAAAGACTGTTATTTGCTGTGTTGTAGGTATGTTTATTCTGGCAAATACATTGAATTTGTCATTTGTGTTATTGGAAAATAACAGATCTCATAGACTCAGTGTAACTAGGCGAGAGAGATGAAAATACCGGCCACTCTGTGCTACAGCGGAAAATTGACGTTTTACTATATGATGCTGTTGGCAGATGACTCGCTACATTGAAGATTGGCTCGTTGTTACTATGCCTGACACATTGTCTGTGACGTTAATGTCTGTGACGTTAACAACTCCTGGAAATGCTAAAAAACGTTATATGTATGCCAAATGATAATTTTTCAGGTAACTAAACATTAATGATGGCAAATAGTCATTCTGTTACCCTTGACATATTATGAACTGCATGTGGACTATAGATACACAGTTTTTCCAGTCATTTTATTGTGCCGCCTACATAGCATGGCAGACACTTAGGGATCACTTTATCCTTCGTCTGCTGTTTGTTGTCTGTTATCATCATCGACCATCACCTTTACCTTGACTGTGTTCAAGAAACTGCACATCTTCATCTTACCCCAAGGAATGTCGTTACACGTGCTTTATCTCTGACCTTCATTTTAGCAGAGTTATCTGCCCCTATTCCTATAGGCTTTATTTAACCTGCAGTCAAATCAAATGTAGCTCATAACTTAGTAAAATATTGACCTATGGTCATGAAACTTTATACAGTTCTTCCTTATCAGTTATTCAATGCCACTGATATGATATGTCCAATAACTCGACTTTTATTTGGCAGAGTTATGCCCCTTTCCAAATTTTTTTAATATGCATCCTAAACTGGCTCGTAACTTGGCAAATGTTGACCTTTGGTCATGAAACGTTAAACAGTTATCATTTATTCATTGCAGAGTTGTGCCCCTTTTCATAAATCTTTAATAGTTTAAGAACTGTTTCTGCCTCATACCTCATCAAAGATTGCACCCCCTGTATTCAACCTGTAAGTTAGATTGTCCTTGTTGAAATAAGCAGATGGTGTTTCATCGAACACGTACCATGTGGAACATGCTGGAACACGTACCATGTGGAACACCCTGGAACACATACCATGTGGAACACCCTTCTAATTTATTTTCAGGTGTAAGTTTTGAGTATTTAAACATGAAGATAGCTCCAATACCTTTAAAGAAATGTTAAAGGTCACACTGGATTTGTTACACTGGGAGATAGCAGTGACCGGTAATTACTCCCTTCTAGCCATATCAGCAATATATCTTTCCTGATATTTGATCTCCTTTGTGTTTTCATTGCATTGCAATTAGATGGCGTTTATTTCAGTAGTATTTCTTGCATAAATTAGTATCATTTCAAACAATCTGAATCTTAACGAAGCAAAATATAGCATTTTGAACTAAATCAAGGGCCATAACTCCGCTGTAACTAGTCCGATATGGCTGGTTTTCGAACTTGTCAGAGCTTTCATTGATATTAACAATGTGGTAAAGTTTGGTAAAGATAGAATGAAAAATGAAGGCCCTATCGTCTTAATGAGGCAAAATATAGCATTTTGAACTAAATCAAGGGCCATAACTGTTACTGGTCTGATACGAATGCTTTTCGAACTTGTCCGAGCTTTTATTGAATTAACAATCTGATAAAGTTTGGTAAAGATCGGATGAACAATGAAGCCCCTATCGTCTTAACGAGGCAAAATATAGCATTTGAACTAAATCAAGGGCCATAACTCCGCTGTTACTAGTCCGATATGGCTGGTTTTCGAACTTGTCCGAGCTTTCATTGATATTAACAATGTGGTAAAGTTTGGTAAAGATAGGATGAAAAATGAAGGCCCTATCGTCTTAACGAGGAAAAATATAGCAATATAGCATTTTTAACTAAATCAAGGACCATAACTCCGCTGTTACTGGTCCGATCTGGCTGGTTTTCGAACTTGACCAAGGTTTCATTGATATTAACAATGTGGTAAAGTTTGGTAAAGATAGGATTAAAAATGAAGGCCTTATCGTCTTAACGAGGCAAAATATAGCAATATAGCATTTTTAACTAAATCAAGGGCCATAACTCCGCTGTTACTGGTCCAATCTGGCTGGTTTTCGAACTTGTCCGAGCTTTCATTGATATTAACAACCTGTTAAAGTTTGGTAAAGATCGGATGAAAAATGAAGGCCCTGTCGTCTTGAGACAAAAGCGGACGGACGGACGGACGATGGATGATGGACAACTCGCCATCCTATAAGCTCTGCTGGCTTGGCCAGTAGAGCTAAAAATGAATTGAAAGGATATTTTTCTTCATAGATATTTACAACTTTTACATTAGCTTATTTTCATGAAACTTTTACAGGAATATTGCTCTTGATGTCTAGTTGATCCTAGCAAAAATTCAGGTCGACCAGAAATTCACGGCTAAAAATAGATTTTAAAAATGCGATGTCATGGCGACTTCTTCTCAAAAACCATAAGTGATATTGATTTGGATTACCTTTACCAAAATGACTGGCAAGACATTTAGTTGGTTCTAACCAAAGTTCATTTTTATTGCATTTGTTTACATAGATTTATATAGGAAAAACTTGTGGCGACTACTGTTCTGAAACTACTTGATGGAATTTCATGAAACTTGATGGGAATGTTGCTCTTGATGTCTAGTTGCAAAAATTCAGGTTGGTAGGAAATTGAAGATGGCCACCACTGCTAAAAATATATTTAAAAAAATGTGACTGTGGCGAAAACTGTAAGTGATATTGAATTGGAACCTTTACCAAAATTACTGGTTACTCCATCAGTAGTTTATTTGCAAGAAAACTGGTACTGGAACCTGACATTGGCGACAAGCTATTGATGACTGTGATTTGCCCAGGAATTACATGGTGACATGTTATTGACGACTGTGATTTGCCCTGGAATTACATGGTGACATGTTATTGACGACTGATTTGCTCAGGAATTACATGGTGACATGTTATTGGTGACTGTGATTTGCCCAGGAATTACATGTTGACATGTTATTGACGACTGTTATTTGCCCAGGAATTACATGGTGACATGTTATTGACGACTGTGATTTGCCCAGGAATTACATGGTGACATGTTATTGATGACTGTGATTTGCCCTGATATTAAATGGCGACTGGTTATTGACTCCTAACCCTAGAATACATAGTACATAGCAACAAGTTAGTGACAACTGATTTGCTCTGGAACTCCAAAGTGACAGTGATTTACCCCAGACATAGATTGCGACACGTTCTTGATGACTGATTTGCCCTGGAATTACATGGCGACAAGTCATTGATGGCTGTGGTTTGCCCCCAAAACTACAAGTTAGTCTGTGCAGAGAGAGGAGAATTATACGAAGGAATCCATGAACCTTGCCCTACGTAGGAATCCATGAACCTTGCCCTACGTAGGAATCCATGAACCTTGCCCTATGTAGGAATCCATGAACCTTGCCCTATGTAGGAATCCATGAACCTTGCCCTACGTAGGAATCCATGAACCTTGCCCTACATAGGAATCCATGAACCTTGCCCTATGTAGGAATCCATGAACCTTGCCCTACGTAGGAATCCATGAACCTTGCCCTATGTAGGAATCCATGAACCTTGCCCTACGTAGGAATCCATGAACCTTGCCCTACTTTTACTATCAAATTGATTCATATGATTCGTTAATATGCCCTGATCAAGATAGGCTGATACACGAGACCGTTTACATCCCTATCCAACGGACGATCAGGCTATGGGCAGTGTTTTTAATATACCCCGATACACAACCCCATCCGATGGACAAGGCTATGGGCAGTGTCTTTAATATACCCCGATACACAACCTCATCCGATGGTCGAGGCTATAGGCAGTGTCTTTAATATACCCCGATACACAACCCCATCCAAAGGACGAGGCTATGGGCAGTGTCTTTAATATACCCCGATACACAACCCAATCTGGCGGTCGAGGCTATGGGCAGTGTCTTTAATATACTCCGATACACAACCCCATCTGGCGGACGAGGCTATGGGCAGTGTCTTTAATATACCCCGATACACAACCCCATCTGACGGACGAGGCTATGGGCAGTATCTTTAATATACCCTGATACACAACCCCATCTGACGGAAGAGGTTATGGGCAGTGTCTTTAATATACCCCGATACACAACCCCATCTGAGGGACGAGGCTATAAGCAGTGTCTTTAATATACCCCGATACACAACCCCATCTGGCGGTCGAGGCTATGGGCAGTGTCTTTAATATACTCCGATACACAACCCCATCCGACGGACGAGGCTATGGGCAGTGTCTTTAATATACCTCGATACACAACCCCATCCGACGGACGAGGCTATGGGCAGTGTCTTTAATACACAACCCCATCCGAAGGACGAGGCTATGGGCAGTGTCTTTAATATACCCAGATACACAACACCATCTGGCGTACGAGGCTATGGGCAGTATCAATATACCCCGATACACCACCCCATCCGACGGACGAGGCTATGGGCAGTGTCTTTAATACACAACCCCATCCGAAGGACGAGGCTATGGGCAGTGTCTTTAATATACCCCGATACACAACCCCATCTGGCGGACGAGGCTATGGGCAGTATCTTTAATATACCCCGATACACAACCCCATCTGGCGGTCGAGGCTATGGGCAGTGTCTTTAATATACCCTGATACACAACCCCATCTGACGGACGAGGCTATGGGCAGTGTCTTTAATATACCCCGATACACAACCCCATCCGACAGACGAGGCTATGGGCAGTGTCTTTAATGCACAACCCCATCTGATGGAGGAGGCTAAGGGCAGTGTCTTTAATATACCCCGATACACAACCCCATCCGACGGACGAGCCTATGGGCAGTATTTTTAATATACCCCTATACACAACCCCATCTGGCAGACGAGGCTATGGGCAGTGTCTTTAATACACAACCCCATCCGACGGACGAGGCTATGGGCAGTGTCTTTAATACACAACCCCATCCGACGGACGAGGCTATGGGCAGTGTCTTTAATACACAACCCCATCCGACGGATGAGGCTATGGGCAGTGTCTTTAATACACAACCCCATCCGACGGACGAGGCATAATGGGCAGTGTCTTTAATACACAACCAACCATCTAACATTCGACTGAGGCCACCACAGCCACTCTTATTATGAGGAAAGTGGTTAATTTATCAGAGAAGTTTCATTTTGAAAATTGAAAACCAGACAACTGTTTTCTAAATATAATTAACCTACTGCGTAACATTTTTTTCTTGTAAGATTTTTGCCATTTTAACCTGATAACCTGCCACATTTTGTGTTTTTTCTTGTCGCTTTTGTCACTTAATATGTTTCTAAGGTTTCAATGATGCCGGCGCATGACGTAGGCTCTACATTTCATATGATTCAGTACAATGTTTTAGTTAATCATAGCGAAGTAAGACAGATAGTTACCTTAGAAGTGTTCATAAAAACTTGCAGATTTCTGCGTGTGCTTGTGATGGAGAGATGCTGCGATGTTTAATAGGAAATAAAGGCAAACGTTGAAAGAAGTCGTTGGAAGTTGAAGTGTTCAAGCTTCTTCCAGTTATATATAGCTTCCTTTAATTATTTGATTCACACACAAAACAAAGAATCAGTGAATAAAAATCATTCAGTTACTTGCTTATGCTCAATTTAATTGCTTTACTTACGGACAATGTCCATCTAAAGACGGGGCGTCCGTGGCCGAGTGGTTAACGTCTCTGACTTGAAATCACTTGCCCCTCACCGCTGTAGGTTCGATCCCTCAGGGGCCTAGGAATCTTTATGTGAGGAAGCTATCCAGCTGGCTTGCGGAACGTCGGTGGTTCTACCCAGGTGCCCGCCCGTGCACGAAAATTGCCCGGAGGGGCACTTGGGGTCTTCCTCCACCAATGGAAGCTGGAAAGTCGCCATATGACCTTAGCTGTTGGTGCGACTATAAAATCCAATTCAATCAACCATCTAAAGACAGGTGTTACAGTACGTGCCTCACAGTGACAGGTGTTACAGTACGTGCCTCACAGTGACAGGTGTTACAGTACGTGCCTCACAGTGACAGGTGTTACAGTACGTGCCTCACAGTGACAGGTGTTACCGTACGTGCCTCACAGTGACAGGTGTTACAGTACGTGCCTCACAGTGACAGGTGTTACAGTACGTGCCTCACAGTGACAGGTGTTACAGTACGTGCCTCACAGTGACAGGTGTTACCGTACGTGCCTCACAGTGACAGGTGTTACAGTACGTGCCTCACAGTGACAGGTGTTACAGTACGTGCCTCACAGTGACAGGTGTTACAGTACGTGCCTCACAGTGACAGGTGTTACAGTACGTGCCTCACAGTGACAGGTGTTACAGTACGTGCCTCACAGTGCCAGGTGTTACCGTACGTGCCTCACAGTGCCAGGTGTTACCGTACGTGCCTCACAGTGCCAGGTGTTACCGTACGTGCCTCACAGTGACAGGTGTTACAGTACGTGCCTCACAGTGACAGGTGTTACAGTATGTGCCTCACAGTGCCAGCCTCCTTCAGTGCATGAAGGCAGCTACATAATGCAATTGTTCAACAGCACTTTTATTTCAATTAAAATGAATTATATATTAATAAATAACAGAAGGGGAGGAAAAAAACTCATCCAAGCTTAAGCGAAGGATGAGGGACATATTGGAGTAAAGTGTTCATCTTTCACATGTATACACTAGCAAATTAAGACCGTCTTTAACATGTATACAAATATAGCATGTTTAAATATATGTACAAAATAACCACTAAAGATAGACATCATGTCACCACCTTATGCATCACTATCAGAAGCTTAGTTATGACAAAGCTATTGTCACAAAATGTCACGGGTAGAGCGTACTGGTCGTATATAGCTCTTGTATCGGTTACACCCAAAATCTATTGTTCGAGGTGAAACAATTTCACAATATTCATGATCTATTCATGTAACACGTAAAAGCGTGCACATTTTAAGTGGCCGCCAGAGAGGCCGTGTCATAAGTTTAGTTTTGTGCTAATGCATGTTAACGTATAGGTATATTTTCCTTAAACGGCAAAATTGTATAAGGGCCTCGCGTGTAGATTCAATACTGTAGATTTAGCCACGTTTGTCACGGACTGAACGGGGCAAATAATGATTTGGGCGTAATGTTTGCTATAAAACCCATTGTCTTCTAGCTTTCGCCGGGATCATCGAAAGTACTTTGTTGGAACAGAGATTGGACGGCAAATTTCACAGGCAACATGTGGTTAGTAGTTTTATTAAACTTTTATCGTATATTTGTATTCAGTGGGCGGCGCCATCTTGTTTGGCGGTTACGACATCCGGTTAGCATTGATGTTTCTCAAACATAACTTTAGACTAGCATATGAGTTTGAAGTTACTTTATTAGATGTAATTATTGTAATTGATCATTAATTGTAAAACAATATTAATTTGATAACAGTGGATAATAGGTGCATTAGTTAACGTTGGCGTATAACTCAGTGATTGTAATACACGATTGTTAACATTGCGTGCAAACATAACTCAGTGAGTGTAATATATGAGTTATTTGATCATGTTTATATTACATGTATTAGGGGCATTGATTAACAGCGACGTACATAGCGTATACATGGCGTTGTAGAATATGTATACATTGCTACTCATCATTAGTACAGCTTACATATATTGATTGAATAATGATTTGTTTGGGTAATGATAATTATGCAAGATTGTTATGTTTGTCAACCGACATCTAAAACGTATGTATAATTACAGCCTAAGCCATCCAGGGTTGGAAATAAGCCATCCAGGATATAAGCCATCCAGGGTTGGAGTAAGCCATCTAGGTTGGATATCCAGGAGTGGAGCTAAGCTTCCACGACTAACGTTACAAGCGGTGGAGACGGTCCCCGTACCTGCGCAGCCAGGTTTTACTAACGACAACCCCCGGGACACAAGGTGGGCCCGTTACCAGTCCTCACTGGAGGAATATCATTCACAATCTCAGTGGAGATTAACTGTCATTGCATCGCGTCATCAACCCTTACAGAAGGCATTTGATGACAATCATCCATTGAATTCGCGCATCATCATCTTCATGAGCTCTCGCGCATCACAGTTATCGCGCTAGATCAACATTGTTATAGCTTTAACAACACTTCAGTGTCTTAGACATTCAGTATTTATAACAATACTAAGAACGTCTTAAACGTTCAGGAGAACATTCTTTTCATAGTTCATTTGTGTATTCGCTTGTTTTTTTAGATAATTGTATATATATTAAACATATTTTAAAAGTTGCATTAAACTTATGTAAATGCATTCACCGTCATTGATTCTTTCCTGAGTTAGCCCAACCACTAAGGTCATCCTGTGACAACTGGTGTCAGAAGTGGGATTTTGGGCGACTACGGAGGGAAAGAATCAATAAGTGATCTTTATTATGATATACTAAATCTCTACTTATTATTTTAGAAGTGTGTACCACCCTCTGATCCATCAAGGCGGCTGTCGACGATCACGGCCACAGCTTGGAAGACAAGTCACGACAAGGGTAGGGTGAGTCCAAACTGTTGTTTTGTCCGTTCTTTCCTTGACGCGAGGTCGCAGTGGTCTACACGAGTGGGTCTGAGGCACTTTTGCTCAATAATTTGGGTGTTTGTTTTTACCTCCCTGATATACACAAAGTATCCAATTAGGTTGGCGAACAAGACGTTCTACTCATGGTGTGACACTCGAGTATACTTATATTGATGGGAGAAGTAAATATACATGTACATGTTATACACATTTCGATGATTGTTTAAGGTTTATGTCCAATATCAAATTAAGATATTTTATGTAGTGCATATGTTTTGTGGAAGCTAGATACTATCTACACATAATCGTTAGTAGTTAGCGCTAGTACAAATGTGTATGTAACTTGTCCTATGATGATGCCCAGGTATTTACTGAGGACACAGTGACTTACCATTAGTAGTTAGTTGAGTAGAATTATTAGTGACGTGTGTATTGTAATTATTGTAGTGTGTAGTCCACAATGTCTATAACCATGACGTCCATAAAGGATCTTACGGATAAAGAGGAGTTAGAATTAGAAGGTAGATTAGCTAAAGAGAAGTTAGATGCTGATAAAGAGAAGCTAGAATTAGAAAGTAGGTTAGCTAAAGAGACGCGAGATGATGAAAGTAGAATAGTAAGGGAGAAGCAAGAGTTGGAACATGAGAGGTTCGAAACAGATGGTAGACTAGCTAAGGCTAAGATGATAATGGAAAGGGAGCAAAAAGAGTTTGATCATAAGTTAGCTTTAGAGTTGGAAGCAGCTAAGACACATAGTAAGGACAGTGGAACTGTAGGGAAAGATAGTTATTCTGGGAAGTTAAAAGGTTCGAAGTTACCATACTTTGATGCTGACAAAGATAACATGGACAGTTACTTGTTACGGTTCGAACGTTATGCTGAGTTACAGGAATGGACCAAAGATAAGTGGGCAGTTCATTTAAGTGCGTTATTGAGAGGCAAGGCCTTAGATGTATTTTCTAGATTACCTAGTTTAGATGCTCTTGACTATGACAAGTTAAAGGATGCTCTTTTAAAGAGATTTGAGCTAACTGAAGAAGGTTTTAGAAAGCGGTTTAGAGCTTGTCTGCCTGAGAAAGGCGAGTCATTTATTCAGTTTATTAGTAGGTCTAGAAATTACTTAGATAGGTGGTTAGAGTTAGGGAAGGTAGCGCAGACTTATCAGGGCCTCATAGATTTCTTGTTGCGGGACCAGCTATTCAATGTTTGTAGTAGAGATCTGTTCTTATTTCTTAAAGAAAGAAAACTAACTAGTGTAGGAGAAATGGCAACACAAGCAGATCAGTTTGCCGAGGCTCGAGGTGGAGCTCATAATGTAGTGTCGAAAGACAGAACTTTTAGAGATAGGCAAGGGGACGATCATAAACAGAAAGGCCAGAGTGGAAACTATAGAGGTAGAGGTGGTCAAAACCGAGGTAGAGGTAGAGGCAGAGGTAGTAATAGTCCGGTTATTAAAACCAAGAGTAGTAGCTGTTGTGTTAAAGCGGATGGTGTAATGGCGAAGATCGGAACATGTCTCTTTCCGTATGCAAATCTTCCAACGGCAGATGGTAGAGTGAATGGCACGGACGTAATTGTAATGAGGGATACAGGTTGTACAGGTGTGGTAGTTAGGCGTAGTTTAGTTACGGATGACCAGTTGGTAGGTAAACAGTCACCGTGTATGTTGTTAAATAAGTCGGTAGAGCACGTGCCAATAGCGAGAATAGAGGTAGATACACCTTTCTTTAAAGGGACTACAGAGGCACTATGTATGGACGACCCGATGTATGATTTAACGATGGGGAACATAGAAGGTTCAGTACTTCCGGTAATGTCCGATTTTAGAAGTAGCATAAGTAATGCTGTAGAGACTAGAGCGCAGGTTCAGAAGCAAGCTCAGGCTTATAGAAAATTAAAGGTTCCTGCAGCCGTAGGTGACATATCCAAAGCGGAGTTTATAGAAGCACAAACTCAAGACGAGTCATTAGGTCCTTGTAAGGTGAAGGCCAAGGATGGTGTAGTGAAGAAGTGTAAAGGGTCCGGTAGTTGTAAGTTTGTACATAAGAATAGGTTATTGTACAGAGAATTTGAAGATAGTGGTAGTAGACAGTTTCACCAATTAGTGGTTCCTACCCAGTATAGAACGACAGTGCTTAAGATAGCTCAAAGTCAGTTAGTTAAGGCAAGTACCAAGTATAAACGGTACTATGACCAGAAAGCTAGAGCTAGGAAGTTTAAGATAGATGACCAGGTGTTACTGTTACTCCCGACCGACAATAACAAGTTGTTATTACAATGGAAAGGTCCGTTTTACGTTAGAGGGATAGTGAACACTATGGATTACCGTATCGAGATAAACGGAAAGTTAAAGACCTTTCATGCGAATATGCTGAAAGAGTATATCAGTAGAACCGATAATGTGCAACAAGGGGTGTTAACCGTAGTTAATGTTGCAGTTATTGAGGATAGTGAGGAAGACAGTAGTGAGGACACTAGTCCCATGTATTTTCCCACTAGTGTAGGTAGGGAGAGAGCAGCCGATGTAGACATATCGGGCATGCTTAGTGTAGCAGAGAAACGAGAGGTAAGTCGTTTAGACTCTGAGTGTAGTACTGTTCGGTCCGATAAGTCGAGACCAACAGATGTAGTGCAGTGTAGCTTTAAGCACACGTTAGCAAATCCGATTAGGGAAACGAGAGACCCTACTCCATTTCGCAAACAGTATACTGGTAATGCGATGGATGCGATGTGTAAAGTTGGAGTTCTGGTAGTGGCAGGAAGTAGTGTTATTAGTAACAGTAGAGTCGGTGTAATAGACCGTGGAAAGGACACTGTTGGGGCAGAATATTTAAGCAGCCGCACATAATGACCGGTTTAATACAATAGTAGTGTATGTTACGACAGGGTAGTGTACAATTGTAGAATAGTGTTGAAATTGTAATTACATATTATAGTTAGGTTATAACTGTAGTGGATGTTTTCCGGAAGACGGTCGTTGTACTGGCATCCCTCGGTAGTAATATTTATATACTCAAGCGATTGAGCGATCAGCTTGTACGTTTTGTCGCTCGTTTGCTCAGAAGAATTAATAGTTTCTTAACGTGTAAATATTAATTATCATTTTGTTGAATTTTAAAAGTGTAGCACTTTCTTTAAGTGGGGAGATGTTGTCACAAAATGTCACGGGTAGAGCGTACTGGTCGTATATAGCTCTTGTATCGGTTACACCCAAAATCTATTGTTCGAGGTGAAACAATTTCACAATATTCATGATCTATTCATGTAACACGTAAAAGCGTGCACATTTTAAGTGGCCGCCAGAGAGGCCGTGTCATAAGTTTAGTTTTGTGCTAATGCATGTTAACGTATAGGTATATTTTCCTTAAACGGCAAAATTGTATAAGGGCCTCGCGTGTAGATTCAATACTGTAGATTTAGCCACGTTTGTCACGGACTGAACGGGGCAAATAATGATTTGGGCGTAATGTTTGCTATAAAACCCATTGTCTTCTAGCTTTCGCCGGGATCATCGAAAGTACTTTGTTGGAACAGAGATTGGACGGCAAATTTCACAGGCAACATGTGGTTAGTAGTTTTATTAAACTTTTATCGTATATTTGTATTCAGTGGGCGGCGCCATCTTGTTTGGCGGTTACGACATCCGGTTAGCATTGATGTTTCTCAAACATAACTTTAGACTAGCATATGAGTTTGAAGTTACTTTATTAGATGTAATTATTGTAATTGATCATTAATTGTAAAACAATATTAATTTGATAACAGTGGATAATAGGTGCATTAGTTAACGTTGGCGTATAACTCAGTGATTGTAATACACGATTGTTAACATTGCGTGCAAACATAACTCAGTGAGTGTAATATATGAGTTATTTGATCATGTTTATATTACATGTATTAGGGGCATTGATTAACAGCGACGTACATAGCGTATACATGGCGTTGTAGAATATGTATACATTGCTACTCATCATTAGTACAGCTTACATATATTGATTGAATAATGATTTGTTTGGGTAATGATAATTATGCAAGATTGTTATGTTTGTCAACCGACATCTAAAACGTATGTATAATTACAGCCTAAGCCATCCAGGGTTGGAAATAAGCCATCCAGGATATAAGCCATCCAGGGTTGGAGTAAGCCATCTAGGTTGGATATCCAGGAGTGGAGCTAAGCTTCCACGACTAACGTTACAAGCGGTGGAGACGGTCCCCGTACCTGCGCAGCCAGGTTTTACTAACGACAACCCCCGGGACACAAGGTGGGCCCGTTACCAGTCCTCACTGGAGGAATATCATTCACAATCTCAGTGGAGATTAACTGTCATTGCATCGCGTCATCAACCCTTACAGAAGGCATTTGATGACAATCATCCATTGAATTCGCGCATCATCATCTTCATGAGCTCTCGCGCATCACAGTTATCGCGCTAGATCAACATTGTTATAGCTTTAACAACACTTCAGTGTCTTAGACATTCAGTATTTATAACAATACTAAGAACGTCTTAAACGTTCAGGAGAACATTCTTTTCATAGTTCATTTGTGTATTCGCTTGTTTTTTTAGATAATTGTATATATATTAAACATATTTTAAAAGTTGCATTAAACTTATGTAAATGCATTCACCGTCATTGATTCTTTCCTGAGTTAGCCCAACCACTAAGGTCATCCTGTGACAGCTATAGTCTTGGTCATCTTTGACGCTTGATCGTAAATACGAACATTTTGACCCTTCGCGTAGAAAAAAATTGAAACTGGAATCCCGTGTCTGTGATTATTATTCTTTTTATTTAGTATTTATGACACATTTAGTTTGTCAATATAATGATGAAGTTTCCCTCTTTGTTTAATTATCACTTTAGTATATTTTCAGTAGAAGGTGCATCTGTATCAGCCAATCAGAAATGATACTCTTCAAACTATAAACTTTTTTAGAAGAACTGTTCTAATCGTTTGTCTTGAAAACAAGCAAGCATCGCAGATGATCTAGACTAATACAGCTATATTGGCGTGTAACATGTTCAATATGTTCACATATAAATTAAGTATATTTGTCTCGCCATAAAATATTTGTAATATTTTAATAAAAGTCTCTCATTCTTTATGCCTTGTTAATTGATTTTAAATAATTTCATTTTCCCCCGAATATATTATGGCTGCATGCATTGAGCACTCCAGCTGAGCTCTAACACATTTGCTTTCATGGCTTCACGCATTGAGCATTCCTGCTTAAACACCTAACACGTTTGCTTTCAATTTGTTTTTATTAGTGACAATTTAATCTAATGTTTGACTTTTAATTACTTGAACAAATACTGATTCTCACAAAGTGCAAAATAATGTCACATCGTATGATCCCATCTGATAAGTGTTCTGCAAGAAAGTTTGTTTGACAATTAAGTATTTTTTTTGTATGATTTTGCAATATAATGATATATATATATATAGTAGGTGCTCATAGAAATTCAATTGCATTTTCTCAAATCCAGTACTCCCAGTTGTTAACAGTCTTATAATGAGTGCTGAATTTGATTTGAACCTTTAGACCATATATTGAAGCATCGGTGCAAAACTATCGTATCGCCTTCTTTATTCATATGTAGTTACAATAGTTTTGCACTGACCCCTCAATATACAGTTCAATAACATGATATTGAACTTTTTCTAAAATGATCAGCATGACATGATGTTGATCCTTATCGAAAATCGTTTTGATTCAACGTTAAACATGGCTGCCAGCGGCCATCTTTGTTTACATAGAGTTATATAGTAAAAGGTTGTAGCGACTACTCGATCCTCTGAAACTACTTGACGGATTTTCATGAAACTTCACAGGAATGTTGCTGTTGATGTCTAATTGATCCTAGGAAATTTTCAGGTCGGCCGGAAATTCAAGGTGGCCGCCACGGCTACAAATACATTTTTTAAAAAACAAGTTTGTAGCGACTACTTCTTGAAAACGAAGTGCTATGGATAAGGGACTTTTTCTAAAATAATCAGCATGACATGATGTTGGTCCTTGTCGAAAATCATTTTGATTCAACATTAAACATGGTTGCCAGCGGCCATCTTTGTTTACATAGAGTTATTTATAAAAACTTGTAACGACTACTCTGAAACTACTTGACAGATGTTCATGAAACTTCACAGGAATGCTGATCTAGCTATCAGAATCTGCCAGTAGAGCTTCAAAGTCATTGACCTCTTGTTTTAATTTAAAACAATTATGAATTTAAAGAAATATAAAATCCAAAATGTAACAAAAAAAAAAAGATCCCTCGATCCATTATTAGAAACACAGCTACTCCCCCACTCCTCCCGTCCCTTCCCCCCTTTTTTTACTTAAAAAAATAGATTTGATGTTTTTGCATGCTGGAATCCCTCTGAAAGGCCGACAGTGGTGCAATGGAACCTTGACCTTGGTTAATGTGTTACTGCCCTGATTAACCCTTATATCTTTGAATTAAGACCATTCCATTTATGTGACAAAGGCGTGTTTTGGGGAAATGACTGATCAGCAGCCAGACATTGTAAACCCTGATCAGCCTGCGAGTTAGGTTGATCTAGGTTTACAATGAATGTAAAGGCTATTATAGTCGTGCTTAGCGGGTTAAGTGTTAAAATTAGAAAATATCAGTCAAACCAACCAACTTCCAAGATGGCTGCCAGTCGTACACTGACAGGTTTGATGGTTGATGAAAATATGTTGCTTATGGTTTTTATTTGAGATTTCTTTGAGGATGACGCCTTGAATGGTCAGATTTACATGATTGCCCGTGGGTTTGTTTTTTCTCAGTCTCAATGCCAAGTTTCCAATTATAAACATTTTGTTTTCAGAATGTCTCATTTTTGTCTCGCCTTTTCGAAGAAAAAAAGAGACATAGGTGTTGCTTTTCCGGCGGCGGCGGAGGCATGAACATTCAACTTTTGCGTTTAGGTCACTTTTTCACAAACTGTATGCACTAGACCTTTCAAACTTTGCTTATAGTTGTATCTTGGGTGGTACATGGCAACGTGACAAAGCAAATGTGGAAGTGACCTTGACCCTCCAAGCAAAGGGCAGATAACTTAATAATTTTTAGGTTCAACTTTTGCGTTTAGGTCACTTTTTCACAAACTGTATGCACTAGACCTTTCAAACTTTGCTTATAGTTGTATCTTGGGTGGTACATGGCAACGTGACAAAGCAAATGTGGAAGTGACCTTGACCCTCCAAGCAAAGGGCAGATAACTTAATAATTTTTAGGTTCAACTTTTGCGTTTAGGTCACTTTTTCACAAACCGTATGCACTAGACCTTTAAAACTTTGCTTATAGTTGTATCTTGAGTGGTACATCGCAACCTGACAAAGCAAATGTTGAAGTGACCTTGACCCTCCAAGATAGGGCAGATAATCTTATAATTTTTACCTTCAAATTTGGTGTTAAGATCACTTTTTCACAAACTGTATGCAGTAAGACCTTTCAAACTTTGCTTATAGTTGTATCTTGAGTGGTACATTGCAGCTGTGGATGTGACCTTCACCATCCAAGCAAAGGGCAGATAACTTTAATTGTTACATTTACATCACTTTCTCATGAACTAGAATTATGCACTAGATGTTTTAAACCTAATTTATAGCTTAATCTTTCGAAGAAAACAAATTCTGTTTTGACATAGTTGTGTCTTCGGTAGTGCATCTTTTTTTTGGATGCCTGGATTTCATCTATGACCTTGACCTACTTTTTGGAGCTGATGATTTTTAGCTCTACTGGCCAAAGGCCTTCATTTTTCATCCGATCTTTACCAAACTTTACCTGATTGTTAATATCAATGAAAGCTCGCACAAGTTCGAAAACTAACCAGATTGGACCAATAACAGCAGAGTTATGGCCCTTGATTTAGTTAAAAATGCTATATTTTGCCTCGTTAATAAGATAAGGATTTCATTTTTTATCTGATCTTTACCAAACTTAACCAGATGTTTTGCCTTTTTTTTTCATTATTAGTATATTTTTTATTTAATTTTTTTTTAATGGAATTATTTAAAAAAAAAAAAATTGTTTATTTTTTTTATTTTTATTTTTATTTTTTATTTTTTATTTTCTTATTTCAATTTTTGTTTTTTGGTGTTAACGCCGTGTTAGCAGGAAGCATTGCTGTGCCTATTGCATTTTTTTCTGGTTCGTTGATTTTTGATGGAGTTACGGCCTTTGACATTTTGTTGGATTTCTACAAAATTCGGCAGGATACCTCAGTAAGATGTCTAGTTGTGCAAAGCATGGTATATCAATGAAATTTTGGACAAGTTCGAAAACCAGCTAGATTTAGTTAGTAACGACAGGTTATGGCCCTTGATTTGTTGAAAAATGCTATATTGTATTTTCCTTTGTTAAATCTGTAGCATCCACAGGCCCTCTTGGGCCTCATGTTTTTAATAGAATGGCATTTTGTTTTTAAACAAATGCACTTAAATGTCATCTCATATTTAGATATAACGTCACAACGGCAAACTCGATTGTTTTTAGTTACTAATATGTTTACAAACTCATTTAACCCATTTCATTCGGGACACCGATCCATCAGTAACTACCCTTTCTATTCGGGACACCGATCTATCAGTATTATTTCTGTTGAAAACCCATCTCCCATAGAAACGTGTATGAAACGTCATTACTTTCTGTGAACGGAAGTGAAACTTTACTAGCGCATGCGCATTATTTGCGAGTCATTTCCGCATCTTTTAAAATTGAAGAGGTCTTGAAAAAAAGTAGTTTTTGCTCGTTTTTTCGAAGATTTCTTTTTGATTTGAACAAAATGGCGGAGGCCCAAGAAGCACTAAGCGACGGGAGCGATATAGATGTGGGGAATTTGTCAGATTTGAATGATTCCAACGTAGAAAGTGATGATCCAGTCGAGGAAAATATCGGAGATCGTCAACAACAAAGGAATTGGTTTGAATTTCCCGACTATCAGGGATGATCGATGATGATTGGGACTCTGATGATTCGGATATCTCAGAATTCGAAGGTTTCCAAGGTGGATGGGTTCGGGATGACTTTCAATGTCGCCAGACACGGCCGTATACAGGTGAGGGGGGTGCAACAGTTCAGCTCCCAGAAGAAGCTTTTCCCTGTGATTATTTTGGTTTGATCTGGGGTGATGACCTATGGGATTATTTGGTTACTGAAACCAACCGATATGCCACCCAGGAAAGGACGAAAAATCCCCCACCCCTGTTCGCACCAGAGTGGTCCTCTGTTGATGTTCCCTGCATGAAGGCATTACTTGGCTTATGTTTTCTAATGGGGATCATGAGATTGCCCAGCAGAAATGACTTAACTGGCGGGTGAAGAAGCGTCTTTTACGGACCGCCTTCAACACGATCATGCCACGTGACCGATTCAACCTAATTTGGCGGTACATACAAACATACAAAATATAACTGTGTAAATGGATGTAAATATTCTTTATTATGGTGTAAATAAGACAGTAGCAACTCTTGGTTACAATTTTGAGTTATTTATTTGAATGAGAATCAACTTATTTGCTTCAATGAACATTCGGGTAAATCTGTCTCCGAAACCAGTTCTGAAATGGAAAAAAATATCATGTGACCAAGTTTATAAAAAAATTAATAACTTTTGAAGTATTCAATGGAATTTAAAGCTGATTACACTCCTAGCAAGGGCTTGAAATTCCCTACAATCGACTCCTGGGTTACCAGAGCAAATGTCAATATATCATACAGAAATTTTCAACTGAAAGTGAGGTAGGACATATTTTCATGACCCATTTCGCATGTTTACCTATGTTTTTTTTTAATTGCATGAGTTTTTGCATGAATATTGCACGTTAACTTATACCATTGTGTCAGGAATTTCAATACCTACAAAATGATATATAGTTTTGTTATGTGATTTATAAAAATGACCATGTAATCAATATTTTTCCAACATCACTGAAATGTAATCTGCTGCGGCAGCAAAACGCGTGAAAATGTTCAGATATACAGGACCTTTTATCAACTTAGGTTCTAGAATGAAATGGGTTAAGCATCATTGACCTTTTTATTTTTAAGTCAAGCCCCCGTTTTTTTAAAGACGGCAATCTTGAAGTTTTATCAAAAGTATTAACGGTATATAGCATCTCGATTAATTAATCCAATATCATTTTGACTTGCAACCTGCTTGCATATAATTGAATTAAAATTTTGAGTTCATTTTTCTCTTCTAATTCTATATATTATTTGTGCATAATAATCAACAGTTATTTATATGCAGAATCACTTGATATTAAAGGGACACACAGCAATCTTCATTTTTAGAAAACTAGCGGCGTCCTGTTAATTTTTCTACATAAATTGTATTTGTTCAATCATTAATATTAATTATAAGAATTTAATAGTATTAAGCAAATTGTTTTTGCATGTTACTAACTGTTGATTATATTTCACCAAAAATATATTCAAGCCTATGGTAGAATAACGAAAAAAAGTTGAAAACTTAAAATTGTATTAAAATATATATATATGCAAGCATATTTAGAGTCAAAATTATACTGGATTAATAAATCAAGAGGCTAATTCTAATATTTGATAAAGACTTTAAGATTTCTAGGTGTCCCTTTAATGATTGAACAAAATGTATGTATCTAACGGGATCATACGCGAGTTTTAAAAAATAGAGGTTGCAGTGTGTCCCTTTAAATACGAGTATGTTTTGTTGGATGTACAAGCCTCCTGAGTGATGGATGTATCTTTGTATCTCATTATCACTGTAAAACTGTACTGTACCATGTGTTTTATTTGTAGGGCTTTGTTTTACTTGTTTTTCTCTGAAATATTTCACTTTTTGTTATTAACAATTTCTCTCTTGTCATAAGATATGACAAGAAAAAATGGCATATATTTTATAAAATTCAAAATTTAAAAATGTCATATTTTAGAAAACAATGCACCTGTTCTGTTGCACTATTGAAAGAATGAATGATTGGTGTTTTACGGCACGTCGACACATAAATAGGTCATATTGTGCGCAAAAAAATGATGAAAAATGAAGAAATGAAGTATTAATTAAAAATTAATGTAAATATATAAAGATAAAACTATTAAAAAATAAGGGATGATAAGGTGTAATATAAACTATGTATGCAAATCAACTCTTCCATTGTATTGACATTGTAGTACCTTTGACGCATAGGATCAAAGTCTACACATTCCAAAAGGATATGTTTGACCGTTATCGGTGCAAAGCAGGGTATACATTCTGGTAATTGCTCACCTTGTAATAAATATGAATGAGTATAACGTGTATGCCCTATCCTGCACCGGGCTAGGACAACTTCCTCTCGACGAATGGGTCTACTAGAAGAACGCCATTCTCCGAGTAACGGTTTAATTGAATGGAGTTTATTGTTAACTGACAATCCCAAGCGGTTTGCCAAGAGTTACGAATATACGTGTTAATACAACTTTTAAAATCAGTATAAGGTAATTTGGTATTAGATATATATGTAAATCTAATGCTGCCTTAGCAGCACTATCAGCTCTATCATTACCACGTATTCCTACATGCCTTGAAAGCCAGCAGAAAATAATAACATTATCAATTATAAGAGAATTGTACTTTTCTAAAAGTTGAAGCACAACTGGGTTATCATGTTTCATATTACCCAGTGCTTGAAGAGATGAAAGGGAATCAGAAAAGATTACAAAATGGTCATCATCAGATTCCTGAATATAATTTAAGGCAAGTTCAATTGCCTTAAGTTCAGCTGAAAAGTTAGAGGCCTTGTCAGGCAGGCAGCTCTTTATGCTGTGTTTGTGAACAACAGCTGCTGCAGCCACCTTATCTCCATCTTTAGAGCCATCTGTGTATATATGTTGAAAGTTACTGTATTTCGATTTAATTTCATTAAATTTGCTTTGAAAGACAGTAGGTCTGTACTGGATTTGTTATTATTACAAAGATCAAAAATAATTGTTGGTGTTTCCAAAGTCCACGGTGGAATTTGTGGTACTTTGTACTTGGCAATCAAACTTAGGTCGATTTCAGTGTCTATTAATTTTGGTTTAATACGAAGACTGCACTATTGAAATTTGGGAATAATTTCACAATGACCCAAATAGCAGCTTAAGATGTTTTTCAAGTATCTTAATACAAATACTTCACTGCAAACTATGTGTGACAGTACAGTAAGATTGCTGCACTGTGCAATTTTCCTCAGCATGAATTATTGTCCGATTGTGTGTGTTCAAGGTATGCCAGTTATTGTCCAGTATTTACCCAAGCTACTATTCCAGATATTGTGTTTGCAGAGCGCCAGTTATGTCTGGATAACTGGCACCTGAATGCTAATTAATGACTTACTCTGGCACATTGCTGGGTTCAGGGTTATGTAAGTGTTTGTTTATGTTGTCATTGCTGGGTTCAGGGTTATGTAAGTGTTTGTTTATGTTGTCAATTATTGGGACAGAACTAAGACAAGGTCCATGCCGACCTGACCCATCTGCATTGGATGATAGGTTAATCAATTTCCCTATAGTAGTGGCCAATTTTTGTGATGTTTACCTAGAAAGATATGTCACTGTTTATGATTTATCAAGCAATTGCCATCATAATGCCATTCTAAAGGGATACCCCCCCCCCCCCCCCCCCCCCCCCCCTTATCAAGCAATTGCCATCATAAACCGTCGAAACACATACGCCAATAAAGGTAACCACCATACCCCACCCATAAATTTTAAATTAAAATCACGATTTTCGAAGCGAAGATTAATATGTTTTGCTAAAATCGTTTGGTTGTTTATTAAATGATAATAATTAGGGCTGAAACGGGTACAAAATTCATACCCAGTAATCGTCGGACAATTACCCGCGGGTACCCGGGAACCCGCATATTAAACCTGTTCAAGCTGTTTCAAAAGGTTGTCCCCCTTTCTTCTACCAAAATGGCTGCTGCAGAATTATTAAAGGTATCGTCTAAAAAGATGGTCTAAATTTTGTGCTGTTTTTGTCTGTTATTTATAAAGTTCTTGCATCAGGTCAATCTCTACCCAGAGTACACTCGTTCCTCATTTGACTCTGTCAACGTCAAAGGAAGTAGGGTGAACGGTTAGGTCACGTGATTATTCAAAAAAGTTATGACGATGTTTATAATAAATCCTTTTACGTGATTTGCAAGGATAAAATATAGACCTATATTAAATAATTTAAAAAAATTGTTTCTATGAGTTAATTTGTTTTAGTAATTTTCTGCTATCGAACTTCGGTTTGAAATGTTTACATGAGGAGACCTAAGTACGTATTATTTTTGTAGTAAAATAGTCCCGATTAAAACCAAATTGTTTTCATGCATTATTTCAAATCTTGCAACATCTAATTTGCAGATATTCTGAAAATTATATTTACACAAGGAATAAATACGTTTCAGGCAAACATATTCCAATTTAACGGATTTTACCAAAATCTTGTAATTTAGTAGTTAGCAGAGATATATGTGAGTGTAAGGAACGATAACTCTGCGTGGAGATTGGCATCATGTACGTAGAAGAAACAATGCAATAAAATAAAATATATGTATGAATATATTTTGGGCATACAAGCCAACATAAACTGTTGGGAAATGCCTTCTTTTTCCCGTTGATATTCTGTTCAATAGTTACATGATTGCATATGGCCGACATATAGTACTACGCATGCGCGTTCTATTCTATTCTGTTATATTTTCTGCCTCCAAAACCTTACCAAGAACAGGGACCGATGATCTGATCGGAATTCACTTTACTGATGCAAAAAAGTGAGAAATACGAGTTTACATTGGCATGATGGCACATTGGCAAGATGGCAATTTTTAATTTGTAAATATGATTTTGTTGATTTCCTGATTATTTGATGTGTAAATAAGATTTTGTTGCTTTGCTTTTTTTCTGGTTCAATGAGCAATAGGTTTTGTGTACACTCAAGATCTTTCCATTGCAATACATATGTACAAAATAACAATGCAATTTTAACCTTTAAAATAAATATAATACCCCCACATGAACACACACATGCTGCCCACTTTGGTAAAGATCACATGAAAAATGAAGACAGACCCTTTCGTTTGAACAAGGAAAAATATAGCCTATTTAAGAAAGTCTAGGGCCATAATGATCTGACGGGTTTTTGAATGTCCATGCTTTCACTGATCTTGCGAGTTTGCTAAAGATTAGATGGAAAAAAAGGCGAATATCTGGCCAGGTAAAGATCAGATGGAAAACAAAGGCCCTATCCTGTTAAGGGGACGAAATATAGCATATTTAACTAAATCAGGCACCATATAACTTCTGTGTTACTGGTCCAATTTGGCTATCTTTCGAACCAGGAACAAAATAAACCAGAGATGATAGAGATAGATAGAGATTTGCACTGAGGCTTTCAGATAAAAAAATACAATTTCACGTTAAAATACACTTTCATTGGTAATTCTATAGAAATTGTCAGATTTCGACTGATGCTTTCAGATAGAAAATACACTCAAAATTTGCATGTACAGGTATGCACTTCAGTTGGTAATTCTATAGAAATTGACATTTCTTAAAGCAACAGTCTGCAAATGGTCTCAAATGAAAGACAATTATGTTTAGAATGTACTGGTATTTTCAAAATATTCCTGTTTTCTAAAAATGTCAATCAATGTTATTTGAAATGTCTGACGATGGCCTATTTTATGCTACTTCCTGATGTTGTAGTTTTGCTCAAATCTGAACCTGCACCATTTTTCACAGCAGTCTGCGAGTAGTCTCAAATTAAAGAGAATTATATCCTGTGTGTAGGGATATCATTATATTCTTTCTGCCTTAAATATAAGAAGAGAAACTGAAGAACGAGATTTGGAAGTTTAACAATAAACCGCAAAAAGTAATTTTGTACAAATTTATAACAACGCCCGGTGTGTTACATTTATTTCGAGCAGTACAATACTATAGAGTTGGAACGAAAGACATGAAATAAATCAAACGTGTTACCAATATAAATGTAAAATAAACTCCTTCACGGCCACTGTCGCTGAACGGTGACATGCAATTGACTGTCAATGTCCAGGATTAGGCACCGCATATAGTATCTTGGAATCCGTACAATAAACTTTCATTTTATAACCATTGTACGGGAGATAACTTTATCAATACTACATCTGGTGGTAAACAAATCCGGAAATGTTTATATGTAAGTTTGACCAAAATAAACTTGGCAAACACAGAAACATTACCCAGAAAATCGGCAGTGAAAGAGTAACATCGGGTAACGGGTAACAAATTTGTACCCCAGAGATCGTTTCAGCCCTAATAATAATACAATATACAAACGATGCCTTTTTTGAAATGTAAATGGAGTTCAACTTGTTACTGCTTATAAATCCATTATTTATTAGCATCTCCGTGGCCGAATGGTTAACGACGTTTCGTTGTAAACCTTCACCTCTCACCGCTGCGGGTTCGAATTCCACCCAGGGAGCTCGACTTGTAAGTGAGGAAGTGTCGATTCTTACGGATGGCAGGAGGTATACCCAGGAAAAGTGGGTGGTCTGCCTCCACCACAAAAAATTGACTGTCATATATAACCTTACATGTGTTGAAAATGACGTAAAACACCATACAAACAAACAAACAAAAGCATTATTTTTTATACATCTAATTCTACACTAAGTCTCTAGAATTAAGCGGGCTAGCATGCTACAGAGGATGAATAAAAACCAAAGGGTACGTACATAAAGAAGCAAAGGGTAATGTTATATAGCTAGCTAAAGGGATATGTACTACCTAATATGAACATATAATATTGCGTCTGTACATGAATAAAAACCGATTGTACAGTCGATTAATTGATCGATTTTGTTTTCCGATTATCAATAGTAACTTTCCTGTCCGATACCCAATACGTCGATAGGGCCTTCATTTTTCGTCGGATCTTTTACAAACGTTACCAGATTCTTGATACCAATGAAAGCTTGGACTATTTAGAAAAAATGGGATCGGTAACATCGGAGTTACGGCCTTTGATTTAGTTAAAAACACTGTATTTTGCCTCGTTAAGTTGATAGGGCCTTCATTTTTCATCCGATCTTACCAAACTTTACAGATAATGGATAAATAAACGTAATTTCAGTGGTTGCGTGATAAACACTTCAAGATTGCCATGCGTCCCTTTAAAACTGAGGGATCCCTACACAATCAGTGCACCACAAACCACACACACATACAAGTCTAGTCTCAATTGAGCTCTAGAGAGCCACAAACCACTCACACATACAAGTCCAGTCTCAACTGAGCTCTAGAGAGCCACAGACCATGCACACATACAAGTCTAGTCTCAATTGAGCTCAAGAGAGCCACAAACCACTCACACATACAAGTCCAGTTTCAACTGAGCTCTAGAGAGCCACAGACCATGCACACATACAAGTCTAGTCTCAGCTGAGCTCTAGAGGGCCACAAACCATGCATACATAACTAGTCTAGTCCCAACTGAGCTCTAGAGAGCCACAGACCATGCACACATACAAGTCTAGTCTCAACTGAGTTCTAGAGGGCCACAAACCATGCACACATGCAAGGCCAGTCCCAACTGAGCTCTAGATAGCCTCAGACCATGCACACATACAAGTCTAGTCTCAACTGAGCTCTAGAGGGCCACAAACCATGCACACATACAATTCCAGTCTCAACTGAGCTCTAGAGGGCCACAAACCATGCACACATACACGTCTAGTCTCAATTGAGCTCTAGAGAGCCACAAACCATGCACACATATATGCAAGTCCAGTCTCGACTGAGCTTTAAAGGGCCACAGACCATGCACACATACAAGTCTAGTCTCAACTGAGCTCTAGAGGGCCACAAACCACTCACACACGCAAGTCCAGTCTCAACGGAGCTCTATAGAGGGCCACAAACAATGCACATATGAAGTGAGCTCTAGAGGGACACAAACCACTCACATATTAAGTCCTGGGTTTCAGCGGAGCTCTAGAGGGCCACAAACCACTCACATCTGAAGTCCAATCTCAGCTGAGCTCGATAATAGAACTTGCAAATAAACAAGCCAATTTTAGTGCCTTACCCTAGATGTAAAAATGAGTTTGTGGCGGGAAAACGTTTAACACAGATCCATGACCTGTGTGCCTGATGCTAAACTTGCTCCATGCACATAATGTGCATGTGTACATACATGCACATAATGTGCATGTGTATGTTCGTGCATTCCTGTTCCTAAGGTTTATTGTCCTGCTCACTGATTTGTTCTTAACCCCCTATATATTATAATGGACTGTTCTTTCTTTGAATTAAGACTATTCCATTTTTGTGACAAAGGGATGTTATGGGAAAAATGACTAATCAGCAGCCGGATGTTGTAAACCCAGATCAGCCTGCGAGTTACTCGCGGGCCTCGCGGGCTGATCTGGGTTTACAATGGACGCAATGGCTGTTATAATCGTGCTTAACGGGTTAAGGGTTAAATGTGCTTTTCTTGCCAATAATATTACAAAATGTTTGGAATCGTTTATCTTCTTTTTTTGCCTTCTGTTTGTTAACTCAACAGAGGAATATGAATATTAATGTTCTGGCTTTATCCCAGTTTGTGCATAATTACGTTCTGAATTCACTAACATTGTTTAAAAGGATGGAAGGAAGCAGTGAGCGCGTTGAGTGCCAATGAATAAACATATAAAGCTTATGAAAGATTGCAACAAATCATCAGCGCTATCTGTCTGTCATTACACTTTGTGTCAGATCTGTTGCATGGATTTGTCCATAATCAAAAAATGTTGTGGTGTGTGACTAACTGCATGGTCCCTACTTTCAGGGTCAAGGTTTTGGTCAGGGATAAAGGTCATCTTATTTTTCTTGCCAAAAACAAACATCTAATTATTTTCTGCAATTTTAAGCAGGATATTCAGTTGCAGTCAATATTTGATAATGCGTACACATTACTTAAATGCTGGCAAATTAATTGAACTCTCAACCAGATCAAAGTATTTGAGATATCCAACATTAAATCTTTCTGATTTTCAAGGGGGCATAGTCCTTAAGTACATGTAATGATTGATGCTAATGTGCAAGTGATTCCCACATCATTGATTGCCTGCATGACCTTCCTTTTTTATAATCATCAACTTTCATATAACCAGCCCATCACTATTAGCACATTGGAGCTCAAAAAAAAAGTCAGTATAAAAATAGGTGGATGCATGCTACCATGAAACTCTGCTTTCTTGGGCTTTTATGTCTATAGTAGACTGACTTACATTATGTGCTCTAGCTTCTACATTAGTAGATGTAATGTAGATGCTAGCTTTTATATTCTTACTAAGATCTGTGTGTGCCCTAGCTAGCTTCTACTTTAGTAGATGAATGAGTTAGGTGAATGACATGACTTCGCTGGGGCCCCTAGCTTTTACATTAGTAGATGACTGACTTACTAAGATCTCTGTGCTCCAGCTTTTACATTAGAAGATGACTAAGGTCTCTGTGTGCTCTAGCTTTTACATTAGAAGATGACTAAGATCTCTGTGTGCTCCAGCTTTTACATTAGAAGATGACTAAGATCTCTGTGTGCTCCAGCTTTTACATTAGAAGATGACTAAGGTCTCGGTGTGCTCTAGCTTTTACATTAGAAGATGACTAAGGTCTCTGTGTGCTCTAGCTTTTACATTAGAAGATGACTAAGATCTCTGTGCGCTCCAGCTTTTACATTAGAAGATGACTAAGATCTGTGTGTGCCCTAGCTAGCTTCTACTTTAGTAGATGAATGAGTTAGGTGAATGACATGACTTCGCTGGGGCCCCTAGCTTTTACATTAGTAGATGACTGACTTACTAAGATCTCTGTGTGCTCCCGCTTTTACATTAGAAGATGACTAAGGTCTCTGTGTGCTCTAGCTTTTACATTAGAAGATGACTAAGATCTCTGTGTGCTCCAGCTTTTACATTAGAAGATGACTAAGGTCTCTGTGTGCTCTAGCTTTTACATTAGAAGATGACTAAGATCTCTGTGCGCTCCAGCTTTTACATTAGAAGATGACTAAGATCTCTGTGTGCTCCCGCTTTTACATTAGAAGATGACTAAGGTCTCTGTGTGCTCTAGCTTTTACATTAGAAGATGACTAAGGTCTCTGTGTGCTCTAGCTTTTACATTAGAAGATGACTAAGGTCTCTGTGTGCTCTAGCTTTTACATTAGAAGATGACTAAGGTCTCTGTGTGCTCTAGCTTTTACATTAGAAGATGACTAAGGTCTCTGTGTGCTCTAGCATTTGCATTAGAAGATGACTAAGGTCTCTGTGTGCTCTAGCTTTTACATTAGAAGATGACTAAGGTCTCTGTGTGCTCTAGATTTTACATTAGAAGATGACTAAGATCTCTGTGAGCTCTAGCTTTTACATTAGAAGATGACTAAGATCTCTGTTTGCTCTAGCTTTTACATTAGAAGATGACTAAGATCTCTGTTTGCTCTAGCTATTACATTAGAAGATGACTAAGATCTCTATTTGCTCTAGCTATTACATTAGAAGATGACTACGATCTCTGTGTGCTCTTGCTTTTACATTAGAAGATAACTAAGATCTCTGTTTGCTCTAGCTATTACATTAAAAGATGACTAAGATCTCTGTTTGCTCTAGCTTTTACATTAGAAGATGACTAAGATCTCTGTGTGCTCTAGCTTTTACATTAGAAGATGACTACGATCTCTGTTTGCTCTAGCTATTACATTAGAAGATGACTAAGATCTCTGTTTGCTCTAGCTATTACATTAGAAGATGACTACGATCTATGTGTGCTCTAGCTATTACATTAGAAGATGACTAAGATCTCTGTGTGCTCTAGCGTTTACATTAGAAGATGACTAAGATCTCTGTTTGCTCTAGCTATTACATTAGAAGATGACTAAGATCTCTATGTGCTCTAGCTTTTACATTAGAAGATGACTAAGATCTCTGTGTGCTCTAGCTTTTACATTAGAAGATGACTAAGATCTCTGTTTGCTCTAGCTATTACATTAGAAGATGACTACGATCTCTGTTTGCTCTAGCTTTTACATTAGAAGATGACTAAGATCTCTGTGTGCTCTAGCTTTTACATTAGAAGATAACTAAGATCTCTGTTTGCTCTAGCTATTACATTAGAAGATGACTAAGATCTCTGTTTGCTCTAGCTATTACATTAGAAGATGACTACGATCTATGTGTGCTCTAGCTATTACATTAGAAGATGACTAAGATCTCTGTGTGCTCTAGCGTTTACATTAGAAGATGACTAAGATCTCTGTTTGCTCTAGCTATTACATTAGAAGATGACTAAGATCTCTATGTGCTCTAGCTTTTACATTAGAAGATGACTAAGATCTCTGTGTGCTCTAGCTATTACAGTAGAAGATGACTAAGATCTCTGTGTGCTCTAGCTTTTACATTAGAAGATGACTAAGATCTCTGTTTGCTCTAGCTATTACATTAGAAGATGACTACGATCTCTGTTTGCTCTAGCTTTTACATTAGAAGATGATTACGATCTCTGTGTGCTCTAGCTTTTACATTAGAAGATGACTAAGATCTCTGTTTGCTCTAGCTATTACATTAGAAGATTACTAAGATCTCTGTGTGCTCTAGCTATTACAGTAGAAGATGACTAAGATCTCTGTGTGCTCTAGCTTTTACATTAGAAGATGACTAAGAACTCTGTTTGCTCTAGTTTTACATTAGAAGTTGACTAAGATCTCTGTGTGCTCTAGCTTTTACATTAAAATATGACTAAGATCTCTGTTTGCTCTAGTTTTAACATTAGAAGTTAGTCGACTAAGATCTCTGTGTGCTCTAGCTTTTACATTAGAAGATGACTAATATCTCTGTTTGCTCTAGCTTTTACATTAGAAGATGACTACGATCTCTGTGTGCTCTAGCTTAATTTTACATTAGAAGATGGCTGACTTACTAAGATCTATTTGTACCCCAGCTTTTACATTTAGAAGATATTAACTAACTATAGTCGCTGTGTGCCCCAGCTTTTACATTAGTAGATGACCGACTTGTGCAAGAGCTGCTATGGGTTATTGTCTACAATAGTAGATAATTGATACAGAAACAGTTTTTGTCATGCTGGAGAAATGGACTACATAATAATAGATTTTTCAATAATTGTTCTGTCACTAATGATCTCAGAACCACTTTCACTGTCACTTTGATTAATGGACTTCTCAGAGGGTTCTCACCTTAACTGATTTCATATTACTTGATATATTACTGGTGTTGGAAACAATACCAGGTTTACTTTAAAAGGTGACGCACTTATAATCTTTTATTTTGTCACCATCTCCTGTATTGCTTGGTTTATAATGTCACCTTCATTGCTTAGTTTATTATGTCACCTTCATTGCTTACATTATAATGTCACCTTCATTGCTTAGTTTATAATGTCACATTCTTGCTTATTTTATATTATCAGCTTCATTGCTTAGTTTATTATGTCACCTTCATTGCTTGTAGTTTATTATGTCACCTTCATTGTTTATAATGTCGCCTGCATTGCTTAGCTTGTTATGTCCCCTTCAATGCTTATAGTTTATTATGTCCCCTTCATTGCTTAGTTTATAGTGTCACCGTCAGTGCTTATATTTTATTATGCCACCTTCGTTGCTTAGTGTGTTAGGTCACCTTCATTGCTTGTCGTATAATGTCACCTTCATTGCTTACATTATTATGTCACCTTCATTGCTTAGTTTATAATGTAACTTTCTTTGCTTAGTTTATAATGTCACCTCATTGCTTAGTTTATAATGTAACATTCATTGCTTAGTTTATAAGGTCACCTTTATTGCTTAGTTTATTATGTTGTCTTCATTGCTTAGTTTATAAGGTCACCTTCATTGCTTAGTTTATAATGTAACATTCTTTGCTTGGTTTATAATGTCGCCTCATTGCTTAGTTTATAATGTCACCTCATTGCTTAGTTTATAATGTCACCTTTATTGCTTAGTTTATTATGTCGTCTTCATTGCTTAGTTTATAAGGTCACCTTCATTGCTTAGTTTATAATGTAACATTCTTTGCTTAGTTTATAATGTCATGTCATTGCTTAGTTTATAATGTCACCTCATTGCTTAGTTTATAATGTCACCTTTATTGCTTAGTTTATTATGTTGTCTTCATTGCTTAGTTTATAAGGTCACCTTCATTATCTAGTTTATATTGTCTCCTTCATTGATGATATCAGTATGTCTCCTGCAATGCTTAGTTTATAATGTCAACATCATTGCTTAGTTTATTATGTCTCCTTCATTGCTTAGTTTGTAAATTCACATTCATTGCTTAGTTAATTATGTCAATTTCAATGCTTAGTTTATTTCACCTGCAATTAATGCTTAGTTTATAATGTCACCTTCATTGCTTAGATCATTGTGTCGCCTGCAATGCTTAGTTTATAATGTCACCGTCATTGCTGAGTTTATTGTCTCCTTCATTGCTTAGTTTATAAAGTCACATTCATTGCTTAGTTAATTATGTCACTTTCAATCCTTAGTTTGTTATTTCACCTGCAATGCTTAGTTTATTATGTCAGCCTTTTGCTTAGTGTGTAATGTCGCTTCCTTGCTTAGTATATTATGCCACCATCACTGCTTAGTTTAGTCGCATTTATTGCTTAGTTCATTTTGTCACCTTCATTCATTATAGTTTATTATTTCACCTTCAGTGATTATATGTTATTATGTCGCCTTCAGTGATTATAGTTTATATGTCACCTTCAGTGATTATAGTTTATTATGTCACCTGTGATTATAGTTATTATGTCACCTTTGTTTAGTAGTATATTATCATGCCTCCATTATTGCTTATAGTTTATTATGTCACCTTCAGTGATTATAGTTTATTATGTCACCTTCTGTGATTATAGTTTATTATGTCACCTTTTGTGATTATAGTTATTATGTCACTGTTTAGTAGTATATTATCATGTCTCCATTATTGCTTAGTGTATAATGTCACCATCATTGCATCAGTATTATGTCATGTGATCTTTATGGAGTAGGTTATTATTTTGTCCTTTATAATGTCTCATTTATCATTGAGTGACTTCATTTAGTAGTTTCATATGTCGCCTTCATTGATAAGTTTATAATGCCATGTTCATTGATTATGTTATTATAGCTCCTTTATCCAGTTGTTAATTATGTCGCCTTCAATGATTATAATACAGTATGATGTCTGACAAATCTACTAATACTTTGTTCTGACATCACCTTTCCAAGCTGTTGTTGTTTTTCGTCAGACATTGCCAAGCTGGTTGTTGCATTGTCCCCGTTAATTGTTTTCCCAGTTGTCCTTTGTGTGCGTAATTTGATCTGCAATCTTTATCAGTTACATTGAAACTTGGTATATGTGCTTAATTCAAGCTCAAAGCATTTGTATTTTGCATAGTTTGTGCACATTTAAAAAGAAATATTATGTATAAAACTAGACGGGTGTTCTGCGGAACACGTGTTAGCCTGTCGGAGCTTTCTCAGTATAACAAGGTTTTTTGGACCCAGATAAATGACCTTTGACAAACTGGCCTGACTAAGTTTGGGAAGAAAAAGATGAGTATTTAACCCGTATAACGACCTTCAGTTTGACTTTGACCTTTATATTTTAGTACGGCCATGTCAATGTTGTCATGATGGGTATATATTGAAAGTTTGTTGAAGAAATATTAAAAAATGAGAAAGTTATAGCCAACGTTAATTTTTCGTGAAGGTAAAAATGAGTATTTAACCCATATAATGACCTTCAGTGTGACCTTGACCTTTATATATATTAGTATGGTCATGTCGATGTTGTCATGATGAGTATATATTGAAAGTTTGATGTAGAAATATCAAGAAATGAGACAATTATAGCCAACGTTAAGTTTTCGTGAAGAAAAAAACGAGTATTTAACCCATATAATGATCTTCAGTGTGACCTTTCCCTTTATATATCAGTAAGGTCATGTCGATGTTGTCATGATGAGTATATATTGAAAGTTTGATGAAGTGAGACAGTTATAGCCAACGTTAAGTTTTTGTGAAGAGAAAAATTAGTATTTAACACATATAATGACCTTCATTGTGACCTTGACCTTTATATTTTAGTATGGTCATGTCGATGTTGTCATGATGAGTATATATTGTAAGTTTGATGAAGAATTGTCAAGAAATGAGAAAGTTATAGCCAACGTTACGTTTTAGTGACAGACAGACGGACGACAAAGTAATTCGTACAGTTGCTGCCACGCGGATTACGACTTTTTCGCAGCATCCCCGCGGCCCTTTTTCAATCAAAGTCACAAATCCCCGCGATCGTACCGCGGATTGTCACCCGAAATATCGCGGGGATTCCCCGCGACTGTAAAAATCGCCGCGATTGCAAAATCAAGTCTCGAAAGAAAGAAATCACCGCGATTCTCCGTGATAGATTCGCGGGGGAACGCGGGGGAAATTAGAGCACGGATCAATGAAAAATGTAATAAAAATGATAAATACAATGAATAATTTTGGAAGCAATACGTATTTCAAACTTTTAATGCATTTAATAATGTGTGTTTTTCGTTTTTGTTGTCCAAAAGTCGCATTTCTCTTCAGCGGACATAAATTGGTTACCCACAATCCTTTGCGATGTGTGTACCTATTAATAAGGCGGCACTAATAACGGGTTTATGACCCGGAATTCTTTACAATTTTTCGGATTATTTCTGACTAAAGAACCCATCGATGTATTAACCAACAGCAGAATAGTAAAATATGTTAAAATAACGATTAATTAAAAATATAATTCTAATTTCCAGTATTAGAATTACTATTTGAATTTTATGTTCAGTCACCGCGAAGTCGGTAATAGGAACCGCCATCGTGACTATCGTGACCCAGTATACATTATCCGGGCAATTGAATTTTCCGAAAACAAAAATAAAATTGTCTTCTGCTTCGGGTTTTTAATAGTTATTGAATAATAATGCATTAAATTGACTGCACAATTGTACATTGATACTGAAGATAAATCGCGGCGATGGCCTGCGATTTCACACTGGGTAAAGCGGTGTGCGAATCAAAACAGATCGCGGCGAATCGCGGTGATTGTGTCGCGGTGGAAAAAATGTATTATCCCCGCGATGAGTGGGCTGTCCGCGGATCGCGGGGACGAAATCAGTGTGTCCGCGGTGAGATAAAATCGCCGCGATGAGTGGGATTAGTCGTAATCCGCGTGGCAGCAACTGTATGTATCGCATTTTTCTTCAAAAAGGCGACAAAAAAATGACAATAGGATAGTGGGAATAAGTTTACAAGGAGGAGAGACACAATTACGCCTTCTGAAAGTTTCATCACATGATGCATGATACTTGTGAAATATTTCTGAATTCCTAATGTGTCTGTTAGAATGTTTATAGCAGAGTTATTCTACTGCACCCATGACATTAATTGCTTCAGCTTGCATCTACATAGTGAAAGGAAGAAGAAAGACATTTTCAAAAAATTGCCTATACTATATACACTATTATATACACCTAATTCCAGGTAATATTCCAAGATATATCTCAACGTGTTTTGTACAAAAAGGGGCTATAACTAATTACAGAAAGGACAACTCTGTCATGTAGTAGACCTTTTAATCAAAGTATACTTTGTTACAAGAAATTCATAAATGTTGAAGTTTCATTTCGGTATTATGTTTAATCTTAAGAGATTGCATTTAAAGCCTAAGTTTGCTCACCTGCTTGAGCCAAATGTGCATTCTGTCGATAATGAAACTTTAAAGGAGTAACCATCGGTGTGTTCGGTGCTGTTTAAACCTTCTTTCCGAAAGGACAGTCCTATTGTCGCCCTGTACCATTCCATTAGCAGTAGCATATTAAACATACACTATTTAGTGGAAATTCTTTTCTTTTTCAGTATAGCAATGAAAACACTAATGTAACTGTTAATCTGCATGCAACTGTGTTTGTTGGAGGTTCTATCCATAAACAGAGCTGTTTATAGGTTTTAGGTTTTTACAACAACAGTTTGCAGCAGCAGTCTTGACATATTTTATAAGAATTTAAAAAAAAGCAGAATTTATTAATCCATACAGTATTTATTTCTCCCCTCACTTTGTGGACATCTGTCTGTTTGTCACAGACTTTGTCCGGACTAGTTCTCCTGAACCCCTGACCGGATTTGAATGGAAAGATAAACGTTTTCGACGCAGCGTCTGTACTATTTTGGCCACGGAGGTCATCATTCTCATGCCATTATCGATCGCTGGAAACCAGTTTGAACACCTGTCTGTATTGGGTCTCTTTGTCTGGGATAGTAAAGACGCTGCATCTAAAATTCTCGTCTCTCCCGGCAAATCCCACTGGGAGCTTGACTTGCCAAGTGAGAAGTTTGATTCTTACAAATGGCGGGAGGAAAATACTATATGTTTAAAACGAATTATTCCCTGCTTTATAACAAGATTAACGTTATTAGGTACACCCATGTACTTATTTACATCATTGTGTTATCTGTGTTATTAACATTGTTTCTAAATGTTTCATTCCTCTCTTTTCAGGTGAGTTTCATTAAAGAATATTTCATGATACACTGTATTTGACTGAAACTTGGTGAGTAGCTGTTTACTAAAGTTGTTGTAGCCATAAATAGTAGTTATATATAGTTGGGAGGATAGTTGACATTTACACCAGTTGCAGAGTGGTGTAATTATGGTTAATTTATAGCTGTCAAGTGAGAAAGTGTTGATTTTTAAGGATGGCAGGAAATATAAAGTACTGAAAATGAGGTGGTTGGTCTCTACCTCAAAAAAGCGACCATCATATATGGCCTATAACATACGCGAAACATGACGTAAAAGACCATTCAAACAAATACAAACAAACTGTATTGGGTCATGGTAAAAGTTCTTGAGTCGGGGCTTCCGTCAATTTGATCATGCCGAAGAAATAACAGCTAGCCAATTCTTTCCCCAGGGAAACTTTCAGAGGGGGATACAATTGACTGCTTCGAACACCGGGCAATGCCATTACTCGATGGCGGTCGATTTTTTTGTGAGCGTCCATGAAAACAAAATAGTGGTGTTTGTGGTCCAGTGGTAGAGTGCTGAACTCCAGATCGAGAGGTTGTGGGTTTGATCCTCGCCCCGTCCACGTTATTTATCCTTGAGCAAGATAATTAATCCGCATTGCTTAGTACTGGTTCTACCCAGGAAGCCATTGACAGTGATTAATATAAATTGCAAGAACTTGTTTCGCAATCGATGTAAAATAAATATGTTTAAACTTTAAACTACTCGTTTTCCATATTATTGCCATGGAAACTACTATAACTTGGAATAAGACTCTGTCACATGCAAATTAAAACGACACTTAAACCGTTATCTTACTCACTGTCTGTGTTGATGAGGTTTCAAGTATGGATGTTTGTTTATTATGTGGTGGTTGCTGCTTCTCAAGAACGTCTCAAGAACGCTTCATCCATTTAATTTGGGTCGGTAAACACAACATTTTTCTACTATTTACACAAGAAGGAAAGCTTAACACGTCTTCAAACTGACATGAGTTGTGTTATTAAACCCTACTGAATTGGCAGGTTAATGGCCCATCATCACATTTATTGATAGCTGCTTCTTAAGAGAGAGGGAATTGAATTGAATTGAATTGAATGTTGTATGACAGTTCATCAATACAATGTACCTTATTTCCCATAATAAGACTGCCCTCCCTAACAGAAGCCTAAAATTCCCAATTGCAGGGCGTTTTCCAGGTATTTTGGGGAAAATGACCCTTGTAAATTTGGGAAATTAATGACTAATTTGGGAATTGTTTTCATCAATAAAATGGCCAACTGAGGTTTGTTTACATCATCATTTTATAAGTTAGAGCTAGGTAAAAGCTTAAAAGGTATGATTAGGAACACTATTACGTCAATACCATACCACTTATATTGATTAGTATGTAAGGTTGGGATTGAAATTAGGGTCATTGGGTTCAAGGTCATGGTCACTGTTACAAAAAATATAAAAATGGTTTTTGCTCAATAACTTTTGTTATGAATGAGGTATTGCAATGAAACTTGCAGGGTATGTAGTTTATAAAGAAAATGGGGTTGGGATTTCGTTTGGGGCCACTAGGATCAAGGTCGCTGTTACTAAAAATAGAAAAATGGTTTCCGCTTAATAACTTTTGTTTGGAGTGAGATATTGTTACGAAACTTGCTGGGTAGGTAGCCTCTGTGTAAAGTAAGGTTGGGATTGAAATTGGGGTCACTGGGTGCAAGTTCAAGGTCACTGTTACTGAAAATAGAAAAATGGTTTCTGCTCAATAACTTTTGTTAGGAATGAATTATTGCAATGTAACTTGCAGGGTATGTAACTTATACTGAAAGGAGTGTTGGGATTGCATTTGGGGCTACTGGGATCAAGGTCAAGGTCACTGTAACTAAAAAAGAAAAATGGTACGGGGGGGCGGTATGAGTTATTTGCGTACGAATACTTGCTGGGTGGTGTAGCTTAGATGGAAAGGAAGGTTGGTATTGCAATTGGGGCTACTGGATTTAAGGTCATGGTCGCAGTTACTAAAATAGAAAAAATGGAGTTCGTCTCGGTAACTTCTGTTAGGAGTGAGATACTGTGGCGAAACTTGCTGGGGTTGGTAGCTTTTATGGAGAGAAACGGTTAGGATTGCATTTGGGGCCACTGGGTTCAGGTGTTTCTGCTCAGTAACTTTTGCTTATGAGTAAGGTATTGCAAATTTTGTTGAACCAGTTTATGGATCTCGACTTACTGATCAAAATGTTGTCAGGTGTATGTGTGTCAGTTCGTCCAATTCGTTTGTTAGTCTGTGCGTCCGATTCATTTCTGATATCTTCTTCTTAAATGCAGTATTTTTCGCCAAACTCCACCAAAATGTTCATTATATGGATCCCAACATCTGCTACATTTCTCTTCTTTCTTGCAGGATTTTCACCAAACTTCACACAGAAAGTTCCTTATATGCGTCTAACTTCATGTGCAGAATTGTGTGAACTTTTGACAAAATTTAGGCCATGTACGATCTCCGGTACAACATGCATATCTTGCTTCTTTCTTCCAAGATTTTCACCAAACTTCTCCAGAATGTTCCTTATTTGCATCTAACATCATTTGCAAATTTCAGGTCACTGTGATGTACTTTGACAAAATATAGGTCACGTCCAGATTGAACTTTTTTAATTACCTATCAATAATTTAGACAAAATACAACCCCGTGGTGATTAGACCCATGATGTGTAAAATGAGGCAGAATTAGCTAGAAATCTTATATCAACATGCATTTTTCTGTGATCTCTTCCTAAAATGCTGTAGATTTAAAAAACTGGTAAAGATAAATCAATGTATGCTGTAAAATGTAGAAAAGCGAAGTTTTTTTTATCTACCTCCCTTCATCTGTATGAGCAGAGTATTCAAGGAATGATAATAGTGGTATGAGTCCTTCTAGTTTAAAAGAAGTACTGATGGGAATTTTAGGACGACATTCTTAGATATAAGAGCCATTTTAGCAAGTAGAGCTGACCACTGGCCCTCTAGGACCTCTTGTTGAAAGTTTTATTCACAGATGATTCTTAGGTGCACTCTTTGAGCAGTTTGTCATTTCACAGATGAATTTTGAGTGCAATCTTTGATAGTTTGCTCCATACTCAGGTGCAATTTTGCGTGCAGTGTTTGACAGTTTGTCCAAAGGTGCATCTTGGGTGCACTCTTTGAACAGTTGTCATCCACTAGATGCATTTTGAGGGCAATCTTTGATAGTTTGTCATACTCAGGTGCATTTTGAGAGCAGTATTTGACAGTTAGTTGTCCACAGGTGCATTTTGGGTGCATCTTAGATGGTTTGGACTTTGGTACAATCTTAGAAGGTTTCTGTCTGGAACATCACTCATCGATATATTAGTTTGTCAATTGCAGACAGTTTGTCATCGACTGTGAGATAAGTCTGGTGATTTTAAGTCATGCATATATAAAACTCTGTCATGCAATTCTCAGAAAATGAATCCCCATGGAGAAAAATTAAGAGAGGTTGTCTGGTATAAACTAAGAGAGGTTGTCTGGTATAACTAAGAGGTTGTCTGGTATAAGACTAGAGAGGTATAAACTATAGAGGTTGTCTCTGTATAAACTAAACTAAGGGAGGTTGTCTGTATAAACTGAGAGGTTGTCTGGTATAAACTAAGAGAGGTTGTCTGGTATAAACTAAGAGAGGTTGTCTGGTATAAACTAGAGAGGTTGTCTGGTATAAACTAAGAGAGTTTGTCTGGTATAAACTAAGAGAGGTGTCTGGTATAAACTAAGAGAGGTTGTATGTCTGGTATAAACTAAGAGAGGTTGTCTGGTATAAACTAAGAGAGGTTGTCTGGTATAAACTAGGAGAGATTGTCTGGTATAAACTAAGGGAGGTTGTCTGGTATAAACTAGGAGAGGTTGTCTGGTATAAAATAAGAGAGGTTGTCTGGTATAAACTAAGAGAGGTTGTCTGGTATAAACTAAGAGAGGTTGTCTGGTATAAACTAGGAGAGATTGTCTGGTATAAACTAAGGGAGGTTGTCTGGTATAAACTAGGAGAGGTTGTCTGGTATAAAATAAGAGAGGTTGTCTGGTATAAACTAAGAGAGGTTGTCTGGTATAAACTAAGAGAGGTTGTCTGGTATAAACTAGGAGAGGTTGTCTGGTATAAACTAAGGGAGGTTGTCTGGTATAAACTGGGAGAGGTTGTCTGGTTTAAACTAAGAGAGATTGTCTGGTATAAACTAAGAGAGATTGTCTGGTATAAACTAAGAGAGGTTGTCTGGTATAAACTAGAGAGGTTGTCTGGCATAAACTAGAGAGGTTGTCTGGTATAAACTAGAGAGGTTGTCTGGTATAAACTAAGAGAGGTTGTCTGGTATAAATAAGACAGGTTGTCTGGTATATAACTAGAGAGGTTGTCTGGTATAAACTAGAGAGGTTGTCTGGTGTAAACTAGAGAGGTTGTCTGGTATAAACTAGAGAGGTTGTCTGGTGTAAAATAGAGAGGTTGTCTGGTATAAACTAGAGAGGTGGTCTGGTATAAACTAGAGAGGTTGTCTGGTGTAAACTAGAGGGGTTGTCTGGTATAAACTAGAGAGGTTGTCTGGTATAAACTAGAGTGGTTGTCTGGTATAAACTAGGAGAGGTTGTCTGGTATAAACTAGAGAGGTTGTCGGGTTTAAACGAGAGAGGTTGTCTGGTATAAACTAGAGAGGTTGTCTGGTATAAACTAGGAGAGGTTTTCTGGTTTAAACTAGAGAGGTTGTCTGGTATAAACTAGAGAGGTTGTCTGGTATAAACTAGAGTGGTTGTCTGGTATAAACTAGAGAGGTTGTCTGGTGTAAAATAGAGAGGTTGTCTGGTATAAACTAGAGAGGTGGTCTGGTATAAACTAGAGAGGTTGTCTGGTGTAAACTAGAGAGGTTGTCTGGTATAAACTAGAGAGATTGTCTGGTGTAAAATAGAGAGGTTGTCTGGTATAAACTAGAGAGGTGGTCTGGTATAAACTAGAGAGGTTGTCTGGTGTAAACTAGAGAGGTTGTCTGGTATAAACTAGAGAGGTTGTCTGGTATAAACTAGAGTGGTTGTCTGGTATAAACTAGGAGAGGTTGTCTGGTATAAACTAGAGAGGTTGTCTGGTTTAAACGAGAGAGGTTGTCTGGTATAAACTAGAGTGGTTGTCTGGTATGAACTAGGAGAGGTTGTCTGGTTTAAACTAGAGAGGTTGTCTGGTATAAACTAGAGAGGTTGTCTGGTTTAAACGAGAGAGGTTGTCTGGTATAAACTAGAGAGGTTGTCTGGTATAAACTAGAGAGGTTGTCTGGTATAAACTAGAGAGGTTGTCTGGTTTAAACGAGAGAGGTTGTCTGGTATAAACTAGGAGAGGTTGTCTGGTGTAAACTAGAGAGGTTGTCTGGTTTAAACGAGAGAGGTTGTCTGGTATAAACTAGAGAGGTTGTCTGGTGTAAACTAGGAGAGGTTGTCTGGTATAAACTAGAGAGGTTGTCTGGTTTAAACGAGAGAGGTTGTCTGGTATAAACTAGAGAGGTTGTCTGGTATAAACTAGAGAGGTTGTCTGGTATAAACTAGAGAGGTTGTCTGGTGTAAACTAGAGAGGTTGTCTGGTTTAAACGAGAGAGGTTGTCTGGTATAAACTAAGAGAGGTTGTCTGGTATAAACTAGAGAGGTTGTCTAGTGTAAACTAGAGAGGTTGTCTGGTATAAAAGATCGGGTATAATCATGAAGTTTGTATATGTATGTATCATCATCATCGTCATCGTCATTGTCATTGTCATCGTCATCGTCATCGTCATCGTCATCATCATCTCCACGGTTGTAGCTGCCACCATCATCATCGTCATCGTCATCTTCATCATTATTGTCATCATCATCATCATCATCATCATAATCACCATCATCTCCATGGTTGTGTGCCACCATCATCATCACAACAAGCACCAACATCATCATCTATCATCTATCATCAGAATCAACATTGATGTATGTATAAATCGGGTCGGTAGGTAGGTAGGCTTTTTTTTTATTTTTTTTTTTATTAGCTCGACTATTCGAAAAATAAGAGAGCTTATGTAATCACCCCGGCGTCGACGTTGGTGTCGGCATCGGCGTCGGCGTCCCACATCAAGGTTTACGTGTAAGCTGTGTTTACAAGTCTATATCTCTTACAATTTCTTATCTAGCACAACAAAATTTGTTCATGGCTGACCTCCTATAGCATTATCTTAAGGACTGCATAAGCAATTTTGGTTCCTGTAACCCATGGGCTCCCGTGGAACCCAAATTATGTTAGCCCATAAAATGTGTCCCATTTCACATCAAATTTTGCGTGTAAGCTGTGTTTACGAAGTCTATATCTCTTACAGTTACTTACCCTAGCACAACCAAATTTGGCCATTAGCTTCCTTATAGCATTATCGTAAGGGCTGCTTAAGTAATTTTGGTTCTTGTAACCCCTGGGCTCCCACATGGAACCCAAATTCTGATAGGCCTTAAAATATGTCTGTTTTCACATCAAATTTTGCATTGTAAGGCTGTGTTTACAGGTCTATATCTCTTACATTTCTTGTCCTAGCTGAACTAAATTTTGGAATTGGTTTCCTTATAGTATGTTGTAAAGGGTTGGATAAGTCATTTTGTCTTCTTGCAAAATTCTGGGCTCCCATGGAACCCAAATTGTGATGCCATAAAATGTGCAATAAAGGCAGATCTAGGTTTGCATGTAAGCTGTATATAGCTGGGATTTGTTATAGCATTATGCATCTATTACTTCACCCATATTGGGGCATGGGCTCCCTCCTCCCCCACCCCACCCCGACCCCCACTCCCCTTCACCCTTTTTTTTTTTTTTTTTTTTTACATAATTCTGTGTTGTTTTAGTCAATTCTTACACATATAAGTTGCCCCCCCACCCCCAACCCCCCAACCCCATTTTTTTTTTTTTTTACATATTTCTGTGTTGCTTTTGTCAATGCTTATACATATATGTTGCCCCCTTACCACCCCCCACCCATCCCCACCTCTCCTCCCCCCTCCCCCCCACACTTGAAACTTTTTTTTTTTTAAAATATTTCTTTGTTGTTTAGTCAATTCTTACACATATATGTTCCCCCCCCCCCCCCCCCCCCCCCCCCCCCCCCCCCCCCCCCCCCCCCACACACACACACACACACAACCCACTCCCGCCTCGCACCCCCCAACTCCTCTGAAACTACTGAATGGATTTTCATGAAACTTTACAGAAATGTTGCCCATGAAGTCTAGTTGATCCTAGCAAAAATTCATGTTGATGTGAAATCCAAGATGGCCGCCAAATCTAAAAATAGGTTTTTAAAAAACAAGTTTGTAGCGACTACTTCTTGAAAACTATAAGTGATATTGATATGGGACTTTTTCTAAAATGATCAGCATGACATGATGTTGGTCCTTGTCAAAAATCGTTTTGATTCAACGTTAAACATGGCTGCCAGCGGCCATCTTTGTTTACAGAGAATTATATAATGAAAACTTGTAGCGACTACTCCTTTGAAACTACTTGACGGATTTTCATGACACTTTACAGGAATGTTGCTCTTAATGTCTAATTGATCCTAGCGAAATTTCAGATCGGCTAGAAATTCAAGATGGCCGCCACAGCTAAAAATAGATTTTTAAAAAAGAAGTTTGTAGCGACTACATCTTGAAAACTATAAGTGATATTGATATGGGACTTTTTGTAAAATGATCAGCATGACATGATGGTTATCAGAGTCAAACATTATTTTGATTCGACGTTAAACATGGCTGCCAGTGGCCATCTTTGTTTACATAGAGTTATATAATGAAAACTTGTAGCGACTACTCCTCTGAAACTACTTGACGGATTTTCATGAAACTTCACAGGAATGTTGCTCTTGATGTCTAATTGATCCTAGCAAAATTTCAGGTCGGCCGGAAATTCAAGATGGCCGCCACGGCTAAAAATAATTTTTCAAAAAACAAGTCTGTAGCGACTACTTCCTGAAATCAAAATCAATCAGTAGAGCTTCAAGGTCATTGACCTCTTGTTTATTATTTTTCCAAAGACAACATATTTTCATCCAAGAGAATCTTCCGAAATTGGAATCATCTATCACTTATTTTGATATCGGAATAATATTTAACCTTTGAACTTGCAATCACACACAATATTTGTAAGAATCAAGTTTATTTCCTGGGAGAAATGCACTTTGGAAAAAACAGTTATGTTGATAATGTCGATTGCAAAAACGGCGGCCAGTTTTTTGTATATTCCGCGAAAGTGGGTTGAGGCCAAACGCCTTGATACCATATTATTCACTTGATTTTGAAAAAACGTTTGTGTTTTTCAACATCACTTGCTAGATGTTATCACGAAAATCAAACTTCAAATAGACCTATACTTTACAAGTAGCAACAGATATGGGGTACCGCGCATGCATTGAAATAGCTATAAGAAATAGCAGTGGGCACGAGATGGAGTAAATAAAAATTGTCTCCCAATTAATTTCATGTGCAAAATGGTTTTAATCTCTCTTTTTCCGATGTTGTGTTTACATTTTTCAATGGTAATTGCTGTCAAACAGCTTGGGCTACTTCAGCCATTGTGTCAACACGAAAGGGAAACATTGGTCGCTAAGCGACGAGACTGATAAAACACTGCAGAATATTCACGATCATTATCGTCATCTTCAAAAAATGAATCGCCGATAGCAATAAAAATTTACGGTCGGCGGCAAAAAAATAGGGTCGGTCGGGTTACCAGAAACAGAACTTTTTTTTTTGTTGGCCTTATTTGGTTTGAGTGGGTTCCAGAACAGTGCTATAATTGTTTCCCTGGAATCCAATTTTGTCAGACTGACTTCATGTCAACTCGCTATTTGTAGCCAAATCATTTCTGCACATCAAATGAAAGCCATTTAATTATTATGGCGATCACTGCTCTATCCACTTGGCTGTCTATCCTGAAAAAAAATCAATGTTATGTATTTAGATGTCATGCACAAGAAACTTTATTCCTGAATCTGCAGTCACATCGTAATTGTCTACGATATCTCTTCCATCTGACCACACCTGCTGCTGTACACATGCCCCAGTATATGAATGTAATGGTGAATTATGATGATTACAGATTGAAGGAGTGACGTAATTAATGGAAATTGTTTGCTGTTGAAAATGGATATTTTGTATTGAACTTTTAACAAAATGTATTCAATGAATAAATTGTTATAAATGGAGTTTTCTAGTTGCAATGGTACCTCCGTGGCCGGGAGAGTAAAGACGCCGCGTCTAAATCTTTCTCGCCTCTCACCGCTGCAGGTTTGAATCCGACTGGGAGCTCGAGTTGTCAGGTGAGAAAGAGCTGATTCTTACAGGTAGCGTGAGTTATACAATACTGTTCTACCCAGGAAAAATGGAGTGGTCTGCCCCTTCCTCAAAAAAATTGACCGACATATATGTCGAACATGTGCTTAAAATGGCATAAAACACCATTCACACAAACAAAGCATTTCAACATTTAATCTGACTTTGTTGAGGTAACAAGATTAATATCAGAGGCGTAGCTGACATGAAATGCATATAGTATATAGGAATGACAAACTAGGGGGCCCGTTTTTTTTTTAAACAGCTGTGCAATGGTGCATTTTAGTGTATATTTGACAGAGCACTTTTGTGGTATTTAAAGAAATATTTGTTTGTTAACATTTGTCAAAGTTGAAATATCTACACTCTGTAAATAAAATAAGAAGTAAATGTTGATCCTTCACCATCCACTCTGTTTTTAGTTTTTATTGCATTTTTTTTTTTGACTTTTCATGATTTTCATTTTTTAAATTGATGTATGGGCCCGGGCTTATGCGGCCTAATAGCATCTACACCAATGAATATATATCGTCAGTTTGCTGGAAACTTAGATACACTTTACTAGCTGTATAGATCAGCACTGTTTGCTTTTACGCAGTTTTGATCAGTTTAAACAGGTAGGTTAAGAGTGAACGTTGGCAATACCTGCATTCCACACACACACACAAGAGGATGTTTATAGGAATGAACATGGCCAATATATCTTGTTACATTCTTGCTTAGATGTTCTCACCTGGATGGAACCCCATAAGCATGCTGACATATTGCTGATAATTGAGGCAGCAGAGCACTCATAATTACCACTCTCCTGCCTTGGTTCTATAAACAATACATCACCTCCCTGATTTCTGCACATTTTTATTAGACTCAACCCAAACTTGAAGCTAAAGGAAGAACAAAATGGAAAATTAATTAAGCACTTGCAATTTTCTTTCTCATTACCTCTGCCTGATAGCTTCTCCCTGGACACTTGCAAAGTGTAAAGAGGGTCAGGAAGTTATGAATAATTAACTACTTTGTGATTGTGTATTTGGCTTGTCAGCGATTACTGTTTGACTTATTTATTATATTTATTTTAACCCCTGCGAGAAAGTTCAAGAACAGTTCTTGAACAAGAACTGGTTCTAGAACAGTTCATGAACAGAAAATGGCTTCTTGAACTAGGGTTCTATTGAACTACGTTTATAGAACTATAAGTTCTTGAACTAGTTCTTGAACTTACAGTCTAGAACCGGCCATTTTCTGTTCATGAACTGTTCTAGAACCAGTTCTTGAGCTAGTTCAAATCAGTTCTTGAACTTATAGTTCTAGAACCGGCCATTTTATATTCATGAACTGTTCTTGAACTTTCTCGCAGGGGTTAAAATAAATATAATAAATAAGTCAAACAGTTAATCGCTGACAAGCCAAATACACAATCACAAATTAGTTAATTATAACTTCCTAACCCTCTTTACACTTTGCTAGTTCTTGAACTAAAACCTGGTTTGTTGTGTGATTTATGCTGTTTTTAGCTCGACTGATCAGAGATCAGCAGAGCTTATGCCGTGGTGCGGCGTCCGTCGTCCGTCTGTCCGTCCGTCCGTAAACTTTTTTTTGTAGCGACTACTCCTCTGAAACTACTGAATGGATTTTCATGAAACTTTACAGAAAATGTTGCTCATGAAGTCAGTTGATCCTAGCAAAAATTCATGTTGATGTGAAATCCAAGATGGCTGCCAGATCTAAAAATAGGTTTTTAAAAACAAGTTTGTAGCAACTACTTCATGAAAACTATAAGTGATATTGATATGGGACTTTTTCTAAAATGATCAGCATGACATAATGTTGGTCCTTGTCGAAAATCGTTTTGATTTGACGTTAAACATGGCTGCCAGCGGCCATCTTTGTTTACATAGAGTTATATAATGAAAACTTGTAGCGACTACTCCTCTGAAACTACTTGACGGATTTTCATGAAACTTCACAGGAAAGTTGCTCTTGATGTCTTATTGATACTAGCAAAATTTCAGGTCGGCCGGAAATTCAAGATGGCCACAATGGCTAAAAATAGATTTTCAAAATACAAGTTTGTAGCGACTGCTTCTTGAAAACTATAAGTGATATTGATATGGGACTTTTTCTAAAATGATCAGCATGACATGATGTTGGTCCTTGTCAAAAATTGTTTTGATTCAACGTTAAACATGGCTGCCAGCGGCCATCTTTGTTTACATAGACTTATATAGTAAAAACTTGTAGCGACTACTCCTTTGAAACTACTTGGCGGATTTTCATGAAACTTTACAGGAATGTTGCTCTTAATGTCTAATTGATCCTAGCAAAATTTCAGATCGGCCAGAAATTCAAGATGGCCACCACAGCTAAAAATAGATTTTTAAAAAAGAAGTTTGTAGCGATTACGTCTTGAAAACTATAAGTGATATTGATATGGGACTTTTTGTAAAATGATCAGCATGACATGATGGTTATCAGAGTCAAACATTATTTTGATTCCACGTTAAACATGGCTGCCAGTGGCCATCTTTGTTTACATAGAGTTATATGATGAAAACTTGTAGCGACGACTCCTCTGAAACTACTTGACGGATTTTCATGAAACTTCACAGGAATGTTGCTCTTGATGTCGTATTGATCCTAGCAAAATTTCAGGTCGGCCGGTAATTCAAGATCGCTGACATGGCTAAAAATAGATTTTCAAAATACAAGTTTGTAGCGACTACTTCTTGAAAACTATAAGTGGTATTGATATGGGACTTTTTCTAAAATGATCAGCATGACATGATGTTAGTCCTTGTCAAATATCGTTTTCATTCGATGTTAAACATGGCTGTCAGCGGCGATCTTTGTTTACATAGAGTTATATAATGAAAACTTGTAGCGACTATTCCTCTGAAACTACTTGACGGATTTTCATGAAACTTCACAGGAATGTTGCTCTTGATGTCTAATTGATCCTAGCAAAATTTCAGGTCGGCCGGAAATTCAAGATGGCCGCCATGGCTAAAAATAATTTTTCAGAAAACAAGTCTGTAGCGACTACTTCCTGAAATCAAAATCAATCAGTAGAGCTTCAAGGTCATTGACCTCTTGTTTTGCTTTGTCACCTATCAAACTGGTTAGCCGGTCAGTGAATACTCATTCTTTTTGTCAGGCATTCATGGTTTGTTTGTCAGTGATTACTGGTTCCCTTTGTCGCGAATTCATGGTTTGCTTGTCAGGGATTCATGACTTGCTTGTAAGGGATTCATGGTTTGCTTGTCAGGGATTCATGGTTTGTTTTTCAGTGAATACTGGTTCCCTTTGTCAGGAATTCATGGTTTGCCTTGTCAGTAATCGCTGGTTCCCTTTGTCTGGAATTCATGGTTTTCCTTGTCAGTGATCGCTGGTTCCCTTTGTCAGGGATTCATGGTTTTCCTTGTCAGTGATTACTGGTTCCCTTTCTCAGTAATTTCTTGTTAGTCCATTAGTGATTACTAGTTCCCTTAAAAGTGTCAGTGATTTTGTGTTAGTCCATGAGTGATCACTGGTTCCCGTTGTCAGTGATATATGATTGGCTTTGTCCGTGATTATTGGTTCCCTTTGTCAGTGATTCATGGTTGGCTTGTCAGGGATTCATTGTTGACTTTGTCAGTGATTAGTAGTTCCCTTTATCAGTGATTCATGGTAGGCTTTGTCAGTGATTACTGGATTCTTTGTCAGGAATTCATGGTTGGCTTTATCAGTGATTTATGGTTGGTTTTGTCAGTGATTACTGGTTCCCTTTGTCAGGGATTCCTGGTAAGTGGTCATGTAAGTGATTCAAGGTTGGCTTTCTCAGTGATTCATGGTTGGCTTTCTCAGTGATTCATGGTTGCTGGCATTGTCAGTGATTACTGGTTCCCTTTGTCAGTGATTCATGGTTGCTGGCATTGTCAGTGACTACTGGTACCCTTTGTCAGTGATTCATGATGGCCTTGTCAGTGATTACTGGTACCCTTTGTCAGTGATTCATGATGGCCTTGTCAGTGATTAGTGGTTCCCTTTGTCAGTGATTCATGGTGGCCTTGTCAGTGATTACTGGTTCCCTTTGTCAGTGATTCATGGTTGGCTTTGTCAGTGATTACTGGTTCCCTTTGTCAGTGATTTATGGTTGGTTTTGTCAGTGATTACTGGTTCACTTTATCATTGAAACGTGGTTTGTGGTTATTGTCTTAATTGTTTTGTTAGTAATACTGGTGTGTTTGGTTCTGTGATTTTTACTTTTTGAACTTTTCAAAGTGAATTAACCACACTGTCGGTTATATCATTCATGAAATACTTCATATTCGATCATTTGTCATTGAAACCTGTGTTTGAACATTGTTTCATTTGTCATTCAAAACTTATTTCTTGACACTGGAATTTCATATCATGCAAAAGGTCTTTGAAATTCATGATCCAATTTTTAGAAGAACCAGCATCGTGCATAAGCTGCTCTTGATTGGTTGGCATCACGAAATGAAATAATCAACTTCTTAACCCTTAAATCACTGAAACACGACTATAATAGCCTTTGCGTCCATTGTAAACCCAGATTAGCTGCTGATCAGGGCCATTTTTCACATAAATGGAATGGTCTTAATTCAAGAAAAGAACAGTCCCATTATATATATATAGCGGGTTAAGTGTTAACTGTTAACTTGCTGCTGAGCAGAATTAGAAAAGGATAACTAGTTGTTTGTTTAATTTGTGGATTTAAATAATCCAGATAGCATATATCATTATATTCGTGAACTCAGGATTCTTTATTTCAGGTAACTTTATTTCAATCTGGATCTTTTTAGCTCTACTGGCCAAAGCCAGCAGAGCTTATTGGATGGTGACTTGTCCATCGTCCGTCGTCCATCCGTTAACTTTTACCACATTAAGACGATTATATGGGCCTTCATTTTACATCCGATCTTTATGAAACTTTACCAGATTGTTTATATCAATGAAAGCTCAGACAAATTCGAAAACTAGCCAGATCGGACCAGAACAGTGGAGTTATGGCCCATGATTTAGTTAAAAATACAATATTTTGCCTCGCTTAAGACAATAGGGCCTTTGCTTTTCATCCGATCTTTACGAAAAGTTACCAGATTGTTAATATCGATGAAAGCCAGATTAATTGGACCATTACATTGGAGTTGATGGCTCTTGATTTTCTGAATGTGCTATATTTTGGCCTCATTAAGACGAAGGGGCCTTCATTTGAAACTTTGCAGGGATGATCAGTACCAAGTCTAGTTGTACATATGACCATTTTCCTGTTGAGTGATTTTGCAGGAGTTATGGCCTTTTAAAGGTTTAATACACAAACTTCGTCCTGACTAGTTCTCCTGAACCCCTGGCCAGATTTAAACGAAACTTTTTATGGATGATCCGTTCCAGGTCTAGTTGTACAAATCATCACAGTGTTCCGGTTGAATGATTTTTGGCAGAATTATGGCCCTTTAAACCTTTTAATACACAAACTTCGTCAGGACTAGTTCACCTGGACCCCTCGCCAGACTTTGCAGGGATGATCAGTACCAAACCTAGTTATGCCTATCATCGTCGCGTACAGATTTTTGCATATGTCATTGCCATGTTCCGGTTGAACGATTTATGAAATAGAGATAGGGCCTATATGTATAACTTCATCTTGAGCCAGTAGAGTGTCCACAGGCCCTCTTGAGCCTCTTGTTTTAGATTAACTTGAAAGTATGTGAAGAAGTTGTGAAATTGATTGAATAATGAATTAACAACTCTGTAGCCAGACAAACTAGTGTTCCTTATCCTTAAATGATGGGAAAGGGTGATTTTCTTATTAAAAAATAATTTGCCTACACAGAAGTCGGAGACTGTGTTATCCGGCTTCTTAACCCAGGTAATGGAATTATTCTGTGTTGTTTATAGGGAGGTAGGGCAATCTTGCTTTATCTTCACTCAAAATTATTTGAAAGCAAGAATTTGTCTATGTTTTATTGTGAAAGTTAAGCTCCATAGAAGTTCTTATAATAAGCACTTTAATTTAAAAGAAATGGATTTCCGTTACTTAATGTAAGTTATAGAAATTGTCGATTCGGATGGGGTACAGTATAGTACTGGTTCTACCCCTGAATTATAGTATGGGGTACAGTATAGTACTGGTTCTACCCCTGAATTATAGTATGGGGTACAGTATAGTACTGGTTCTACCCATGAATTATAGTATGGGGTACAGTATAGTACTGGTTCTACCCCTGAATTATAGTAGGTGTTGGTGCCTCCATCACTGTACAGTATAGTACTGGTTCTACCCCTGAATTATAGTAGGGGGTACAGTATAGTACTGGTTCTACCCATGAATTATAGTAGGGGGTACAGTATAGTACTGGTTCTACCCATGAATTATAGTAGGTGTTGGTGCCTCCATCACTGTACAGTATAGTACTGGTTCTACCCATGAATTATAGTAGGTGTTGGTGCCTCCATCACTGTACAGTATAGTACTGGTTCTACCCATGAATTATAGTATGGGGTACAGTATAGTACTGGTTCTACCCATGAATTATAGTAGGTGTTGGTGCCTCCATCACTGTACAGTATAGTACTGGTTCTACCCATGAATTATAGTAGGGGGTACAGTATAGTACTGGTTCTACCCATGAATTATAGTAGGGGTACAGTATAGTACTGGTTCTACCCATGAATTATAGTAGGTGTTGGTGCCTCCATCACTGTACAGTATAGTACTGGTTCTACCCATGAATTATAGTAGGTGTTGGTGCCTCCATCACTGTACAGTATAGTACTGGTTCTACCCATGAATTATAGTATGGGGTACAGTATAGTACTGGTTCTACCCATGAATTATAGTAGGTGTTGGTGCCTCCATCACTGTACAGTATAGTACTGGTTCTACCCATGAATTATAGTAGGTGTTGGTGCCTCCATCACTGTACAGTATAGTACTGGTTCTACCCATGAATTATAGTATGGGGTACAGTATAGTACTGGTTCTACCCATGAATTATAGTATGGGGTACAGTATAGTACTGGTTCTACCCATGAATTATAGTATGGGGTACAGTATAGTACTGGTTCTACCCATGAATTATAGTATGGGGTACAGTATAGTACTGGTTCTACCCATGAATTATAGTATGTGTTGGTGCCTCCATCACTGTACAGTATAGTACTGGTTCTACCCATGAATTATAGTAGGTGTTGGTGCCTCCATCACTGTACAGTATAGTACTGGTTCTACCCATGAATTATAGTAGGTGTTGGTGCCTCCATCACTGTACAGTATAGTACTGGTTCTACCCATGAATTATAGTAGGTGTTGGTGCCTCCATCACTGTACAGTATAGTACTGGTTCTACCCATGAATTATAGTAGGTGTTGGTGCCTCCATCACTGTACAGTATAGTACTGGTTCTACCCATGAATTATAGTAGGTGTTGGTGCCTCCATCACTGTACAGTATAGTAATGGTTCTACCCATGAATTATAGTAGGTGTTGGTGCCTCCATCACTGTACAGTATAGTACTGGTTCTACCCATGAATTATAGGATGGGGTACAGTATAGTACTGGTTCTACCCATGAATTATAGGATGGGGTACAGTATAGTACTGGTTCTACCCATGAATTATAGTAGGGGGTACAGTATAGTACTGGTTCTACCCATGAATTATAGTAGGGGGTACAGTATAGTACTGGTTCTACCCATGAATTATAGTAGGGGGTACAGTATAGTACTGGTTCTACCCATGAATTATAGTATGGGGTACAGTATAGTACTGGTTCTACCCATGAATTATAGTATGGGGTACAGTATAGTACTGGTTCTACCCCTGAATTATAGTATGGGGTACAGTATAGTACTGGTTCTACCCATGAATTATAGTATGGGGTACAGTATAGTACTGGTTCTACCCATGAATTATAGTATGTGTTGGTGCCTCCATCACTGTACAGTATAGTACTGGTTCTACCCATGAATTATAGTAGGTGTTGGTGCCTCCATCACTGTACAGTATAGTACTGGTTCTACCCATGAATTATAGTAGGTGTTGGTGCCTCCATCACTGTACAGTATAGTACTGGTTCTACCCATGAATTATAGTAGGTGTTGGTGCCTCCATCACTGTACAGTATAGTACTGGTTCTACCCATGAATTATAGTAGGTGTTGGTGCCTCCATCACTGTACAGTATAGTACTGGTTCTACCCATGAATTATAGTAGGTGTTGGTGCCTCCATCACTGTACAGTATAGTACTGGTTCTACCCATGAATTATAGTAGGTGTTGGTGCCTCCATCACTGTACAGTATAGTACTGGTTCTACCCATGAATTATAGTATGGGGTACAGTATAGTACTGGTTCTACCCATGAATTATAGTATGGGGTACAGTATAGTACTGGTTCTACCCATGAATTATAGTAGGTGTTGGTGCCTCCATCACTGTACAGTATAGTACTGGTTCTACCCATGAATTATAGTATGGGGTACAGTATAGTACTGGTTCTACCCATGAATTATAGTATGGGGTACAGTATAGTACTGGTTCTACCCATGAATTATAGTAGGTGTTGGTGCCTCCATCACTATAAATTGACCTTCCCTACATAATGTGTTGGAAAACGACATTAAACACCAAACAAAAATATAGCCACACATAACAACTGATGACCTTTATAATGTCTCTCTACATCACCCATTGTTGATTGCCTAATTTATTACAGAATTATGGCCCTTTGTTTGACTTAAAATTTAAGCAGGGGTATTCATCACCTTAGTGATAATTCTAGTTTTTCCTTAAAACTAGCGGGACACCCTTTAAATTTTTCCATGCATGAAAATGTGTCGAACAGACCTCAGTCAAAATTGCCTGATTGTGACGACTGTCTTTTTTTATATCAAAATTTAATACTTCTTATGGAGATGATGGTGAGTGTGCAATACGATTCATTTGGCAATTTAATATTATTCTTTTGAAGAATATTTATTGCGTCTTATAACAGAAATATATTACAGGCATGGCTTGCCATCTATTAGAAGGCAGCATGCAGAATAAAAAGAGATCTATATTTAGTGTTGGGAATCGGCTGAAAATTCATGATCGATCATCAGAATATTTAACCGACCGATGATCGATCATTAATCGATTAAACATGGCTGCTATAAAAGACAAGTATAAGCCTTTTTCAGATTATAATGAAGAACAGAATCACATTTCAAGTATGTTCAAGTATGTGATACCCACTATAAATATGTATTGCACGCACACAATTCTAGGCATCTGTAGTGGGTCAGTAGATTTTATAGGGGGTCGCTCAAACAATATGGACTACAATTCCGATTCAAAGTTGAGACGTCAAATTGCGCAAACGTCTCAATGACGTTGACGCTCCATTAAAATGGGTTAAATATCGGTGTTTGCCTTAAAATAGGTGGTTGGTGCAATAAATCAGTTATTGGGTTTGTTACTGACCCCCTACAGAAATATAACTTGTTGCAAAAGTATAACTCATTTTATTTCTTGTATATTTTAGTACAAGAGAATGAAATAAGCCATAATTTTCAACAACCGAGTAAAGTCTATCATGAAAAATTGTAAACGAATAATCAGATCAAAGGCATAACTGATTGATGATCAATCAGATCGGAACAACATTATCTACAACATCCATTGACCTTCCATTATGTTTTGCATGACTTTTGGATTTAATATTAAACTTGTCAACAACATGGACCATGCATCCAACTTAAATGGGACACTGGCTGATTTACATCCACTCAGATTTACTATATTAGACCAGAAACTATACTGCCAACCAAACAGCTAACCCACCAGTAGACAATACCTTTAATATCTCAATAATAACAATCAATAAATCAAAACAAATTTCAGTCTGAACGAGACAGATATCTTGTCAGTAAGACTGTAAATTTAAAAAAAATCATGCAAATCACCTGTCTCCAAAATACCAGTCACCATATAATATACTACTCAAAATTTGCTATGTATCACATGTTTGCTGTCTAAATTTCTTGCTGAAATAAATAGCATGATTTCTATTTTACATGAAATTATTTAGGGCAGTGTATGGTCATGTGATCTCATGACTTGATTCAAATTGTGGAATTGTTGAAGTATCAGTGTAATTAATATCGTTATTGTGAATTAATTTCTAATAAAATTATATGGAAGAATAAAAGTGATCCTTAGCAAATTTTGAGTAGTACAAGTTCATACATTAAAGGTATTGTCTGCTGGTGCGTTAGCTGTTTTGGTTCAGTATATTTCTGAAGGATAAAATAGTCACTGATGCCACAATGATGTCTTTACACTAGATATTTACTTAACTCAAAGTTTGCTAAGCATCAAACTTTTTTCGCCTTTCACCCCAAATACCACGCGAAACTGTATTGTTGTAGGATGACATGCAAAAATACACAAGAAAATATATTAAATAAATTTTTGACAATAAAAAAATAATAAAAACCAGCCAATGTAAATTGTTGAAATGAAATCATGGTGCCCAGCAAACTTTGATTAGTATATATATGGGGTTATATAAATCACTTAGGAACCTGGAGAAGCAGAAGCCCTCAATACCCTTAGATCTAAAAGTAATGAAAATGTAAGAGTTTAATTAAATTTTTTAAAAAAAGTTCTTGAATGCATGCACCCTTGTATCTTCAGCAATGAATGTCAGGTAATTTCCGTAAGTATCTAAAGAGCACAAAAATATATCAAGTTTTTGTCACCTGTAATGAATAATGTGTACCTCAATTTTCCGAATTAAGAATAAACCATACTTGGCAAATTGTTAATATTGAATAGCGACATTTAAATTAACTTAAAAAAATGCTCTTGAATGCACTTCTATCTAATGCCCTTTTAATTTAGAGGTTTCATTAATTATTTTACACTCTCTTAATAATTCAGATATTACACCATAACATCAATAAACTAGACTGAAGCAATCCCCATGACCCCATTTTACCTTGAGGCCTTTTATGTATATATAATCCACTTCTGAATATCTAAAAGAATTATAGGACAGTTCCGCCGTATTGACAGGTTTAGCATAATGAGCTGCGACATATTTATATTAAAACTTATTTCAATACCAATGGCTCTGTCATTTCTTTTTGAGGACATTTTATGCTTCCAGGATTTAGCAGCTATTAATATTCAATTTCATAAGGTTGAATGTTTATGGGACTGGAAATTACTAGTGAATATATGAGACGGCCTTTCACCAGCGCAGTGGTCTTCAATTTATCTTCAACTCCGGAATTAATAGAACTTGCCATGTCAATATTAAAGTCAAGATTGATGGACTCGGGAGTTAGTTTTTCTGCTTCATGCATGACGACAGGCTATAAATAGTTAAGGATGATATATTGTATGTCTCCAGATTTGATGAGACAAATGGAATCTTTTTACAGAGCATGCATTATGAACACTGTTACAGTCTTCAAAGTTCTAGTAAGAAACCTTGACTGGAATCATTGAAATGCCGAAGTAGGTCAAGGTCGCTCATCTGTGTGGACTACTCAGAAGTATCTGGCAGCTTGATCAGCAGATAAATTTAACATGCAGACCACATATAGAACTCTGGAATTAACTTGCAATCGTCATTATGAAAGTCAAGATTCATGGTCGTAGAGCTTGTTTTTGCGTCTGCTTCATGCATCAGGTCTGATAAAGGGCTATAAATAAAGGATGATACTATTGTACGTCTCCAGATTCGATGAGACAAAACTTGAAGCTTTTTTTCATTGCATGCATGACATTGTTGTGATCTTCAAAGTTTTATTAAGAAACCTTGACCAGACTCACTGAAATGCCATTTATAAGTAGGTCTAGGTGGTAACTCAGATGTATTATAAGGCCATGTTTTATGAAACAACTTACGACCATTTTGATCATAAATCAATTTCTTAAATGCTTCACTATTATACTTATCAAATAAACGTGATTTCATTTCATTTATGCATGTGATATTTCTGCACTACATGCACATACAATTGTCTACATTGAATGCTTAGGCCAGAAAAAAAAATACCTGTGTTTCTGGTTACTCAGCTGAAAAAATTAGGGTAGGTAGGTAGGTAAATTTTTTCTTTTCTTTCTTTTTTTTTTTTGCCCATGTGGTTTGGACGATATTAAAGGTATCTTTAACTTTGTCAAGTAGTTAATTGTATTGATTTTGAAAGGAGAGAAGGAAACAACCTCATGATATCTTCTTAACTTGTTTGTTTTGAATAAAATAAATTGAAAACACATATTTTCTGCCATTATGAGTTTACATAAGATTGAATTTTATAATTTCCTGAGGCTGGGTGGTATTGGAAGAACAAATCTTCTGGCAGCATGTCATGATTAATGTTTTTCATAACTTCTGCTCTGTCACATGGCTGCATTTTCCAATTCTAATAGCCAAAACCGACGCGCAGTGCATCATGGAAGCGACCATGTTTTAGTGCATGTTTCGTACTCAATATTTTCGTACATTACCGTTTCGTACCCAGCTTTTTCGTCCTTTTTGTTTGTTTTTTTTGGATAAAAAACTGTAGGGTCGGCGCCAAAAAATAGGGACGGTCGGGTAACCAGAAATACATTTTTTTTTCTTTTCTGGCCTTAGGTGAAAAAAAAGAACGATTTTAAATTTGAGACTTATCGTAAGATGTTTAATAAAACAGGGCCCTGTTTATGAAGTGTAGGGCTATTGGTGTTTTAGATAGGGAAGTTTTTATGAATTAATTATGTACTTACAATTTAGGAAGCATGGAGGTTGCTTATAAGGGGCAGTTTTAGGGATTAATATGGTAATATTTAAATATTTTGGCTCACTTTATATCCACCTGATCTTAAATTCGCGAATCACAGGGTCTCATTTATTTGCATACTATGTTCATGAATTTACACCAAGTGAAACATCAATAACCATATTGTTGTACAAACCATCTTTTTCTTTGCTTCCATCTTCAATTTTAGTTGATATTTCCTTTGTTTTTCCTTTGTTTTTCTCTGATACTTTTTTTTAGCTCTTCTGATCAGAGATCAGCAGAGCTTATGCCGTGGTGCGGTGTCAGTCGTCCGTCTGTACGTCCGTCTGTCCGTCCGTCTGTCCGTCCATAAACTTTTTTTTTGTAGTGACTACTCCTCTGAAACTACTGAATGGATTTTCATGAAACTTTACAGAAATGTTGCCCATGAAGTCTATTTGATCCTAGCAAAAATTCATGTTGATGTGAAATCCAAGATGGCCACCAAATCTAAAAATAGGTTTTTAAAAAACGAGTTTGTAGCGACTTCTTCTTGAAAACTCTAAGTGATATTTTCTAAAATGATGTTGGTCCTTGTCGAAAATCGTTTTGATTCGACATTAAACATGGCTGCCAGCGGCCATCTTTGTTTACATAGAGTTATATAATAAAAACTTGTAGCGACTACTCCTCTGAAACTACTTCGCGGAATTTAATGAAACTTCACAGGAATGTTGCTCTTAATGTCTAATTGATCCTAGCAAAATTTTAGATTGACCAGAAATTCAAGATGGCCACCACAGCTAAAAATAGATTTAAAAAAAATAAGTTTGTCGCGACTACTTCTTGAAAACTATAAGTGATATTGATATGGGACTTTTTCTAAAATGATCAGCATGACATGATGGTTATCCTAGCCGAACATTATTTTGATTCAATGTTAAACATGGCTGCCAGTGGCCATCTTTGTTTACATAGAGTTATATAATGAAAACTTGTAGCGATTTCATGAAATTTCACACGAATGTTGCTCTTGATGTCTTATCGATCCTAGCAAAATTTCAGGTCGGCCGGAAATTCAAGATGGCCGCCACGGCTAAAAATAGATTTTCAAAAAACAAGTTTGTAGCAACTACTTCCTGAAATCAGAATCAATCAGTAGAGCTTCAAGGTCATTGACCTCTTGTTTATTCTGTTAATCTGTGCACATTACATTTATTAAATTACTTAAACCTTAACCCGCTAAGCACGACTGTAATAGCCTTTGTGTCCATTGTAAACCCAGATCATTAATCGCAGACTGATCAGGGTTTACAATGTCCTTACTCGCAGGCTGATCAGGGTTTACAATGTCCTTACTCGCAGGCTGATCAGGATTTACAATGTCTGGCTGCTGATCAGTCATTTTCTCCGAAACACCGCTTTGTCACGTAAATGGAATGGTCTTAATTCAAAGAAAGAATAGTCCATTATTTATATATATATAGTGGGTTAAGGGCTAAACGTTTTTATTGATCGTATTCAACGTTGTTGCATTCTATGGTACATCTCCATTGCTTGATGTTCAGCATATAAAGGGTAGTTCCTAAGAACTGGTCAGCCCGGGTGACAGTAAAATGTGACTGGGTGGGGTACTGGGTGGGGTATCATATGGTATGTATCTGTGGCGTGGTTATCATGTGGCAGCACTATAAAGTTGAGCATTGAGCTCACCTACAAGTAGACACCGTCTGATATGACTGTATGGTTGTTAACAGCGGCATTAAACCCCATACACATTACATGATCCGAGTATTAACTTTCATACCCCATCCAACCCCTTCTCCAAGAAGCGAAAACGGGGTTGGCTGGGGTATGAAATAAAACCTAAATTTCGGCTTAAAAAGTTTGCATATTGTAAAATGAAAACATTTAATAGGTAATTTTAAACAGGTTATCACATTTTTCCGTAAAAAATGTTTTTTAAACGTGTTTTATTGTCGAAATATCCTTTATAAAATCCTGCTTCCCATGGCTTAAAGGGACACACGGCAATCTTGATTTTTTAAAAACTCACGGCGTCCCGTTAGTTTTTCTCTTCACTTGCATTTGTTCAATCATTAATAGTAATTGTTAGAATAAAGCAAATTGTTTTTATATATTACTATCTTTCTATAATAGTGCATCAATAATATGTTTAAAAATTTGGTGAAATAGTGAAGAAAACTGAAATCTCAATTTTTGATTTAATCATATGCAAGCAGTTTTAAAGTCAAAATGACGCAGGATAACTAAATTGAGGAGCAAATTTTAATGTTTGAATAAAACTCAAGATTGCCATGTGTCCCTTTAATGGAATTTAAGGGCAGGACCACATTATGATAGTCAACCTAGTTGTGTAACTTTTTGTTATGTGATCAATGCTTAACAAAAATAATTAATTACCAGTAAACAAAATATAAAATCATATATTTTTGAATTGTAAATTTGTTTAAAATGTGATTTTACCATACAGCATGCAAGAAGGTTAAAGACTCGCACTGCATAACCAGATAAATATAAATCACTCCACATTTGATACTCCTATAATAGACTCAATTTTATCATGAAAAATAGAAAAATATTTACAAACAAATAAGTGTTCAAGATAAAAAGCTCCTGGCTTAGTGTACACATAATTATATAAAACTGTTGAGCCTTAGGCTGTCAGCAAAATTTAAATCTTTACATTATTTCTGATGATTGAATTTTCAGACACACTAAAATTGGAGTTTATTATCTGCGAGTTGAGTTCTAAATTCACGAGACTGTGAGATTCATAAAAATCAGCAAAAAATAATAAAACCCTTACAAATATATCTGGATCTGCAGTAACTTAATTTCTTAGAATTTGAATCTATACATAATTTCAGACACACTTTGTAGTTTATTATCCACGAGTTCTAAATTTGCGAGACTGCGAGATTCATAAAAATCAGCAAACAGACAACCTTATTTCTGGATCCGCAGAAACTATTTCTTCGATCCTATTCATTTGAGGAATCTCCCCTGAGCTGCAATACAGAGGCAGTGACAATTAATATTTACCTGTGCTGGTTTAATTATTACAGACTTCCTGTCATTCTGGTCTACTCCCCAGGTATTTACTCAAGAAATTTTGCAGTTCATTTTGTATATATAGGAAATTACAAGCACAATATGTCAGGTGGCAGATGTTCTGATAATTTGACCTGATTCCAGCAGCCAGTGGTCAGTAAATCTTGTCAGTAAATCTTGTATAGAGTTAGTTATACAGCTGCAGCAGTGGTCAGTAAGTCACTGTCTTCAGCTTGTATAGAGTTATTGATGGAAATATTGCCAGTTTCAATTAACCTTTATAGGAATGTCAGATTTTAATCAGTGTATTATGATTAGTGGAATGGCTGTGATCGGTCTTTTTTAGCCGATTGCATTCAGGCTTATAGCTTGGCGATTTCCATCAATCTGCCCATCTGCCCACTGTCCGTCCGTCCGTGATCTACATGTTTTGGTTAAAGTTTTTGTTTTTTCTCGTTTTTCAAAAACAAAATGTCGGAAAGTGTTGATTATCATTACACAATGTTATATGCCAAGAACCATAACTCTTGTCATGTATTTTACCTGAATAATCCCCTCTATTTACTTAGATTTTTCAGTTAAACTGTTGAATTCACAGTCAGGCGTTCGCACCACTGTTGGAAAGCTTTGTCGGAAATCTTTGAAACTTGGTACACATGTTCATTATCATTACTCAGTGTCATATGCCAAGAACCATAACTCTGTCATGTATTTTACCTGAATAATCCCCTCTATTTACTTAGATTTTTCGTTGAATTCAAAGTCAGGCATTCACACCACTGTTGGTGCTTCACTTGTCATATGTTTTGTTGAGGCTGTAGACTTTTGTATTTCTTGCTGAGGTTAAATAAATTTCAGGTTGATCTTTTACTTATTCAGTTGAGGCTAAATTTAGTTTGCATTTGTGTTGAAGGCAAAAATTAGGTCTAAAGAAATGCAATTCTTACACTACAGGCCCAACTTTCTAAAACTGCAACTCATTTCTTAGACGATCCATTTCCAAGCTAACGATATATAAGTTGAACAACTTTTTCTAAAATGAAAAAAGAAAAGAAAAGTTTTTGAATCCTTTTGTGAAAATAATTACAGCCTTAATTGTTATCATTATGACTGGATGACAAAATGTGAACAGTGAAATTAAAGATATAGAGATTATTCAACTGCTAGGATCGATTATAGGGAAATCCTTCACGAGGTGATATGCGTGTGTTTCTTTTCACGAACGAGCGTAAGAGAGTGAGTGAAAAAACAACACACGCCTACCATCGAGTGAAGGATTTCCATATAATCGATCACAACGGTTAATAAATCTATTTATTACTTTTTAATCAGATTATGTTTAGTTTTAACTTAAATTATTCGCTTTATTGAACGTTATCACCGGATGACATCGACGTCAGCTGAACACTTTATTGACGTCATAACTCAACGTCGCAGTTAGTTAGTTTTGTGTTCGGGGTTAGTTATTAATATTTAGCGATTATGAATATTCTTTCACTGAGAAATTCCAATCTTTCACCCACATGAATGTAATAAAATGTTTTATTTCAATCATAAAATCCACTATTTCACTGATGTATGTGATTAAAAAATGTTTTATTATTATAGCCTATTTTCAGCTGAAACTCGGTATTACCTTTTCAAAATATCACCTACATTGTCTGGTTCATTAAAGTAATATACATAATTCCCAATATGGCAGACATTTTATGACATACTTTTCCTGGTGGTATTAATTATCATTATGGGGTTAGAGTCTGTAGTTTTAATTTTGAGATGGTTTTTCGACCATTTAACCCTTAACCCGCTAAGCACGACTTTAAATAGCCTTTGCTGTTTTTAATTAGCCTGCGATTAACCCAGATCAGTGTTTACAATGTCCGGCTGCTGGTCAGTCATTTTCCCCAAAACAACCCTTTGTCACATAAATATTATAGTCTTAATTCAAAGAAAGAACAGTCCATTATATATATATGTAGGAGTAAAGGGTTAACAGTCGTAAATGTTTTTTAATGTCAGCGAGGCGAAGGGAGCTGTTAAACTACATTTATGATCATTAAACGGTTGATATACCATCAACCGGTTAAGCGGTTGATATACCATCAACGGGTCTCAAAACTCAAATGTAAATACTATTTAGCCCTGTTCAAATGCACTTTTAAACCTTGGAGCACATCTAAAGCTGTAGACTGGCACCAGTCCTTAATATTATAACCTTTTATAACCTTTTAACTATTATTATAGAATGTCCTTAGCACTGAAAGAGGCAAATATCTCCACTTATAACTTTTGTGGTCTTATCTGAATAAATATAAATGCAGCCATGAAGAGAAACAGAGCTTGAATTTTTATGCAGAGTATTATTTTATATTTTAATTTGTCTAATTTTATTATTTATAGTCTAATTTATAGACTGATACCAGTCTACTAAAGCTGATACCAGTCTACTAAAGCTGTAAAAAGGGTTCATATTAACCATCAAACTTTGTTCCTTCATACGGGTGGCCATTTTAATGTATTACAAAAGTTCCAGAGCTGGGAATCATACCCAATTCGCTGTGGTGGATGGTGGGAAGCGTTTCATGCGGGTTGACGTTTTGATTAGATGTATTCCAACCGTTCCAGACTGGAAACGTTATATCACTACACAAAGATGGTATTGCCCATAAGCACAGAAAGTAGTTGATCTGATTAAATTACATGAAATGAGTACCGATCTTGAGAGATTGACAATCGCAGATTCAACGGAGATTATCATGAACATTTGTTGTGGGATTTCTCAGTGAAAGAATATCCATAACCGCTAAATATTTATAACTAACTTTGTATATACTAAGTCGACGTTATCCGCCGATAACGTTCAGTAAGGCAAATAATTTTAGTTAAAACCATATTATGTATGATTTTAACTTCAATAAAGCAAATAATATCAGTTAAAACCATATTATGTATGATTTTAACTTCAATAAAGCAAATAATTTTAGTTAAAACCATATTACCGATATGTATGATTTTAACTTCATAAAGCAAATAATTTCAGTTAAAACCATATGTATGATTTTAACTTCAATAAAGCAAATAATTTCAGTTAAAACCATATTATGTATGATTTTAACTTCAATAAAGCAAATAATTTTAGTTAAAACCATATTATGTATGATTTTGACTTCAATAAAGCAAATAATTTCAGTTAAAACCATATTATGTATGATTTTAACTTCAATAAAGCAAATAATTTTAGTTAAAACCATATTATGTATGATTTTAACTGAAATTATTCGCTTTATTGAACATTATCGATTTAAAAATGTAATAAATAGAATATTTAACTATCTACTGTCATGCAGGTAACTATATAGATGGAGCAATCGGCTAAATGACATTGCAGAATTTTGATGATAACAGTGATTTTAAATGCACATTCGTTTTGGCAGGGATCTATGGCGTGTCGTTCCAAGATGACATAACCAATATGAAAATCTTCGAGTTAATTCGAATTGTGCTTCAAAGAAGTGAGCGACTCGGAGATGTTGCGATTGTGTCAAATGCTCGATGTAATACAGCGAGGGTTAATAAACGCATACAGGGCACAAAATTCCACTCATCCGCTCGTATTGACGAGTGAAATTCGAATCCGGACGAGTATTTCAGAAGATAAAAACAACAAATAAAATAGTTCTTACATAGTTTATTAAGCGATTAAATGCAGTAAATAGTCACAACTCTGTTTATTCAGCAATAAAATGCAATTTAATATTGGGAAATTGGCGCATTTCCGTTTTGGGACATTCTAAAATGCGGCTCCCGTTCTAATTTCATGGAGCGCGAACGTTACGGTGTTTGATGTCTTTCACGGGGGAAATCTTTAAGGGCACTTAAGGTGACTGGGACCTAAGGGCCTTCAGGAAGGGGAATTGCAAAACGTATGCTGTTTTCCTGTATTGGAGTTTAACATTTTTTCTTTTTTTAAGAGGGGAATTTTTCACAGGAAAAGGGGAAAATATATACCATGCCAGAGTAACCGTAATGACCATGATCAGACTGTTGTGAACTATAGAATATGAATATAGTCATCTATAATACTGGTCAAAGTTTCATAATTTTCATTGATTTATATAAAGAAAAAACAAACACGTTATGATGTTTCCCTATGTTTTATTTATATATAATAGTGTTAAATGATGGTATCTAACTACATTTGACTTATGAACTTTTACAATCAGAGCAGGATGAGTAAACATCCTATAAGGACGAGTAACATGTCAGTGCCACTCGTCCTACGTCCTACAGGACGAGCATACAGTAAAATATATTTCTTCCCCTGGCATAAAACCATTATACTCATTTTAATGGTTGATAAATACTTCAATATTGCCATGTGTCTCTTTAAGCCTACAGAATAAAACATGTTTTTTAACCTAACCCGCAACATATATATAAGGAACTGTTACTCGCAGGTTGATTGGGTTTAAAATGGACGCGAAGGCTATTATAATAGTCCTGCTAATTTAGCGGGTTAAGGGTTAATACATACTGAAAAGGTGATCCCTTGAAAGCAACAAACACAAACAAAAGAAAAAAGTAGTCGACTCGGTTTTATTGAGTCTGTTCGTGAGAGGTAATTATAAGATGCAACACCTCTCACGCCTCCTAGCACCGGCTAAAGCGATATTCTACTTTGAAGCAACACAGAATGGGCTTGATGATCTCAAAGGACCAGTAAATAATAACACGTACTACACTAAATTGACAAAATTCAGCAATTCCGGTGTAAAAGACAATTGCCTGGGATTATTAAATGGAATTGACATTACTAAAGCACAACTGAACTTTTACTTTTTTAAATTAAGATTTATATCACGTACAACATGTAATTATAACATACAAGCACTCTAATATTTATATCACAACATGTAATTATAACATACAAGCACTCTAATATTTATATCACAACATGTAATTATAACATACGAGTACTCTATTTAATATTTATATCACAACATGTAATTATAACATACGAGTACTCTATTTAATATTTATATCACAACATGTAATTATAACATACAAGCACTCTAATATTTATATCACAACATGTAATTATAACATACGAGTACTCTATTTAATATTTATATCACAACATGTAATTATAACATACAAGTACTCTATTTAATATTTATATCACAACATGTAATTATAACATACAAGTACTCTATTTAATATTTATATCACAACATGTAATTATAACATACAAGTACTCTATTTAATATTTATATCACAACATGTAATTATAACATACAAGTACTCTATTGCGTCTAACAGAGACTAAAGAAAATAGCAGAGAAAGAGGAAGAGAGATCCAGGGTTTAATTCCCGGCTGCGGCACACCGATTTTTGAAATGACAATTATTCCGAATATTTTGTAATTATAAACAGTTTGCCATTTTTCGAAAAGAAACGTCAAGTGTCGAAGATGTCATTTCCATGTTCATTATCTTTCCTTGTTAACACCGTATGATATATTCAGCGCTATACGATGGTTCAGCGGAACGCTGCTATATCTTCTTCTTTATATATACGTAGTGACGGCAGTGTTGCGCTGAAGCCTCGAATAGTTCTTACAGCTTCTGTTTATGGTGATAGATAGCTCCCTAAGGAGCATAATTATGCTTTTAATACATTAGTAACAATAGGTTCATCTCTGCGAAAGTAACCAAATATGGTGATTTGGCTGAAATGACACGGTGTCCATCAATTACGCTGACTGTCCTTAATTATACCCCATTGACATTTAATATACGGTAGCCTAAAGCCGGGGAGAAGTAATACGGAAAAATCAAGACTACTAAAGAGCTCACATCAATCGCAAATGGTTTTTCATACAGCCGACGCCGGGCAATTATCACAAAAGTAATGAAAGAAAGGAAAAGAGATTCCCCGATTGACGTCAAAATTATGGCTTCTTGAATTTAGCTTCTTGTGTTTTTTAATAAAGACGCAACAGTGCACGATACACTTTTTGTGGATTTATTTCCCAATGCTAAATGATCATTGAAAAAGCATGGAAAGCTTACTTATTTACTGCTAACATGCTACATGACCGATTAGCTCAGGTATATAAAGTTAAGTTTTCTCTGTGAAAAGCATTACGTGGTCTGAGTATTAACTTTCATACCCCATCCAACGCCTTCTCCAAGAAGCGAAAACAGGGTTGGCTGGGGTATGAAATAAAACCTTAATTTTGACTTAAAAAGTTTGCATATTTTAAAATCAAACGTCTAATATGTGATTTTAAAGACGTTATTGCATTTTTTTCAGTAAAAATTGTTTTTGAACGTATTGTATTGTCGAAAAACCCGTTATAAATTCCTGCTAATATATGCTTTCGCATCGCTTGATGGAATTAAGGCGGGTCCACGTAATGTGGTATAACAGTATATATATCACTCCAAACTTTACTTTTATGGCGAAAAAAAGAGGAAGTTATCAAGTAAGCTGTACTAAATACAAAACTTTGTTGATAATTCATTGTTTTTACAAAAAAAAACACCAAAACACAGTTTATGTAACACTTGCTTTGGTATGATTTAATATTTTGGTTTCATACACGAGCTATTTTGGGAGGGCCTCATCAAGTGAAACAAAATTGAATATCCCCATTTTCTCATGCAATTTGATTTACAGTTAAATAATACCTATGCAAATGTCCACCCCTACACCCACCCCAACCCCACCAAATACAATAGGCTGGAAAAAGGTCCTTATTTAATGAAAATTAAAGGGGTTGATGCACTATTACTCAGAGAAAGAAAAATCTCCCTCCACTGCATCACCCAATCTCCCTCCACTGCATGACCCAATCTCCCTCCACTGCATGACCCAATCTCCCTCCACTGCATCACCCAAACAGTTGACCTTATTTATTGCTCTGAAACTTGTGAAGACTTAGTTCCAATCCTTCTTGAAAGCAGAAAATTAATGGCATTCATTTGGTTAGCTAAAAAAGTAATGACGTCTGCTCAATTTAATTGAGAAAGATGTCTGTATTTCTACCACAAGGAGAACATTTTTACAAGGTTTGACTATAATTAATAGGGAAACATTAATTTTGACTACTCGAGTTATTTATATTTATCAGTAACTGTTATGAAAACGACAACAAAACATTTAGCAAAAACATGAGCACAAAACATGATATTTCAAAGAGGCCAACCATAAAAAATTGTTGGTTTGCTGTTTCCCTACATACCCACCAAAAAGGGACCTACCCAAACCTTTTTATAGCAATTCTTTAACAATTTTTTTTTTTACAGTTTTTAGTATATTTTTCTTTAATTTCTTACGTTTTTTTACTGTCTTTGGAAAAAAAAATTCAACTACTACCTACCTACCCACTTATAAAATCCTGGGTCAGGAAACAGCAAAAATATATTTTTAAGGATGGGCCAAAGAGTTTCTTTTATGGCTGACCTATTTATAACTTAAGCCTGTATATTGCTAACAATTGCCATATAGGGATTATTTAATTGTTGGGATCGCTTTTAGGGAAGTCCTTCAAGAGATGGTAGACGTTTTTTTTTCACCCCCTTTGTTTTCACTTTTTTTTCCTGATGGTATGCCGGGTGACGAGTGGAATAACAAAACACGCCTACCATCGCGCGTAGGATTTCCCTATAATCGAGAACATATGTTCATGAATTAGATCCGAATGAATTTATAATAAATAGTTTCAGTTGGTGTTAAAGATTTAATGTATTTCATGCTCAACCAATGATTTAATGTATTGCATGCTAAACCAATCAATGGTCCAGGTTGTATTACACATGACTGTGTACATAAAACAAGAGGCTCAAGAGGGCCTGTGGACGCTCTACTTGCTATTATAACATCAATGAAGCGAGTGACTGCAATTTATGTTTTTTTGAAAGTTTTGGCCAAATACAGCATTTCTAACTAAATCATAACTAAAAAATTCTGGTAAAGTTTGGTAAAGATCAGATGAAAAATGAAGGCCCTATCCTAGCGAGGCAAAATATAGCATTTTTAACGAAATCAAGGGCCATAACTCTGCTGTTACTGGTCCGATCTGGCTGGTTTTCGAATTTATCCGAGCTTTCATTGATATTAACAATCTGGTAAAGTTTGGTAAAGATCAGATGAAAAATGAAGGCCCTATTGTTTTGAGGCAAAATATAGCATTTTTAACTAAATCAAGTGCCATAACTCTGCTGTTACTGGTCGATCTGGCTGGTTTTTGAACTTGTCCGAGCTTTCATTGATATTAATCATCTGGTAAAGTTTGGTAAAGATCGGATAAAAAATGAAGGCCCTATGGTCTTGACGAGGCAAAATATAGCATTTTTAACTAAATCAAGGGCGATAACTCTGCTGTTAGTGATCCAATCTGGCTGGTTTTTGAACTTGCCCGAGCTTTCATTGATATTAACAATCTGGTAAAGTTTGGTAAAGGTTAGATGAAAAATAAAGGCCCTATTATCTTAACGAGGCAAAATACAGCATTGTTAACTAAATCAAGAGCCATAACTCCTCTCTTACTGGTCCGATCTGGCTGGTTTTAGAACTTGGCCAGTAGAGCTAATAAAAAAAAAAAAGATTAAAAAAATAAAAAATAAAAATATGAAAATTAAAAATTAAAAAAAAAATATAATGAAAAAAAAATAAGTAAAAAAATCTGGTAAAGTTTGGTAAAGATCAGATGAAAAATGAAGGCCCTACAAAATCAAGGGCTATTACTCCACTGTTACTGGTCCGATCTGGCTGGTTTTCAAACTTTTCTGAGCTTTCATTGATATTAACAGTCTGGTAAAGATCGCATGAAAATTGAAGGCCCTATTATCTTAACAAGGCAAAATATAGCAATTTAACTAAATCAAGGGCCATAAAGCCGTTGTTACTGGTCAAATCTGCATGAATTAAGATTGCTGTATGCCCCTTTAAAGGGACCAGTACTGTACACCTCCCGCCATCCGTAAGAATCCACACTTCCTCATTTACAAGTCGAGCTCCCGGTGAGTTTCGAACCTGCAGCAGTGAGAGAGGAGAAGGTTACAACGAAACGTTGTTAAACCCTCAGCCACGAGGGACACCGTGAGTTTTTAAAAAGTTAAGATTACCATATGTCCCTTTAAATTAATTACAACAGGCAGAGAAAAGTGAATGTAAGCTGTAGGATGCCTGACAACCAATTGTTACTTTCTGGTTTTAGTATTAATTTGTTTGCCATCATTCTTAATTACAAGTAAGCTTACAGAAACTGTCAATACTAAACATGGGTTCTTGTCCTGTAATTGCTTTCTAGCTGACAGTTGTGGAATGAATCAGATATTGCAAGATGAATTTTGATGCTCAGGGTTATGTTTTTTAAGAAAGTAAGTAAAGGAACTGCATTGAATGCGAAAAACTGAATGTGTTCTTAAAGCTGATCAAAAGCTCTAATAATAGTATGGTGTGTGTTTTACGTCATTTTAACACGTAAAGTTACATGGTTCGCACAGACTTGAAAAGGCCCTACATTTTGATGAGTTGCTTGAAAAGGCCCTAAATTGCATGTCAGGCCCTAAAAATACCCTAAATTTTCTCTATACGGCCCTAAAAATTAGTTTTGGTGGCCCTAAATTTCATTTTGCACATTATTTGGGCTGGCTGTATCGAAATTCTCGATGTTATGAACTAGGCAGGAATTTCCCGTATTGTTGCGTAATGTATCTTCGGTAGTTTCCGTATATTTCCGTTTCGAAACGAATGCGGTTCATTAATCAATAGATGCGGCTTTGGTTTATCTGTTCTATTTTTAGAGTAAGCTATGTTAAGGAAAACGTCCGAAGGCAACCGAATGGAGCGTTATTATGCGGTTTAGTTTACCTATGGAGACAGTATTTTCTTTACGCTCTGTTTATCACGTGTAGCTGTTATCAATTCGTCATGGGCAAATGCGTATTCAACCAAAAGTGGTGTACAACGTATGGCTGGGCAATGAAAGCGGAAGGTAAGTTCAAGGCGTATTGTAAAGTTTGTAAAAAGTTGATTGATCTTGGCAAGATGGGAGAAGGTGCTTTGCGCTCGCATGAAAAAGGTGAAAAGCACAAAGTCAACCAGCAATTAGATTCCACGCAAAGAGGCATGGGAACATTTACTATTCCTCCCCCACCTCCTCGTTCGACTACCACTGCTGATGGTGCGCGTGTGCCGATCGCGAGTTCTTCGACAAGTGGACACATGCAAACATATGTAGCGAAAACCGATGTTTTGAAGGCAGAAATTTTGTGGCCAAATCCAATGCTCTCAGGGAAAAGTCAAAAGAGAAAAGTTTGCTGTGTACTCAGCTGGAGAGTAAGATCAGTGACAAGGTCACAGAGCTGAAAACTGTTTAATCTTAGGTAGGTCCAGGTTTATTGGCTATAAATACAGTAAAACCCAGCTAATGCAACCGCTAACAATATACACATTTAGTGTGTTTTTTTACAGGTGACTGCTTAATGCAGCACTATAGTTTGCAGAAAGCTATTAGAGGAGCTTTCTACAATACTATCATGCTGCATTAAGCTGCCACCTATCTTCTTGTAGGGGTCAATTTAGAGGGGTTTTACTGTAGCAGTAAACAGGAATTTTAGTCAAACGCATAATTATGCTATAAATATTGAGGCCCTAAATTTAGCGAAAATGTCCCTAAAAAGGCCCTAAATTTAGGTTTGAAAAGTCTGTATGAACCATGAGTTATATATGACGGTCGATTGTTTGTGTGGAGGCAGACCATCTGCTTTTTCTGGGTAGAACCAGTACTGTACACCGCCCACCATCCGTAAGAATCGACACTTTCTCACAAGTCGAGCTCCCAGTGGGATTCGAACCTGCAGCGGTGAGAATAAAAACAACCCAATTAGGCAACATGAGTCATGAATGAGGTAGTATTGGGTAGTGGGCAATAAATACAACGAAAAAGGTGCCCATATAAAACAAGACCTCGGTCTGTGTCTCGCCCACCGTGGCAAACAGCATATGAAATATTTTATTAAATTTGTGCTTAAATGATGTCCACCAAAGACAACACTTCAAATGACCAAGCATCAAATAAAAGCAAGGTAATCATAAAAAGTTAAGTTACTGAGGTTAAGTGGTTTAACCAGGGTGTAGTTTTAGGAAAATAATGCAAAATATGACCGTGACCTTGGTATTTTTTGTCATTCAGCGATGTCCACCAATGCCAACAATACATATGACCAAGTATCAAAGACATAAATTGAATCACATAAAGTTAACTGAGGTTAAGTTACCTAACCAAGGTTAAGTGACCTTGACCTTGGTATTTTTTGTCGCCCAGCAATGTCCACCAATGCCAACAATACATATGACCAAGTATCAAAGATATAAAGTGAGACAATCACATAACTGAGGTCAAGTTACCTAACCAAGGTTAAGATTGGGGAAAATAATGCAAAATATGACCTTGACCTTGGTAATTTTTGTCGTTCAGTGATGTCCACCAATGCCAGCAATACATATGACCAAGTATCAAACAAAAGAAATTAAAGTTATTAGAAAAAGTTAACTGAGGTTCACTTACCTAACCAAACTGATGTTTAGTGTAAATAATGCAAAACATGACCTTGGTATTTTTTGTCGTTCAGCGATGTCCACCAATGCCAACAATCATATGACCAAGTATCAAAGACATAAAGTGAGTCTCACAAAGTGTAAGCATAATGTTGAAATTTCAAAAATGTTCATCAGTGATCCAGTAAAACCTATTAATATGCTTCTTATACATACAACAACAAAATTGAATAGAAATGGGCAAGTTTTTTTCCTACTTATAATGCCCATTTCCATCAAAAAAGGAGGGATTACTTTTTATTATGGGAACTACATTCAACTACACCTCGGAAGTTTACATGCAATTGGTGGTGGTAAACCTTGAGCAAATGTTGGCACACTTTGATCGAGATGTTGCGAATGAATGGTTTACTGAAGTCTCACTGGACGATACGAAAGAGTTAATAAACAGAACATCAAGTTGCTCAAGGGAAAAATGCCAGTCGAATAGGCGTAATGCTTGCTTATTAGATTTGTTCTCAGGTAAGGCTTTGTAACCCCCTACCCTAATTTTCTCAGGAATGTATGGCTTTTACTCCCTACCCTATTTTTCTCGGGAGACGTTATATATATAATTCTTTTAAATAAGCTTCCTTATTATAAATGTCCATACTAAAATACGTCTCATAAAATGTACTACTACAACAATGTTTTTTAAGTAAAAAAAATGTCTGTATTGCATTTGAATATATGTTTCTGATGTTTCCATAATAACTGAAGTTTCTCCCATATCAATTACGCAAACACACATGAGAAATTTGCACAGTATTCCTACTAGATGGTGTCTAATGAGTCTAGAAAGCAAGGGGAAAGGTTATACACTCCGTTAAAGCCGACCATAAAACTGTTGGTTTGCCGTTTCCCTACCTACCCACGAAAAAGGGCCCTACCCAAAACTTTTCATGGCAATTTTTTACATTATTTTTTTCTGTTGCTATATTCAGTATATCTTTCCTTAACTAAATCTTTAATGTGTTCATTGTCCTTGGCAAAACAAAATCTACCTACCCATTTATGAAATTCTGGGTCGGGAAACAGCAATTAAATATTTGAACTGTTAGCCTGCTAAGGGCGATTACAACAGCCTTAATTTGCAGCCAATGTAAACCCAGATCAGGAATGGTCCAAATTCAAAGAAAGGACAGTCCATTATACATTCATTAATAAGCGGGCTACGGGTTAAGGATGGCCTATTGGTGCTATTGGTGCTATAGGATGGTCTGACAAACAATAATCCTTTAAGAAGTCTCATTCTTAAGTCCTTACAAAGTGGGATGATTGTAATATGGTGACAAACTCCATTCTGCAAGATTTTCAGTGACGGTTGCTTGCGGACTCCGGGAGTTGATAGCATCTAAATTATAACTGAGTATTATCCGGGATTAGACAATTATCTTGGCTTATTGAGTTAAAAATATCTGACTGTACTCAGGGATCAAATTTAATATTTTAAGCCACTTCCATTTTAAGCCACTTCCTAAAAAATGCAAGTGCTAAGATTTTCTACTTGCTATTTTAATCAAGACACTTAGAGCCTTCCATCCCTGTAACAGGAAGCTATACATGTAAATGATGACATTTTAACACTCAGCTATATGCAACAAGGTATGCATCTTTATACTTACTATGATGCACTTATTTGATTAAGTTTGATGAATATGTTTAGTGAATAAATGTATAGATTTAGAATTAGTCGGTTTATTTTATTACTTTCAAAATTTAGCATGATGAAACACCGAATTAAAGTTCCGAGTCATTATGTCAACGGTCAAGGTCACAGAGAAAATGTATTCAGATTGATGATACACCAAATTAAAAACTTCAGGTCATTAGGTCAAAGGTCAAGGTCACAGAGAACATTTGTAAGGACAATCTCTTAAGTTAAACAAATATTTGCACATCCACCCCTCTCACTACAGCTCTCCAAAATCTGTCAGTTCTATTTTAAACCCTAATATGAATCCTGGATCTGCCACTGGCTTGTGGTTATTCAAGCTTAAAACTAAAAAACTTGGCTTTATCAACCATGCAACCATGCATCCATTCAACCATGCATATTCTTAATTGCTAGTCAACATGCAAAGAAACAGTATTTCATGGGCACGTACAGTATTTCATGGGCACGTACAGTATTTCATGGGCACGTACAGTATTTCATGGGCACGTACATTTTCCTTTTTTATGAGCGATAAAAAAAAAAAAAGAAAAACTTCCGATCTACCTAATTTTTGTTTTGCCCTTACTGCCTTACAAAATGGCTCAGTTTGACCTACTTTAGATTTTACCTTAGATCTGTATCTAGAACGCACAATGTCACAAATGGGAATATTTCGATCAAATTCCACTTTTGTCTATAACTAATTGCTGTGAATTTTCTCTCATCTTGGAATAATTGCTTTGCCCTTTATTACTATTCTAAATAGTGCTTTATTTATAGCGACTTGGCTTGGATCCATTCAACATTTTGGCCTAAATAAATGCCTCATTAATACCAGGATTATTGGTAAAGTGGTTCTGACATGAATATGTTTTATTACATTTCTATGGGTGAAATATTGGGATTTCTCAGTGAAACAATATTCATAATCGCTAAATATTAATCAACTCCGAACACAAAAATCACTAACTTGCAAGTTATGACGTCAATAACCTGTTGGTGATGTCGACGTCATCCGCCGATAACGCTAAATAAAGCTAATAATTCTGGTTAAAATCATACATAATCTGATTAAAAATGTAATAAATAGATTATTTATTTAACTGTTGTGATCGATTATATGGAAATTCTTCACTCGGTGGTAGGCGTGTGGTGTTTTTTCACTCACTCTCTTACGCTCGTTCGTGAAAAGAACCTATTAAAATGTTAATATAGTGAGTAGCTAAACTAAACCGGGACACGGTGGCCCAGTGTATAGCATGGTAGACTCAGACTAGCTGAACAATAGATGATGGGTTCTATAGTCTCACTGGTGCCACTGGGTTATCTCTGTGTGTCTTTAGTGACGTTGTGTTGTAAACGTTCGCCTCTCACCACTGCGGGTTCGAATCCCACTTGGAGCTCGACTTGTAAATGAGGAAGTGTCGATTCTTACGGTTGGCGGGAGGTGTACAGTACTGGTTCTACCCAGGAAAAGTGGGTGGTCTGCCTCCACCACAAAAAATTTACCGTCATATATAACCTTATATGTGTTGAAAATGACGTAAAACACCATACAAACAAACTATTTGTCCAGATTACTCACAAGCGTAAATCTCATCTTGAACAACAGCACTTTTTCTCACTTTTTTCGACAACCAAAACACATCAAAACTCTTCCGCCATCAATTTTCTGTTCATTGAAAGCTGGAATAAACCACATTTCGTTATTTAGAAGATGGAGTATTTGATGAGCATTACCGAAATTGAGTTTTCCACATGACTTGAAAAAAAGTATTTCTCTTAATGCCATTTTCACACACTTATGTCTTTTAGAGTTTATTGTTGGAGAAATGTCATGCCATAAGAATTAGTTGTGAATAAACATGCGATTTCTTTGAGAGTACACAGGAAAAATATGTATGAAATGCATATGTTTTACATATGTGCCACATATATATTCCACATATGTGTTTCATATGAAAGTAACACATGTGTAATACATATGAACATTTTACTGAATAGATTTGCAACATAAATATTAATATATACAGTCAGTCCAGTCCCGTCCAGTCCTTCCGTCCGACCTTCTTTCCATCCGTGTCCGGTAAATAACCCGGACAATAATGGATGAATTTTCAAATAACTTTGCACAAGTGCTCACCACAACAAGACGACATGTCAAGCGCAAAATCCAAGTCCGTGGCTCCAAGGTCAAAGGTCAAAAAGAAGTACTTTCGTGTCTGGCAAGTAACTCTGACATTCATGGAGGGATTTTCAAATAACTTGGCACAAGTGTTCACCACAACAAGTTACCGGTGTAACAGTAAAAGATTGCCATACAGTTTTATTCTATAAGGAAACAGTCGGGGAAAGGAGGTGAAATGAAAATTTGAACCATAATAGTAGCACACCCCTTCGCACTTTGCATAGCGCCCGGGCGCTACTATAAGAGAAAATACTGTATACCTCCTCGCCTGGTGCATTCTGTCAATATGATTGCAAATATGCAAGTTATGTTGAAAACTAATGAGACACCCTGAATTTTAAACAAATCAAGTTTACCATTTGTCCCTTTAAAAGATCCAAGTTCTACAACAATAAGCAAAATCATCCTTCAGGTTACGCGTTTTTATCGGTGTGTTCTTGTGCAAGACACTTTCCCTTAGCCTCGTCTGTCAGATGAGGATGTAAACCGTATCGGTCTATCCTCCTAGCATGTTAAAGAACCATAAGAATCTATTCGATATTAAGAGTAGGGCACGGTTCCCGGATTCCTATGTATCCTTCCCCTCTCTCTGGGGCGGCTCTAAATAACCTATACTGTGTTGATGGGCCGTTAAGGAGATTGGCTGGGAAAGGATGTAATGCTGAGATGTTTTTTAAATTGATATTTAAAGCTTCTTTGCTAACATTTAGATACAAAATTATCAAAAAAGGGGTAGGATCACCACACTTTTTTCCCCACTAAGACGTCTTTGAAGAAAACAATGATTAATATTTTCGACTACATATATACATATCTTTCAAAACATACATTAACAGTTGTAATCCTCATTCGTCTTTTTACTTTGAAAAGCAAAATTAACATAATTATATAGACCCCACCCATTATTTTTTTAATAAAAAAATAATTCAAGATTAAAAAAGTATGTTCTAATGCTCAACTTTCTTTAAAACTTGTATATGACAAGGTCCTATGACATTTCTTTCAAAACAAGTAAAAAAATATATAGGTCACCAGGCTTCTAAGGGTTTTTAATTAAAAATTCTTTAAATTACACACATTTTGGAGTTATTTTGACATTTTCACTGTAAAATTCATAATTTTGATAGAGCATCATCAAAATAAACTGACCAATCAGTGACCAGAAATAAGACATACTAATACATCCTGGTAGGTGATAAACTCGGTCTTTATCCTTGATGTTCACCAAGTTTATTGCTAAAATTAAGGTATATACAGTGTGATTCGTTTAAAACCCTGCAGATTTCATGCACATTCATGCCAACTGATTCAATATATGTATCTTTTAAAATCAAAATCTTGAAAATTATCGTCTTTTTACTCTGCCAAAGATTTTTATTTTACTATAGAACCTAAGGATAAAAATCGAGTAATACAAATTTTATCACCTACTGAAAATAAAACAAAATCTCAACATCTCTGCAATTCAAAATTATGAATTCTGTACCAACAATTTTGACATAGAGAACGAACATAAAATTAGCTCAGTATCTACTTTTATATATGTATTCCACTACTGAAAAACAAAAACTTTTTTTTTCTATAGCAAAAGGATAAATTATACTCCAAGCTGCCCATTATAACCCCCAATTTTGTTCACAACAAAAAATGATAACAAATGACGGAAAAAACATGAAAAAATAATTTTTGCTTAAAATTTGATATGTTTCCATCTTAAATCCTACATTATATCCATATCTACTAGAATGCAAAAAATGAAACAATTCTGTTGTCAAATAAAACTATGATTTAAAAATTAAATTCTTAGACTGGAAAATGTCAAAACTTGCCCAGCCAACATCCTTAAACAACATTCAATTTAAGTGCCCTTGAGTGAATTTCAGCAACTCAATTATGGAAATTGTGTAAAAATAAGAATGTTTGTTAAGGGTTCGCCAATAGTATAAAGTGGGTGGGGTATGGTAAAAATTACAATGTCATTTTTTGCTTAAACTTCAATTTTCTTGCAACTGTCAATGCTGACATAGTGTGTCACATTTATAAGGAAACATTTCGATAGCTAGTGTTTTGAATAAAAGTAAATCATAAAAAAGATATTGTACTTTTGATTTCAGTACCGCGGGTGCATCCAATCATTGACTTCTTTTTCTTTTTTATTGAAAGTGAATACACACATCCATAGTCCAGTATGTTGTTTACAATATGTAAGAATAAAAATGAAAAATTAAATAACAGCAACTTAATAAAACAGAATTTCATAACACCATCTATGCCAAATCAATGAATTTTCTGCACCGTGTTTTAACCCCAAAAGTAGTGCAAATCACTTTTAAATTATACGATTTGCACGAGATTTACTACTACTAATACTACACAATGATTATTGAATGAACGGTATTACAAACATTTGTTTTCCCTCATGAACGATCCTCTATTGCGACTGTATTCTGATAGATCTGAACAGTTTATAACAGGTGAATGGGGAAAACGTATTGTTTCTTCTTAAATATATTATTCTTGAGAGATATAAGCCTCGAAACATTATAAAATCAGTTAATTTGGCAAATAATATTGTTACTTTCTAATTTCCGGAAACTTCTCATTCGCAACATCTCGATCATTTCTATGAAGTATGATTCCGAACGTAGCCGGTATTATCCGAGTTTTCACGAACGAATGCCTTATAACACCTACAATTGCATAAAGTAGTGCCATTTTTATTTCTTATTTTTAGTATTATAACGGCAAGGGTTCATCTTCTTCGTTTTCTTGCAACATTTATAACGCAAATGATAAGAATATTGTTTAATATGAAAAATACAATTTGTAATTATAAATTCGAAAATTCGATTTGGATTTCCCTCGTATGCATCGTTAAAAAATGATAGGCGGAGGAATCGTAATTGGTTAATCGGTCATACTTTGTTCAGCGAGGTGAAGCATTGAAAATACAAGAAGAAATAGTAAAATCTTTAACTCGACATCCATGATTACCTGACAGGTGATTTGATTTGTCTTCGATGTTTTAACAATCTACTTAGGGTAATTTTCAAGATTCACATATATGTTCTGTTGCTGCATAGATGACTCTCACACCAATTTAGGCAATAATCCATGTTCCACTTTTACATATTTTTATGAATGAAAAATATGGCCGAAGAAAACTTCAACGTGTCAACGAAGTTATTTACTTTTTTCTGCAAAACTGGTTTGAATTTCGACTTACTACTCTAACATATTGTTAATCATTGTCTATACATTTAATCTAAGCCAAAAAACAATTATTTTGTTCAGTAATTATATTGTTTGCAGGGAAGTCCTTTACCCTATTGTTTTTGTTCACGCTAATTAAGTACCCACATATTGACATTTTTCCTTATGACTAAAGTGAATTATACTCAAAGTTTAATATGAAAGGTGTGTTACATATTTTCAAGACTGTCTAGTTATATAGGTTTCAACACCTTATACCCCACCCACTGGAAAGTCATTTCAGAACATTGGCGAACCCTTAATGCACCATAAAGAAGTCTGATGACTTTGAAAATTGGCATAATTGATTGAAATGTCACTGAGTACAGCATTTGATTATGTCAAAATATGTGCACTTTAGATAGTTTAGAAATATATAAAACAAAATAATATTGGATGTTCATTAAATTAAGGGTTTAATGGTTTGACGGTATTGGTTGCAGAGTTATTGCCCTTGAATAAATTAAATATACATTGTTCATGAAAAAGGGCCAAATTCAAAATTCACTATTAAATTTTGCTGTCATTAAAATCACTAGAATTTTCTCCCATGAATTTATATATTGTTTGTATTTCCTCATTTGCAATCGATAATATGAACCCCCAAAAAGATGATTCAACTTGTATACCCTACGTGTTTTGGCCATTATACGAAATCGCATCTATTATTGCTTTGGCCTAAATGTAGGAATGCAAATTTGAGGCAAAGCTTGCATGTCAAAACTGCCATACATTGCGTGGTCCGAGTATTAACTTTCATACCTCATCCAACCCCTTCTCGAAGAAGCGAAAATGGGGTTGGCTGGGGTATGAAATAAAACCTTAATTTCGGCTTAAAAAGTTTGCATATTGTAAAATTAGAACATTTAATATGTAATTTTAAACAGGTTTTCTCATTTTTTCAGTAAAATATGATTTTAAGCGTGTTTTATTGTTTAAATATCTGTTAACAAATACTGCTAATATAAGCTTTCCCATCACTTAATGGAATTATGGCGGGACCACGTAATGGCCCAAACACACGGCAGGAGATTTTCCTAAACAGTTAAATTATATCCAAATAAAATATTTTTCACACACAATTAATAGTTTAAATTTGTAATTACATTCTCAGAAAAAAAAAGACATGGATTTTAATCATGTTAACACATCATATTAGATTATATTGGGACAGCAACTTCAGAGGGAGATGAGGTGAAGGATGAAGTCATCAGCACTATGCCTTAAACCCCAGCGTTAGGTAGACCGTCATTATGTATGCACTGTAGCCGGTTAGTATTTCGTCTGCTTCAAGATAAAGGTTTCAGCACTCTGACCAATCACTGATCTTATTTTTACAGGTACACCTATTAATAGATGCACCAAATTCAAAATTTTACATTTAGGAATAAAAGTTTTGTTCTAGAAAGGATGGAAAATAAATACATTATATAATTATTTTGATATATTTGTATAGAGTAATGTTTAATGCATTTACAAGCCAAATTGCATGGTTTAAAAATGCTTTATTATTTATAAATTAGTGATTAAACCTCTCTTAGCAGCATAAGCATAAAATGATCAGAAAAGTTTCTCTGGGGCCATTTAAGGGGTTTTATACTCAACCCTGGCCTTTAAAGCTAGAGAACAAACCCACACAACTATATAGCGCAGTGGTCTCGCAAGGCAAGGCAAAAAAAAACCAGCTCGAGATCTCTGAGTACAGATGTCGTTAATGGGCAAATATTATTCGGCGCTCAACTTACATCGTATGAAAACTGTTACTTTCTACGGGTTATATAATTGTCTTTATCGTGATGACGTGAACTCTATCGTCGGTGGATTTTGACATCCTAAACACTTTCTTCACAAGCCACTGTAATGACTGTTTTGTAATGGCAGTCTCATCACTTCTTCATGTTTTCTTAGTTCGAAAATTCCCTGTAGAATTTCTGTGGTAGAATTCAGCGATTTATAGTTTGTCTGAAGTTGTCAACATTTGTTTTTTAACACAACTTTGTATAAAAGCTTTGCATGAAAGAATTCAAAATTTAGCATTCCAATTGGCACTCACCCAAAGCATGCGTCCGGCTGCTGTCATTTCCCGCAAAACACCCTTTTTCACATAAATGGAATGGTCTTAATTCAAAGAAAAAACAGTCCATTATATATAAAATGTAGCAGGTTAAGGGTTAAATTAGTTCTGTGGACGACCCTGCAAATTGTATATGGTGAGTTTATTATGTATGATGACAAGTACCCGTGTATATAAAGTCAATTTAAATCTGTATCGAGATTGAGTCCTTATATATCCATACAAATCTCACAAAATCAAATCTCCATTATTTTGTGTTTTGCATCAGTTTGAAATTATTGTCAATTCCACAAAGAACCGTCTGCGAGATGACATATTAGTATGAAGTCGTGGTATTTTCCGAGGAACTATTATTAAAATGGCAAAAATATTATATAGAGTTGTCAGCAAATCGCGTGTGATTTTGCCCGGGTTCTGCATCCAGGACTGCCCAACTGAATAAATAATGTAAAGGAAGCACTGGACTGTGATGTTGAAATTGTACTGTAATTGTACAGGTTGTATACTGCATAACCGGTTATTTCCAGTTTATAATATTCTGGTATACCAGATTTCGGTAGATGACAGATTATTTCTCTTATATCATCTGTGGGATGGGGATGTAAACTTGGTGGTCCTGAGTATCAGAGTGTGTAATTAAAGCATGTAAACAATTTCTTATTCTTCAAAAATTACTTTGAAAAGAAGGTCTCCCATATTTCTGGTGATCATGTGGATTTTTTTTTGCCATGTTGGTGATGTGGCCAATAATATGTGACCGTGTGGCCCTGATCATAAATATTTATGGAAGATTTTAGAGCAATAATTTATTCATATAGTTATTTTATATAATGTAGAATGACCATAAGAGTGCTTCAGTCCAGATTGGAGCATGCAGCTGATATGCAAACAGTCAAAGATCAGCAGAGCTTATGCCATGGTGCTGTGTCCATAATGTCCATCCGTGTCTGTAAACTTTTTTTGTAGCGACTACTCCTCTGAAACTACTTGGCGGATTTTCACAAAACTTCACAGGAGTGTTGCTCTTGATGTTTAGTTGATCCTAGCTAGATTTCAGGTTGGCCGGAAATTCAAGATGGCCGCCATGGCTAAAAATAGATTTAAAAAAAAAGAAGCTTGTAGCGACTACTTCATGAAAACTGTAAATGATATTGATATGGGACTTTTTCCAAAATGATCAGCATGTCATGATGATGGTCCTGGTTTAAAAGCATTTAACATGACTGCCATCTTTTTTTACATAAAGTTATGCAGTAAAAACTTGTAACTTCACAGGAATTCTGATTTAGCTATCAAAACCTATCAGTAGAGCTTCAAGGTCATTGACCTCTTGTTTTGTGGTGGATGCAGACCACCCACCAGTACTGTACACCTCCCGCCATCTGTAAGAATCGACACTTCCTCACTTGCAAGTCGAGTTCCCAGTGGGATTCGAACGCACAGCGGGGAGAGGCGAGAAGGTTTATAATGCAACGTTGTTTACCCCTTGGCAACAGAGACGCATTGAAGATTTTGATCATAAATGTAACTACCTGCATGACTCTGCAGAATTAAGTCATATACTGAACCAAACAGCTAACGCACCAGTAGACAATATCTTTTATGTATGAACTTCTCGTTCTGAATTGTTTTTTGATTATTGATTGTTATTATTGACATATTAAAGGTATTGTCTACTGTTGCGTTAGCTGTTTGGTTCAGTATATAATTAAATTTTAATTTTAAGTCAGTGCACTCCTTTTTTTGTCCAGAACTTTAAACCTTAGGACTACACCTGCCACACACACACGTTAAAAATGTTCCTGCAAAGTGATCAGTATCTCCTGGCAGAGTTTCTAATTAAAACTGTTATGGCTCTGTTATTGATATATTATTGATATAAAATGTAGAATCATAAATCAGCATGCCACCTGCCAATGTTTCACAACTCCACTGAATAACCTACGTCATGTCTATATCATCTCATTCTGACGGTTATTTCAAAATTGTCTTAAGAGTTTAACACAAAATTTCCTCATTTATTGTTCTGCTGGCTACCTATGTAGTAGCAAAAAATAATAAGTTCTTCTAATTTTGTTCTATATAAATGTATAAATGTATAAAATTGAACACCAGCATGTTATGCTTATATTTTATTCAGCATCATATATAATGTAATATAAACAATGAATAAAGGATGTTACGCAATGTTAACATGACGTTATGCGACGTTAAGCGGATTATTATACCCCCGCTTTCACGGGGCTATATAGGAATCGCGTTGTCCGTAATGTCGCGTCGCATCGCGACACACATTTTTGTTCTGTTCTGTCCCGTCGCGTCGCGTCCTAGCTGTTACTTTTAATACTTGCATATCTCAAACACTTTTGAATGAGTTGTTCCCAAACTTCATACACTCATAACAACTGATGACTTTATGGCCCTCCAAATCACTCATCATTGATTCCCTAATTTATTACAGAGTTATGGCCCTTTGTTGGACTTAAGAATTTTCCACTCTAATATTGTACAATAATGACCTATAACACATTTTTTCTCAAACACCTTTGAATTGATTTCATGTACACATAACTGACCTTATGTCCCTGTACATCACCCATCATTGATTGCCTAATTTATTACATAATTATGGCCCTTTGTTTGACTTAGAATTTTCCACTCTAATATTGACTAAAGACCTGTTAACACATTTTTTCTCAAACATTTTCGAATTGATTGTTCCCAAACTTCATGTACACATAACAACTGATTACCTTGTGTCCTTCTACATCACAAATTGTTGATGCCTAATTTATTACAGAATCATGGCCCTTTATTTGACTTACGAGTTTTTCACTCCATAATGAACTTCATGTGACTTTCACTTTTAACACTTTTCATGGATTATTACACTTAACATACAGTTCACACGTGTATGATATTTCTCTACATTAAAGTTTTTTCGATTCTGCAATATTTTTTTAGAAATTATGGACCTTTGTTTTAATTAGAGTTTTTTCACATTAAGAAATTAACAGATATTTTAGACATGTATTATTCTTGATTTTGCCCATCATCGTCTAGAGCAAAGAAGCAGAGGTATCCATCACCTTCAGTGATAGTTCTAGTTTATTACAGAATTATGGCCCTTTATTTGATTTAAGAATGTTTCACTCTATTATGAACTTTATGTGGCTTTCACTTTAACACTTTTCATGGATTATTATTACACTTGTCCAGGGGTAGCTTGGCTGAATATGATGTGTAGGCCGAGTTCTAGTGGGGTCTGGGGGCATGCTCTCTCGAAAAAAATTTCAGCTAGACTGTCGGAGGTGCGTTTTGGCGTATATTTCGTACTGGTGAATATGTCTATAAGAGCATCAATATCCTTACTTTTTACCATAAATTATATAACTAAAATGATTTTTGGCATTTTTATTTTTTTCGATTTCTCCAAAAAAAGGGTAGGCTGCGGCCTACACAGTCTATAGGAAGCTATGCCCCTGTTGTCATACAGTTCACACATGATGATATGATGTGTCTGCATCAACAGTTTTTTCGATTTTGCAAATTTACAGAATTATGGACCTTTGTTTTACTTAGAATTTTGTTCACATTAAAAAATTAACAGAATTATTTTAGACATTTTTTTTGTTTTGATTTTGCCCATCCTCATCGGCTATAGCAAAAAATAGCATTAGTTACTTACCGTATAAGTTCGGACACTGTAAGGATTGGGACAACCTTGAATTTTAGGAAAATAATTATTTTTAGTTTGGGACACATAGCAAATTTCATAAAAGTTCCATAATTTTACGATAATTTAAATTGGGACAGTCACATTTTGGCAAAAAATTGATCAAATTTAATGTACAAGATGCATCGGTAAATTATACACATTGTGAGCAAAGGAAGTGCGTGATAATTTTAATTGCGGGAATTTAGACACGCAACAAAATGCTAGCACTCAGTATTTTGATTGAACTGTGAAATAATGATAGCATCAGTATAGTTTGTATAAGTGTTTGTTATTTTAAATCATTATTTCATATTTATAAAGCATTAACTTATAATTATGCATCCTGATAAAACACCCTGATAAAATATTTAATCCAGTTGATTCCAGACACTAACAGTTTTTACACACCAATAAACAGCTGATGGCAATGTCACAATGAAAGCTGATGGCAATGTCACAATAAACAGCTGATGGCAATGTCACAATAAACAGCTGATGGCAATGTCACAATAAACAGCTGATGGCAATGTCACAATAAACAGCTGATGGCAATGTCACAATAAACAGCTGATGGCAATGTCACAATAAACAGCTGATGGCAATGTCACAATGAAAGCTGATGGCAATGTCACAATGAAAGCTGATGGCAATGTCACAATGAAACTGATGGCAATGTCACAATGAAACTGATGGCAATGTCACAATGAAACTGATGGCAATGTCACAATGAAACTGATGGCAATGTCACAATGAAACTGATGGCAATGTCACAATGAAACTGATGGCAATGTCACAATGACAGCTGATGGCAATGTCACAATGAAACTGATGGCAATGTCACAATGACAGCTGATGGCAATGTCACAATGAAACTGATGGCAATGTCACAATGAAAGCTGATGGCAATGTCACAATGACAGCTGATGGCAATGTCACAATGAAACTGATGGCAATGTCACAATGAAACTGATGGCAATGTCACAATGAAAGCTGATGGCAATGTCACAATGACAGCTGATGGCAATGTCACAATGAAAGCTGATGGCAATGTCACAATGACAGCTGATGGCAATGTCACAATGAAACTGATGGCAATGTCACAATGAAACTGATGGCAATGTCACAATGACAGCTGATGGCAATGTCACAATGAAACTGATGGCAATGTCACAATGACAGCTGATGGCAATGTCACAATGAAACTGATGGCAATGTCACAATGACAGCTGATGGCAATGTCACAATGACAGCTGATGGCAATGTCACAATGAAACTGGCTCTAAGCTTATTGTTACATCTCATATCTTATAAACCATGAAATTTGTTTTTTCTGTCCTAGGAAGGTGTTAACTATAGGCTTGCTGGTTTATTATTGTTTTTTTATGTAAACATATATATATAAAACACTATTTTGAAAGAAATTTTCTGATTCAGGTTGTCAGTGATTTAATATTTATGGTAAGTTGAAATAAAGCCATTTTTCAGACACCATTGCAAAGGTATCAACTTGAATTGAACGTTGTTAAACGGCTCATCAACACAGTGTAGGTTATTTAGAGCCGCCCAAGAGAAAGGGGAAGGATACATAGGAATCCGGGAACCTGCCCTGCTCTTATTATCGAATAGATACCTATGGTTCTTTAACGTGCTCGGAGGATAGACCGATACACGGGACCGCCCAGTTTATGTCCCCATCCGACGGACGAGGCTAAGGGAAAGAGTCTTGCTCAAGAACACACAGACGAAACTCGATCAGTGGCACCATGGAGGATTGAACCCGGAGCCTCCGGTTACAAATCTGCTGCACTACCGACTGCACCACATCAGCTTATATAGGCTAAGATTTTTAAACTGTTTACACTCGATAATAATTTTACCTTCGAGGTCAAGCAGGTTTTATCTTCAACATTAATTTTGGAGAATAATTACCCTGGTTGCAAACGGGATATTTCTGATAGTTCTAGGTACTTCAAGCGTTTTTTTTCGTCTTCAACTAATGAAGAATAACTTCTATACAGAGGATATTCGGTTGTGGTAGATACCTACTGTTTTGCGAAGCATTATGTGTCATATTTTTCTTGTGCCAGAAGCATTGCGTTTCACAGACGGGGAAATAGTTTACTGATAGTATACACATGAACTGACGAAATATGTGTAGAAGTCGGAAGGTCTAAAAAAAAAACGGTAGCATTTTATTGTTTCATATTTCTTGGGAGTGTATGGGTTATAAAAATAACAAAACGGTAGTGTTTCATATTTCTTGTTAAAACAATTACAGTTGTATTTCACATTTAATTGTCCCAAGGGTGCTAAGGGTGCTAAGGGTGCTCCATAATTAAGTGATGCAAGCTGCAGAATGTTTCGTCACCTCTTCGGCAAAGATAAAAGAAGTATGTCGGCTTGTCAAAAGTTTGTTGTTTGACTGAATAATTGCAGGATTGGTTTATTAATGGATTAAAGTGTACAAAAAATAAATTGATATCTTTAATTGTCGTAGTTGTATTATATACCAAACTCAAACACTGTGAGTGCATACGATTCCCAGATTCCTGCTACATATTTTCACTGAAATTTATCACTAAATTAAGTCCTAAATATGTTTTGGCCGGGCCACTAAAAAAGATAATTTGGGACACTAATTATTGTAATTAACCGTAAAGTTATCTTGTCCCAAAATAAACGGTGAATACGGTAGCTAATAACGCTAATTTGTATTATTTGTATTTACTATTATGTCAAAAATATTTACTATTATGTCAAAAATATTTACTATTAATATGTATTTTAAGATATGGATCAAAGATACACAATTACCTTCAGGGAATACATCAAGATTTTGTTCAGAACACGGAACCTGACAGTCAGGTTACAGTATTACTGATAGGAAAAATTATACTTTATCTCTACTCCCTCTGAGGTCGCGGTCACAATATGACATTATATATATGATAAAGGGATGTAGAAGCTCATTATTCCCCGCAAAGTTAAGAGAGGGTGTATATAGGAGTCACTGCGCCGGGCGGTCTATGGTCTGTCGGTCGGTCGGTCTGTTGAATCTTGTGGAGCGAACTACTTCTACCATTTTCAAGATATGGAATTGAAACTTTGCGTACTTGATCAACATGAAGTGTAGATGTGCATGACACAATTTTGGTTTGGCTCGCTCAATTCCATGAAAAGTTATTGCCCGTGCACTTAGTCAAAATTCTGTCGGTCTGTCGGTCAGTCGGTCTGTTGAATCTTGTGGAGCAAACTACTTCTACCGTTTTCAAGATATGGAATTGAAACTTTGCGTACTTGATCAACATGAAGCGTAGATGTTTGGTGTGGCTTGCTCAATTCCATGCAGAGTTATTGGCAATCTTGTGGAGCAAACTACTTTTACAGTTTTCAAGATACTGAATGGAAACTTTGTATACATGATCAACATGAAGTGTAGTTATGCGTGACGCAATTTTGGTTTGGCTCTCTCAGTTCCTTGCACATGATCAAAATGAAGTGTATATGTGCGTGACATAATCTTTCTTTGGCTCAGTCAATGCCATGCAGAGTTATTGCTCTTGAACTTAGTCAAAATTGCTATTCAGCATATGCAATACTGTGGAGCGAACTACTTCAACAGTTATTAAGATATTGAATTAAAAAATTGTGTACATGATCATCATGAAGTGTAGATGTGCATGACATAATTTTGGTTCAGCTCAGTCAATTTCATGCAGAGTTATTGCCTTTGCACGTAGTAAACATTGCTTTATTCAGCATATGCAATCTTGTGGAGTGAACAACTTTCTCAGTTTGGAAGATATTAAATTATACTGGACGGTGCAGTCTGAGATTGAACGTTACAGGGTAGTAGAGAAAAAACATTAAAATCACTGATAAAATATACTATAAATACACTGAGATAAATTGATGTAAATAATTATGACAAAATTGTATTTATTTCTATTGAACCACATGAAATAATTGATTTTCATGTTGCTATGTTTCTTTAAGCTGATCAAAGCTTTTCCTCAGGGGAAATGTCATTGTCAAACGAAAATGATGTGTGCACTGATATATTATGGTGTGGCAGGGTTAGGGTTAGACGCTGTGTCTTAAAACTTTCTCGCCTCTCACCGCTGCGGGTTCGAATCCCACTGGGAGCTCGAATTGTGAAGTGAGAAAGTGTCGATTCTTATTTATGGCGGTTACTTACAGTACTGGTTCTACCCAGGAATAAGTTGGTCATCTGCCTCTACCATAAAACATTGACCGACTCTCATGGCCTTCCACGTTCTAAAATAACGTAAAACACCATTCAAACAATTTTCAGCAAACCAACATTTTAAATTCTTCTTCTTAGGGAAGGACCATAACATAATGTTGTAAGAACTTGTGGCCCGACCTATTTGTATATTTGGCAATAAAATACATTTAAAACAAATTATTCCCTGCTTTATAGCAAGATTAACGTTATTAGGTACATCCATGTACTTATTTACCTCATTGTGTTATCCTTGTGTTATTAACATTGTTTCTAACTGTTTCATTCTTCTCTTTTCAGGTGAGTTTCATTAAAGAATATTTCATGATACACTGTATTTGACTGAAACTTGGTGAGTAGCTGTTTACTAAAGTTGTTGTAGCCATAAATAGTAGTTATATATAGTTGGGAGGATAGTTGACATTTACGCTAGTTGCAGAGTGGTGTAATTATGGTTAATTTATAGGTAGGAAGAACATCTGACCTTTCACTGGTTGCGAGTAAGTTATTTCAGTAGGAACTAACAGATTTACAATACAGGGTGTATTCTGTTACAATACATGCTTTGTTTTGTACCCTTGTCCAACAAGTTTTACTCCACCTTATTGAAAAAAATTATATATATAAATCTTTTTATTAGAATTCTTTTCTTCTGTACTTTCTAAATTCTAGAACATGTTTCTTGAACATTAATGATCTGGTAAGCTCCACTATAAATACTAAAAACATCACACAAATATATATTAGTTTATTATGTAATAACTCCTCCTCCCCCTTATCATCATCATCATCATCATCATCATCATCATCCATCACCATCATGTTCATCATCATGTTCATCATCATCATCATCCATCACCATCATGTTCATCATCATCATCATCATCATCATCATCATCAATCACCATCATGTTCATCATATATTCATCATCATCATCATCATCCATCACCATCATGTTCATCATCATCATCATCATCATCATCCATCACCATCATGTTCATCATCATCATCATCATCATCATCCATCACCATCATGTTCATCATCATCATCATCATCATCCATCATCATCATCATCCACCTCATCATCATCTCCATCCATCTCATTATTATCATCTCCTCCTCCTCCCCCCCATCTCCTCCTCCTCCTCCTCCTCCCCCTCCCCCTCCATCTCCTCCTCCTCATCCTCATCATAATAATCATCATCATCGTCAAATCCTCCTCATCATAAATAATAGCAGCTTCCTTCCAGATAATTATCTTTGTCACTTACATCAATTCTGTTGTTTTTGTGCCCACATGCTATGTTGTTACTGATCAAGAAGTCATTAATCAATGCAAATTGACACTGTTTTTCTTCAGTATTTGCTTTAAATGTCAAGGGCTTGTTAAGACATAAAGGTAGTGTTTTTTTCTGCAAATGATGATGGTAAAAATTCATTGAAATAGATTTTCTTGAGTTGTGTTTATTTAGGGCTGCTCCCATGTTAACTGTGAACCTAGCCATTCTATGGGACTTGCTCGGGGAAAGTTTGACTGCTGGAAAAGAAATGTGAGAAGTATTAAAGGATGTCAAATATAACTGCAATATGGTACTGGTAGATGTAGCTATAATTAAAGAAACTAAAACGCCAAATAAAGGCAACATTATCCTACCAAACTGCTTAAAGCCGTTTATATTGTGTCTACAGAGTTTGAATTCTCGATCGATCAAAATGTGTAAGGTATAATTATAATATACCTTTTCGTCGGTAAGTTTATAAACGGCGTAATACGTTGTAACATTTGGCTGTTGTTGATTTTTTTTAAGTAATTTTTAGCACATGTTTGGTCATATATGACGGTCACACTTTCACTCTTAACAAGTCGAGCTCCCAGTGGGATTCGAACTCACAGCGGTGGGAGGCGAGACAAGTTTTAGATGCAGCGTCCTGCAATCCCAGCCTCGGAACTGCACAAATTCAGTTGTAGACACTCCATTTTTCACTCGAGCCACAAACTTGACAAGTTGAGCTGCCAGTGGGATTAGAACACGCATCGGTGAGAGGCAAGGAAAGAGTAATAAATACTGATAAAGGTGATCCTTTGGGAGCAACAAACACAATTAAGAGAATAAAGCAGCAGACTTGGTTTTATTGAGTCTGTTCATGAGAAGTAATGAAAGAAGCAACACCTCTCACGCCCCTTAGCACCGGCTTAAGCGGTATTCTACTTCAAAGCCACCTATATTGGGCTCGTTGGTTCCAAAGGACCAGTAACTGAAACAGAAAAGTGTGAAAAGGTGATAAGTGTAATGCGAAACATATCTGGGAGGATGTATGTAATGTAGGGAGATGTGAAGTCAGAGCTGTCGGAATCTTGGCACCGCGTCCAGGTATGTGATTTATACTCGGATAAACAACAACCAGTTTGTTTATATAGCTGTTTTTTTCTACAGCTCAGCTCAAGAATTCTCACAATAAAAAATGAAATGAATGGAATCAGAAATAGAGAAAAAAAATGCCTGTTAACTATGGTCAGGAATTAGTCATTTGTATTATATGAGTCTTTTTTGTAAAGTTCTAGCAATTGAACATGAAATACCTGGAACTGGAAATAGAAGAAAGACATTTGAACTATGGTCGAGTGTATGTCGATTTTGTCACCTGTGTTTTTTGTGTTTTTTAATGTGTAGTCATTTTTTGTTACAATCGAAACGTGAAATGAATTGAAACATAAATAGAGGAACATTCATAATGTATTGGTCAGATAGATGTTGATTGTTTGTCAGGAGTTTTAACTTGTGGTCACTTGTATGTATGGTCAGAGAGATGTTAACTGATTATACAATTTTTTCCTGTTTTAAAGTTGTAGCCATTTTCACAACATTCATCAGAGTATAATTGGTTTAATAAAATGCAAACCCAATCAAGAAACATATCTCAAAGGGAATTTGTTGTTGAGCCCGCTGCCTCCTCCTCCTAAGAATATAATTGGTTTTATAAAATGCAAACCTCAGTCATGAAAGATATCACTCAAAGAATAATTTGTTGTTGAGCCCACCTCCTCCTCCTCCTCCTCCTCCTCCTCCTAAGAATATAATTGGTTTTATAAAATGCAAACCCAATCATGAAACATCACTCAAAGAGAATTTGTTGTTGAGACCGCTGCCTCCTCCTCCCAAGAATATAATTGGTTTTATAAAATGCAAAACCGATCATGAAAGATATCACTCAAAGATAATTTGTTGTTGAGCCCTCCTCCTCCTGCTCTGTATACTCATCCTGCCTGCCTCATGCTGCCTCTTCCTGTCTCTTCCTGCCTCCTCCGTCCTCCTCCTAAGAATATAATTGGTTTTATAAAATGCAAAACCGATCATGAAAGATATCACCCAAAGATAATTTGTTGTTGAGCCCTCCTCCTCATGCACCTCCTCCCCCTCCTTCTTCTCCTCCTCCTCCGTATACTATCATCTCCTTACCTCATCCTCCTCCTCCGTCCTCCTCGTCCATCCTCCTCCTCGTCCTCCTCCCACATCTACAACTGTAGCCTTTTAAATATCACTACCACCCAGTAGCTGGTGTTGTATTGTTACCTTCTCTATCACTACCACCCAGTAGCTGGTGTTGTATTGTTACCCAGTAGCTGGTGTTGTATTGTTACCTTACCACCCAGTAGCTGGTGTTGTATTGTTACCTTCTCCAGAGTATCAGCTCTTAATATTGCACAGATCCATGATTACACTACCACCCAGTAGCTGGTGTTGTATTGTTACCTTCTCGAGTGTATCAGCTCCTCATATTGCACAGATCCATGATTACACTACCACACAGTAGCTGGTGTTGTATTGTTACCTTCTCCAGGGCATCAGCTCCTCATATTGCACAGATCCATGATTACACTACCACCCAGTAGCTGGTGTTGTATTGTTACCTCCTCAGGGCATCAGCTCCTCATATTGCACAGATCCATGATTACACTACCACCCAGTAGCTGGTGTTGTATTGTTACCTCCTCAAGGCATCAGCTCCTCATATTGCACAGATCCATGATTACACTACCACCCAGTAGCTGGTGTTGTATTGTTACCTCCTCAGGGCATCAGCTCCTCATATTGCACAGATCCATGATTACACTACCACCCAGTAGCTGGTGTTGTATTGTTACCTTCTCAGGGCATCAGCTCCTCATATTGCACAGATCCATGATTACACTACCACCCAGTAGCTGGTGTTGTATTGTTACCTTCTCCAGGGCATCAGCTCCTCATATTGCACAGATCCATGATTACACTACCACCCAGTAACTGGTGTTGTATTGTTACCTTCTCAGGGCATCAGCTCCTCATATTGCACAGATCCATGATTACACTACCACCCAGTAGCTGGTGTTGTATTGTTACCTTCTCAGGGCATCAGCTCCTCATATTGCACAGATCCATGATTACACTACCACCCAGTAGCTGGTGTTGTATTGTTACCTTCTCAGGGCATCAGCTCCTCATATTGCACAGATCCATGATTACACTTCCACCCAGTAGCTGGTGTTGTATTGTTACCTTCTCAGGGCATCAGCTCCTCATATTGCACAGATCCATGATTACACTACCACCCAGTAGCTGGTGTTGTATTGTTACCTTCTCAGGGCATCAGCTCCTCATATTGCACAGATCCATGATTACACTACCACCCAGTAGCTGGTGTTGTATTGTTACCTTCTCAGGGCATCAGCTCCTCATATTGCACAGATCCATGATTACACTACCACCCAGTAGCTGGTGTTGTATTGTTACCTTCTCAGGGCATCAGCTCCTCATATTGCACAGATCCATGATTACACTACCACCCAGTAGCTGGTGTTGTATTGTTACCTCCTCAGGGCATCAGCTCCTCATATTGCACAGATCCATGATTACACTACCACCCAGTAGCTGGTGTTGTATTGTTACCTCCTCAGGGCATCAGCTCCTCATATTGCACAGATCCATGATTACACTACCACCCAGTAGCTGGTGTTGTATTGTTACCTCCTCAGGGCATCAGCTCCTCATATTGCACAGATCCATGATTACACTTCCACCCAGTAGCTGGTGTTGTACTGTTACCTTCTCAGGGCATCAGCTCCTCATATTGCACAGATCCATGATTACACTACCACCCAGTAGCTGGTGTTGTATTGTTACCTTCTCCAGGGCATCATCTACTCATATTGCGCAGATCCATGATTACACTACCACCCAATAGCTGGTGTTGTATTGTTACCTCCTCAGGGCATCAGCTCCTCATATTGCACAGATCCATGATTACACTACCACCCAGTAGCTGGTGTTGTATTGTTACCTTCAGGCATCAGCTCCTCATATTGCACAGATCCATGATTACACGTAACCACCCAGTAGCTGGTGTTGTATTGTTACCTTCTCAGGGCATCAGCTCCTCATATTGCACAGATCCATGGTTACACTACCACCCAGTAAGTGGTGTTGTATTGTTACCTTCTCAGGGCATCAGCTCCTCATATTGCACAGATCCATGATTATTTCATCATGCAGCTCATGCATATACAGGTTCTTCTCCAACTCTCAACTCCCCAAAATATACTGCTAATTTATTCACCAGAAGTTCATTGAACTTTCTTAATGTGCCAAAATATTATAATAATGTCACCTTGATCTGTTAATAAACAAAAAATCTTTTTGAAATTATTGGAAGTCAGATTCAATTTCGTTTTAATGTGTTTCTTTTGGCAGAAAGGGTAGTTCTTTTGACAGGTGTTGAAAAAAATTAATTACTTGGTAATTGATTATATTTCAGTCATGTTCCTACATATTTAGCACTATTAAAAGTACTATGTTTCCAAAACTTTAAAGATGTTTTTTTTATGTAAATATTAACACACCCAACAATTAAATTGAAATTGCATTTTTGTCAGGTGTGTAATCTGTCTAATCTGGCAGTGCGATTATCATTCAGAATATACATTCACACATTGTAATGTCTTACAAACATTGTATTTCACCATTTCTATGGACGAACAAATATAAAGGGATCATAAAAACAATAATGAATATTTAGGTCATACTGGGAAATATAAAATAGAATTAGTTTCTGGTAGAGTAATCGCTAGAGAAAAAAATAACCAATAATTGAACACCTTACTTGCAATTATACTTAAATTGAGTATTATGAAGAGCGTTATCAAACTCAGTGGAACAATAAAACGCAAATTGAAGATAACCATTTAAGTCTGTAAAAAGTGATACTAGGTCAGGAACGTTGAACTCGGGAGGAGAGTACAAGTAACTGACAAGGCCAAGCTAAGTGAATGGTGTCTATACTCTGACACTCTAATTGACCCTCGTAAAATATTCCTGACCCATTTTTTATGGATAAATAAAAGTAATCCAAGACCATAGAAAGTAGAAATTAACCCGTAACCCCCTACATATATATAATGGACTGTTCTTTACTAAGACCATTCCATTTATGTGACAAAGGGTGTTTTGGGGGAAATGACTGCAGCTCGCAGGCTGATCTGGGTTTACAATGGACGCAAAGGCTATTATAGTCGTGCTTAGCAGGGACACAAAAATCTTAATTTGTTTAAAACTCACGGCGTCTTGTTAGTTTTTCTGCATAACATATAAGAAAAGTTCAAAGCAAATTGTTTTTGCATATTACTTAGTTAATTATATTGCAGCAATAATATCTTTCAAACCTACGGTAGAAGAATGAATGAATGGTGTTTTACGGCACCACGACACAAAAATAGGTCATATTGTGCGCAAAAACTGATGAAAGATGAAAAATGAAGTAGTAAATAAAAATTAATGTAAATGAAAACTCAAACTTGTATTTACTTCTATGTAAGCATGTTAAAAGGCAAAAAGATACAGGATTAATTCATCGAGATGCTAATAAGTTCTTGATAAAAGCATAAAATTGCCATGTTCCCCTTTAACCCTTAACCCATTAAGCACGACTATAATAGTCTTTCCGTCCTTTGTAAACCCAGATCAGCCTGCCTGGCTTACAATGCCTGGCTGCTGATCAGTCATTTTCCTCAAAACACCCTTTTGTCACATAAATGGAATGGTCTAAATTCAAAGAAAGAACAGTCCATTATATATGTGTAGGGAGGGGATTAAGGGTTAATTGTAATAGCTTGGCATTGAGAAAAAAATACAAAGGGAAAACACTCTTGTAATCTTGCTTACCTTATATCAGGGGACACAATTGCAAATTGGCACATGTCAACAGAGGTTATCACAGTTGTCTCTCCTATGAAGCATCTCTGGCATGCCATTGAATGGTTTTATCAACAGATATGTTGCCTGGTTGTATAATAAAAGTTATAATTGCATGTGTTGATAAGAAGATTATTGTTCTGCAGAGCTTTAATGAAAATATGTTTATTTTAATTACTACTGCCTGATAACATATTGGCATTTCATTCATAAAGGTTATCTCAGCCTCCGGATCTCACAGGTATGCAGCTTCTAATTGGCCGCTTTTTAAATGCTCGTTTTGAAAGGGAAAAAAAGAGAACAGGTAAAAAAAGAGAACAAATTAAGAATGGAAGATTGTCTTGTCTGTGTATTTATTATTAGCAGCTAGTTATCAGTGTTTTTGTTTTTTTTAGGAATCTGTGCTATAGATAGCATGTGTCCGTCATGTATAGGCTACAGGTAAAATGTATACCCCTTATGTGTAGTCTACAGGTACCATAACTTAAAAATGTGCCTCTTGTATACATAAGTCTAAGGTAACTGATATATACCCCTTACAAACACAGTAACATACAATGTACCCCAATACAACATGTAGTCTACAGGTAACGTACTCCACATGAATTGTTGATTCTGTGATGCTCTGTGGGTGTTTGGGTGGTTTTGGGTACAGGTCTGTGGTGCCCTGTGGGTGTTTGGTGATTTTGGGTGCAGGACCCATATGTTGCGTGTCGGCTACAGTCTTCTTTTCATGATCCCTCACCGCTGGGGGTGCAAGCCCTCATGGAACAAGAAATCTTTATATGAGGAAACTATCCAGCTGGCTTGCGGAACGTGGGTGCCTCTTACCCCAGGTGCCCACCCGCCCACGCAGAGGGGCACTTGAGGTCTTCCTCCACCAATGGAAGTTGGAAAGTCGCCATAATTATGACAGCTGTTGGTGCGGCTATAAAATCCAGTTCAGTTCAGTTGTTTTTATGATGAGCATGCATGTCAGATGTGCCTCTGTGCATTGTTAATTTTTCTGTGCTCAGGTGTGATATCAGAAGAGGAGGCCCTACAGCAGCATGTTATATAAACTCTGCCACTCTTGGTACCAGCGTCTCACCTCCCAAATAGATTTAATTTTATACGCCCAGACGTATTATGGAATGGGGTCATCCGTACGTCCGTCCATCCTTAAAGAGTTATGTTTTCTGGACAATAACTTTGAATCCATGTAACACCCACACTCATGAAACTTCATAGGTACATTGCCGTAGATGAGAGAAGGAACCCTTTATTTATGGAGTCAGAAGGTCAAAGGTCAAGGTTGCCATAACCGTATATGGAAATAGTAATCCGGATGATAACATTTGAAATCATAACACCCACCACACTGATGGAACTTCATAAATACATGGGCTCCCATCCCACCCTCTAACCCTTAAACCTCCACCCTTCCCTTTAAAAAAGAAAAATCAAAAAAAAAAAATCTTCAACTTTCAGTACATTTTCCATCTTTTGTTGTATCCAGAAAAAAAAAAAAAAAAAATCAATAAAAAAATCAAAACAATCAATACACTTTCGATCTTTTGTATAATCCTAATAAAAAAAGCCCCCATGATGGTATTGATACTTGGTTCTTATTGCATTTTAGAAACAGGTTGCATGCAAACTCGGATATTAATGATTTTCTCATGGAAGACCATTCTCTTCTCATTAAAATTAATATTGATTGCCCCAGTGCCACTTAAAATCTGCAACATGATATGTATAATGACAGAAGTAGGTGAGATGGTTGTTTTAAATGGTCTTAAATGACAGAACTAAAATCTCGATTCACATAAAATTGCTAAATGTGCAATATCGGAATGTTCTGGTGCCGAGTTCTTACAATGGCTTCTTACAATTTGTTGATTTGAAACTGCTGTTTTAAATCTTTTGAAATTGTCTATTGATTTGGTAGAAATGTCAGGACTGATAGCAAGCCTTGGTTCAGAACAGTGTGCATTTAACACTTGAATTGAATGTTATTTAACGGCTCATCAACACAGTATAGGTTATTTAGAGCCGCCCCAGAGAGAGGGGAAGGATACATAGGAATCCGGGAACCTGCCCTACTCTTATTTTATCGAATAGATTCCTATGGTTCTTTAACGTGCTCGGAGGATAGACCGATACACGGGACCGCCCGGTTTACGTCCCCATCCGACGGACGGGGCTAAAGGAAAGTGTCTTGCCCAAGAACATTTAACACTTGAGGCATAATTATATGTTAAATTTTGTTAATTTTAATATTTGTCTATTATACTTACGACCACATTACAATTGGAATAACACAACTTACCTTTATCCACAACGGAAAAAAACTTCCCCAAATCTCCTTCCCGGGACTCTCGGGACCAAGAGAGCCGCCAATTACACTAATACTTCTGAGATGGGTAGAGGAAAGCTACAAGGTGAATATGGCACCCTCATAAATCCGTCAAATCGATCAAGGACAATCGAGTCCACCACCATCTAAAATAATCAATGAAAATTTCAAGCAAATTTATGGAACAGAAAATTGCTGTTAACAAGTATCGACCACTTGATTCAATATTACAATAACAGCTTCATAACTGAGCTGTAAATGTAACAGAACTATGAACACAAGATAAAAAGTAACTGTGTGAAACATAGATAACTATAAACAATATGTATAAACCAAACACATTTGGAACTTGTGGTATGAAGTTCTTACAAACCAAGCCAAGTAAACTAATAAATAAAAATATAATTGATTTGTATGTCTACCATTATAGACTTAAGCAAGGCCAAGTCAGCTAATTGGTAGAGCAGCATAACCCAATGACTGACTGGGTAGCAAACACTGGACCCAGTGAAAACAAAATGTTAAGATAAAACCTAACAAATAAGTTTGTGAATTTTAAAAGAAATAATTGCCCAGACAGAGAGGACAAGGCTCTGACTTGTGCAGCCTGATTGTAATTGTAATTAGGTATATACCCAGACAAAACACAATCAGTTGTTACTGGAATTTTTCTAGAAAGGAGCTCAAAGAGATCCTTTTAGTAGCATGAGAGCGACCGACACTTCAGTTTCCAGATGGGCTCACTAAATATAAGCCACAAGGCTAAGGCTAATGAAAGATAGTATAAAGGGTAGTCTATCCAAGTTCACAAAGGAGCGACTTTAAAACTTCTAAGTATTCTAAACTAAGAAGGGGAGTGAAATAAGCTGAAAGGGGGAGACAAGAAAAACTCTGACTACGGTCGAAGTGTATACAAGCTCTGCGCTACACATACGCTAAACCCCTGTGCTCTCAGAGTAAACTAGTGAAGGAGCTCCTAGAGGTACACCTATGTGAGCAACTATAACAGAAAAACTAGTCTGAAGATGTAGGTTGAATAAACAAACGTTAGCCCCACCTTTCTATTGAGACACATTGCATGCAAGCGCAGTTGACCCATTTTTCTATTGAGACACATTGCATGCAAGCGCAGTTGACCCATCTTTCTATTGAGATACATTGGATATATGCACAATAGCCCTGCCTTTCTATTGAGACACATGGGATGTATGCACAGTAGCCTTGCCTTTCTATTCAGAAACATTGCTTGTATGCGCAGTAGCCCCACCTTTCTATTGAGACACATTGAATGCAAGCGCGGTGGACCCATCTTTCTATTGAGACACATTGGATATATGCACAATAGCCCTGCCTTTCTATTGAGACACATTGGATGTATGCACAATAGCCCTGCCTTTCTATTGAGACACATTGGATGTATGCACTTTCTATTGAGACACATTGGATGTATGCACAATAGCCCTGCCTTTCTATTGAGACACATTGGATGTATGCACAGTGGCTCCGCCTTTCTATTGAAACACATTGGATGTATGCACAGTAGCCCCGCCTTTCTATTGAAACACATTGGATATATGCACAATAGCCCTGCCTTTCTATTGAGACACATTGGATGTATGCACAATAGCCCTGCCTTTCTATTGAGACACATTGGATGTATGCACTTTCTATTGAGACACATTGGATGTATGCACAGTAGCCCCGCCTTTCTATTGAAACACATTGGATGCATGCACAATAGCCCCACCTTTCTATTGAGACACATTGAATGCAAGCGCGGTGGACCCATCTTTCTATTGAGACACATTGGATATATGCACAATAGCCCTGCCTTTCTATTGAGACACATTGGATGTATGCACAGTGGCTCCGCCTTTCTATTGAAACACATTGGATGTATGCACAATAGCCCTGCCTTTCTATTGAGACACATTGGATGTATGCACAGTGGCTCCGCCTTTCTATTGAAACACATTGGATGCATGCACAATAGCCCCACCTTTCTATTGAGACACATTGAATGCAAGCGCGGTGGACCCATCTTTCTATTGAGACACATTGGATATATGCACAATAGCCCTGCCTTTCTATTGAGACACATTGGATGTATGCACAGTGGCTCCGCCTTTCTATTGAAACACATTGGATGTATGCACAGTAGCCCCGCCTTTCTATTGAAACACATTGGATGCATGCACAATAGCCCTGCCTTTCTATTGAGACACATTGGATGCATGCACAATAGCCCTGCCTTTCTATTGAGACACATTGGATGTATGCACAGTAGCCCCGCCTTTCTATTGAAACACATTGGATGCATGCACAATAGCCCTGCCTTTCTATTGAGACACATTGGATGTATGCACAGTGGCTCCGCCTTTCTATTGAAACACATTGGATGTATGCACAGTAGCCCCGCCTTTCTATTGAAACACATTGGATGTATGCACAGTGGCCCCACCTTTCTATTGAGACACATTGGATGTATGCACAGTGGCCCCACCTTTCTATTGAGACACATTGGATGTATGCACAGTGGCCCCACCTTTCTGTTGAGACACATTGGATGTATGCACAGTGGCCCCACCTTTCTATTGAGACACATTGGATGTATGCACTTTCTATTGAGACACATTGAATGTATGCACAGTGGCCCCGCCTTTCTATTAAGACACATTGGATGTATGCACAGTGGCCACGCCTTTCTATTAAGACACATTGGATGTATGCACAGTGGCCCCGCCTTTCTATTAAGACACATTGGATGTATGCACAGTGGCCCCGCCTTTCTATTAAGACACATTGGATGCATGCACAGTGGCCCCGCCTTTCTATTAAGACACATTGGATGTATGCACAGTGGCCCCGCCTTTCTATTAAGACACATTGGATGTATGCACAGTGTCCCCGCCTTTCTATTAAGACACATTGGATGTATGCACAGTGGCCCCGCCTTTCTATTAAGACACATTGGATGTATGCACAGTGGGCCCGCCTTTCTATTAAGACACATTGGATGCATGCACAGTGGCCCCACCTTTCTATTGAGACACATTGGATGTATGCACAGTGGCCCCGCCTTTCTATTGAGACACATTGGATGTATGCACAGTGGCCCCACCTTTCTATTGAGACACATTGGATGCATGTGCAGTTGACCTGTCTTTCTGTTGAGACACATTGGCTGCATGTGAAGTAGCTTTCTGCCTTCTCGAAAAGGGAAATTTATTTGAAATTTGATATTACTTCATTTTAAAAAAGTATCAAGTGAATGGGGGGTGGGAGGGGTATTGGGGTGGGTGGTTGGGGTGGGGTGGGGGGGGAGGTACTGACAAGTTATAATAACAGACAATTAGTGTCGGAATGATTAATTATACCTAAGTATATTGACTGATAGGAATGTCTGACTGAAATCCGATATATACACCTACCATGGGCGGATCCAGAGTGGGATGGAACCCCCCCCCCCCCCACACACACACACCTAAAACCTGGTCTGGCCAGTATGTTTACACCTGCCATAAAAAGGCCTACGCCCCAACCCGTAAAAAATGGGTTTTTTCTGCTTGTTAACCAAAAAAAGAGGTTTATGCCCCCTAAAAAATGGCACACAAGTTTGTTGTTTTTTAGCTCTACTGGCCAAGGGCCAGCAGAGCTTATGGGATGGTGTGTTGTCCGTCTTCCGTCGTCCGTCCGTCGTCCGTCGTCCGTCGTCCGTCGTCCGTCCGTCGTCCGTCCGTTAACTTTTGCTTGTGTACACTCTAGAGGCCACATTTCTGATGCAATCATCATGAAACTTTGTCAGAATGTTTGTCTCAATGAAATCTCGGTCAAGTTCGAAAATGGGTCATGTGGGTTCAAAAACTAGGTCACTAGGTCAAATATTGGAAAAACCTTGTGTACACTCTAAAGGCCATATTTTTGACCCGAGCTTGATGCAACTTTGTCAGAATGTTTGTCTTAATTATATCTTGGTCAAGTTTGAAAATGGGTCACATGGGGTTAAAAACTAGGTCACTAGGTCAAATACTTGAAAAATCTTGTGTACACTCTAGAAGCCGTATTTCTGATCCAATCTTGATGAAACTTTGTCAAAATGTTTGTCTTAATTATATCTTGGTCAAGTTCAAAAATGGGTCACATGGTTTTAAAAACTAGGTCACTAGGTCAAACTTTGGAAAAACCGTGTGTACACTCTAGAGGCCATATTTTTGACCTGATCTTGATGAAACTTTGTCAGAATGTTTGTCTTAATGAAATCTCGGTCAAGTTCAAAAGTGGGTCATGCGGGGTCAAAAACTAGGTCACTAGGTCAAATACTTGAAAAAACTTGCGTACACTCTAGAGGTCATATTTGTTACCCAATCTTGATGAAACATTGTCAAATTGTTTATCTTAATTATATCTTGATCAAGTTCGGAAATGGGTCACATGAAGTTTAAAACTAGGTCACTAGGTCAAATATTGGAAAAAAACTTGTGTACACTCTAGAGGCCATATTTTTGACCCGAGCTTGATGCAACTTTGTCAGAATGTTTGTCTTAATTATATCTTGGTCAAGTTTGAAAATGGGTCACATGGGGTTAAAAACTAGGTCACTAGGTCAAACTTTGGAAAAACCGTGTGTACACTGTAGAGGCCATATTTTTTACCCGATCTTGATGAAACTTTGTCAGAATGTTTGTCTCAACGAAATCTCGGTCAAGTTCAAAAATGGGTCATGTGGGGTCAAAAACTAGGTCACTAGGTCAAATATTTCAAAAAAACTTGTGTACACTCTAGAGGTTATATTTATTACCCAATCTTGATGAAATTTTGTCAAATTGTTTATCTTAATTATATCTTGATCAAGTTCGGAAATGGGTCACATGAAGTTAAAAACTAGGTCACTAGGTCAAATATTGGAAAAACCTTGTGTACACTCTAGAGGCCATATTTTTGACCCGAGCTTGATGCAACTTTGTCAGAATGTTTGTCTTAATTATATCTTGGTCAAGTTTGAAAATGGGTCACATGGGGTTAAAAACTAGGTCACTAGGTCAAATATTGGAAAAACCTTGTGTACACTCTAGAGGCCATATTTTTGACCCGAGCTTGATGCAACTTTGTCAGAATGTTTGTCTTAATTATATCTTGGTCAAGTTCAAAAATGGGTCACATGGTTTAAAAACTAGGTCACTAGGTCAAACTTTGGAAAAACCGTGTGTACACTCTAGAGGCCATATTTTTGACCCGATCTTGATGCAACTTTGTCAGAATGTTTGTCTTAATTATATCTTGGTCAAGTTTGAAAATGGGTCACATGGGGTTAAAAACTAGGTCACTAGGTCAAATACTTGAAAAACCTTGTGTACACTCTAAAAGCCGTATTTCTGACCCAATCTTGATGAAACTTTGTCAAAATGTTTGTCTTAATTATATCTTGGTCAAGTTCAAAAATGGGTCACATGGTTTAAAAACTAGGTCACTAGGTCAAACTTTGGAAAAAACGTGTGTACACTCTAGAGGCCATATTTTTGACCCGATCTTGATGAAACTTTGTCAGAATGTTTGTCTCAATGAAATCTCGGTCAAGTTCAAAAATGGGTCATGTGGGATCAAAAACTAGGTCACTAGGTCAAATACTTGAAAAAACTTGTGTACACTCTAGAGGTCATATTTGTTACCCAATCTTGATGAAATTTTGTCAAATTGTTTATCTTAATTATATCTTGATCAAGTTTGGAAATGGGTCACATGAAGTTAAAAACTAGATTACTAGGTCAAATATTGGAAAAACCTTGTGTACACTCTAGAGGCCATATTTTTGACCCGAGCTTGATGCAACTTTGTCGGAATGTTTGTCTTAATTATATCTTGGTCAAGATTGAAAATGGGTCACATGGGGTTAAAAACTAGGTCACTAGGTCAAATATTGGAAAAACCTTGTGTACACTCTTTGTCAAAATGTTTGTCTTAATTATATCTTGGTCAAGTTCAAAAATGGGTCACATGGTGTTAAAAACTAGGTCACTAGGTCAAACTTTGGAAAAACCGTGTGTACACTCTAGAGGCCATATTTTTGACCCGATCTTGATGCAATTTTGTCAGAATATTTGTCTCAATTATAGCTTGCTAAAGTTCGAAAATGGGTCACACAGGGTCACACAGGGTCAAAAACTAGGTCACTAGTACACTCTAGAGGCCATATTTCTGACCCGATCTTGATGAAACTTTGTCTTAATTATATTTTGGTCAAGTTCGAAAATGGGTCCCATGGGGTCAAAAACTAGGTCACTAGGTCAAATACTTGAAAAACCTTGTGTACACTCTAGACACCATGTAGTACGACTCGATTCATCAATGGTATAACATCCAGTAGAGCGTTCACAGGCCCTCTTGGGCCTCTTGTTGTTTTGTTTTTTTGCTTGTCGACCTATTTTTGGAAAACTTACTCCCCCTCTAACATGAAATCCTGGATCCATCCGTGCCTACTTATAATTCAAATGCCACCATTTTCTGAGGATCAGAACTTTAATTAAGTGGCTATTATGATAATTATAGCATGTAATCATACATCATAAATGTCTGTCGAGCAAATTTTACATTTATGCAAGAAGATGTTCATCCTATAATGATGCTAATGGCTTGAATTATTGGTTACAGTAACTGGGTTACCTAAAGCAGGTTTCGCGCCACTCATGGGCATGTTAATATAATTATGTCTTTTTAACAGTGAACAGTATATGTTTATAAAAAGCACTTGCCGATATGCTTGCATCCTTAAAGTACCTCTTGTTTGCACATGTTTAGCAAGCATTTCAAAATTAATGTTAAAGGCACTAACCCGCCAGATAGCAGCAAAATAACACTACGAAATCATTTATCCAAACACTTAATCCAGGTGGTCAAGTCATAAAATGATGTATATGTGCCAATTAAACATATAGGTTTATTCAGAGTATTTTAAAATAGCCGAGATTGAAAATGCTTAAAAGAATTTATTACGAGTTGGTAACTCCTTATTCGACGTTCCAGTTTTAGGTTTTGGCATGGCTGGTTAAAACCATTTATATTGTGTCTATAGTAATTCGGATTTTCAAAATACGTAAGTTTTATATATATATATAACTCGTCGATTTTAGATTTAGAAACAGTATATAATACAACTGTTGTAAACTGTGCCTGTTGATGGCGGGATAGGAACTTTCATCTATGGAATAACCAAAACCTTGAACCAGCTGACAAATGTTTGGTTATATAGATATCGGAGAAAAGTATTCAGTCTGTTATACAATTGTTTAATTGTTTCCTAAAAAAAACTTTTGCATACCATTTTTTCCTGGACCAATTTCTGAATATTGGGAAACCCTTGACAGCTGCCTTGTTGTTCCAGGTAATGGTGTAAATGGTTTGATTATTTTGCCATTAAGTCCAAGGCTAAGGCTTGGGTGAGTTTTAACCCTGTTACCTTTCAGTGAACCATCTCATGTATTAACCTAAGCATTTTTTTCCGTTCTTTTCTCCTTAACCTTGTATTATATATGTTGGTGCTGCTTGGTGTGAAGATATTCTTTTTTTCTGTATACATCTGTGTAGATTATTCATGAAACATAAGTGTTGAGATTGTAGGCTTTAATTGGTTAGATTTATGGAATTTGGTTGTGAATAATAAACACAAGTTTGATGGACTCTGGCTGACACTGCCGGGTATGTATATCCATTTTCTTGTATCTTAAAGGAACACACGGCAATTAGAGGCTTGTTTTTCTAAACAATAATATTATACTGGCAAACTTGTCTGTTGCTTAAAACAATTTCTTCTAATCCAGAAGACCCTGGTTCAAACCTCCCCATTGTCACAGTTTCCTTGGTTTGTTCTTGCGAAAGACTTTTTCCACATAGACTCATCCATCAGATGGGGGTCTAGTCCCATGTATTGGAATTGATTCTCTGAGCAAGCTATTGAACCATACAAATTTATATTATAGTAACCGTAGGGCAGATTCCTGTATTCCTGTGTATCCCTTCTGGGGAGACTCTAAAATGAATACCCTATAATGTGTTGATGAGGCGTTAAGCAACATTCAGTACAATTCAATTAAAACAATGGTCATTTAATACACTTAATGAGTTTTTTTTGTTTGTTTGTTTGGTGTTTTATGTCATTTTCAACACATGTAAGGTTATATATGACGGTCGATTTTTTTGTGGTGGAGGCAGACCACCCACTTTTCCTGGGTAGAACCAGTACTGTACACCTCCCGCCATCCGTAAGAATCGACACTTCCTCACAAGTCGAGCTCCCAGTGGGATTCGAACCCGCAGCGGTGAGAGGCGAAGGTAAATATATACGAAACTAGAAACCAGCGCTGTCCAAATGCTGTAGGCTACTTCAGCAGTATAATCATACATAAAATGGTTGTCAGTGGTTTATTCTCTTGCATGCGTTGGCTTCTGCTTGGTTATTCATATATACATGATCATCTGCTTGGTTATTCATATATACATGATCATCTGCTTGGTTATTCATATATACATGATCATCTGCTTCGTTATTCATATATACATGATCATCTGCTTGGTTATTCATATATACATGATCATCTGCTTCGTTATTCATATATACATGATCATCTGCTTGGTTATTCATATATACATGATCATCTGCTTCGTTATTCATATATACATGATCATCTGCTTGGTTATTCATATATACATGATCATTATATACATGATCATCTGCTTGGTTATTCATATATACGTGATCATCTGCTTGGTTATTCATATATACGTGATCATCTGCTTGGTTATTCATATATACGTGATCATCTGCTTGGTTATTCATATATACATGATCATCTGCTTGGTTATTCATATATACATGATCATCTGCTTGGTTATTCATATATACATGATCATCTGCTTGGTTATTCATATATACGTGATCATCTGCTTGGTTATTCATATATACGTGATCATCTGCTTGGTTATTCATATATACATGATCATCTGCTTGGTTATTCATATATACATGATCATCTGCTTGGTTATTCATATATACATGATCATCTGCTTGGTTATTCATATATACATGATCATCTGCTTGGTTATTCATATATACGTGATCATCTGCTTGGTTATTCATATATACGTGATCATCTGCTTGGTTATTCATATATACATGATCATCTGCTTGGTTATTCATATATACATGATCATCTGCTTGGTTATTCATATATACATGATCATCTTTGTGTTATACTTATACATTTAATTCCGCCTTGTTTCATAGCAGATTTAGCCCGACGGCGATTCCTTTATTTAAACTACCCTTTTTTATTTAAATGACCATAGAGTAAACCAAAACATAGTTTAAACCTCCAGCGACCTTTTTAACTAATTTTTGGCTGTTAAATGTTTATGATAATATGAGTTAAACAGTGAGTTAACATTTCAATGTTATCTCCTTTTGGACCCTATCATATGAAAACATGTTTTTCACCTATCTGAGATTTGAAAGTTGACTAAAATTTAAGTTGTGAGAAGTGAGCAATGCACAATGCAACCATGATTATTGGTTTGAAAGGGGTCACATTTTGGTAATTTCTGGTCGCTGAAGGCCTATATGAGATTTGGGAAAAATAGGTAATGTAAAATGCACTTAAAATATATTAGAAGGAAACTCTCTACTATCAGTGAGATTCAGAAATGGTCACATAAGATGATTGGTCACTGATTACACGTGGTTGCATAAACAATTTCTGACCATTTAATATTTTCTAAAATATTTCACGACATATTTTATGGTATATTTCTGATGGTTTTGATTATAGTTATTAATAAATCTATTATTTATAGAGTAAAGCCTTTCTCCTTGATATATATAATCTGATATTTTACAGATTTACATGCAGCTGCCAAAAAACTGGTATTGAATAAATAAATTTTAAATGTATTTTAGCAGCAGACCTCAGTTGTAAGTCTCATTTGAAGGACTCAGGTCAGGTGTGAAGTTCTTTCTCAAGTATTTCGAGAATTAATTCAAATTCGGTCCTGACTGGGATAGATTAATTGCATGAACCCTGGATTACTAACTGTGCACCACCATCACACTTGTCATATAATTGTATATATGTCATATACTTGTATATATGTCATATAATTGTATATATAAAAATGTATACTTTTACCCTATCTTAAGCTCTCCGTATAAATGTAGCTATGTAGTAAACAGATTAAAAAAGGCACGATCTCTCCAATGAGACTATTAATAAATCCCGGTGTGACTTCTGTAAAAGAGAATACATAAAAACATAAAACATAATATTATATGTACAGACCGATCAAATGAATGTATTATAATATTAAAATGTAGGGCAACAAGCAATTAAGCTAGCTGTGTGCAATGGACTCCTAAACTTTGATCAAATCTTATTACAGTAGTGGTGCAATTAATGTAACCCAGCTACAGGTATATATATTAGTGTGTCAATTAATGTAACCCAGCTACAGGTATATATATTAGTGTGTCAATTAATGTAACCCAGCTACAGGTATATATATTAGTGTGTCAATTAATGTAACCCAGCTACAGGTATATATATTAGTGTGTCAATTAATGTAACCCAGCTACAGGTATATATATTAGTGTGTCAATTAATGTAACCCAGCTACAGGTATATATATTAGTGTGTCAATTAATGTAACCCAGCTACAGGTATATATATTAGTGTGTCAATTAATGTAACCCAGCTACAGGTATATATATTAGTGTGTCAATTAATGTAACCCAGCTACAGGTATATATATTAGTGTGTCAATTAATGTAACCCAGCTACAGGTATATATATTAGTGTGTCAATTAATGTAACCCAGCTACAGGTATATATATTAGTGTGTCAATTAATGTAACCCAGCTACAGGTATATATATTAGTGTGTCAATTAATGTAACCCAGCTACAGGTATATATATTAGTATGTCAATTAATGTAACCCAGCTACAGGTATATATATTAGTATGTCAATTAATGTAACCCAGCTACAGGTATATATATTAGTGTGTCAATTAATGTAACCCAGCTACAGGTATATATATTAGTGTGTCAATTAATGTCACCCAGCTACAGGTATATATATTAGTGTGTCAATTAATGTAACCCAGCTACAGGTATATATATTAGTGTGTCAATTAATGTAACCCAGCTACAGGTATATATATTAGTATGTCAATAAATGTAACCCAGCTACAGGTATATATATTAGTGTGTCAATTAATGTCACCCAGCTACAGGTATATATATTAGTGTGTCAATTAATGTAACCCAGCTACAGGTATATATATTAGTGTGTCAATTAATGTAACCCAGCTACAGGTATATATATTAGTGTGTCAGTTAATGTAACCCAGCTACAGGTATATATATTAGTATGTCAATTAATGTAACCCAGCTACAGGTATATATATTAGTATGTCAATTAATGTAACCCAGCTACAGGTATATATATTAGTGTGTCAATTAATGTCACCCAGCTACAGGTATATATATTAGTGTGTCAATTAATGTAACCCAGCTACAGGTATATATATTAGTGTGTCAATTAATGTAACCCAGCTACAGGTATATATATTAGTGTGTCAGTTAATGTAACCCAGCTACAGGTATATATATTAGTATGTCAATTAATGTAACCCAGCTACAGGTATATATATTAGTATGTCAATTAATGTAACCCAGCTACAGGTATATATATTAGTGTGTCAGTTAATGTAACCCAGCTACAGGTATATATATTAGTGTGTCAGTTAATGTAACCCAGCTACAGGTATATATATTAGTATGTCAATAAATGTAACCCAGCTACAGGTATATATATTAGTATGTCAATTAATGTAACCCAGCTACAGGTATATATATTAGTGTGTCAATTAATGTAACCCAGCTACAGGTATATATATTAGTGTGTCAGTTAATGTAACCCAGCTACAGGTATATATATTAGTGTGTCAATTAATGTAACCCAGCTACAGGTATATATATTAGTGTGTCAGTACCCAGCTACAGGTATATATATTAGTGTGTCAATTAATGTAACCCAGCTACAGGTATATATATTAGTGTGTCAATTAATGTAACCCAGCTACAGGTATATATATTAGTGTGTCAATTAATGTAACCCAGCTACAGGTATATATATTAGTATGTCAATAAATGTAACCCAGCTACAGGTATATATATTAGTATGTCAATTAATGTAACCCAGCTACAGGTATATATATTAGTGTGTCAATTAATGTAACCCAGCTACAGGTATATATATTAGTGTGTCAGTTAATGTAACCCAGCTACAGGTATATATATTAGTGTGTCAATTAATGTAACCCAGCTACAGGTATATATATTAGTGTGTCAGTACCCAGCTACAGGTATATATATTAGTGTGTCAATTAATGTAACCCAGCTACAGGTATATATATTAGTGTGTCAATTAATGTAACCCAGCTACAGGTATATATATTAGTGTGTCAATTAATGTAACCCAGCTACAGGTATATATATTAGTGTGTCAGTTAATGTAACCCAGCTACAGGTATATATATTAGTATGTCAATTAATGTAACCCAGCTACAGGTATATATATTAGTATGTCAATTAATGTAACCCAGCTACAGGTATATATATTAGTGTGTCAGTTAATGTAACCCAGCTACAGGTATATATATTAGTGTGTCAGTTAATGTAACCCAGCTACAGGTATATATATTAGTATGTCAATAAATGTAACCCAGCTACAGGTATATATATTAGTATGTCAATTAATGTAACCCAGCTACAGGTATATATATTAGTGTGTCAATTAATGTAACCCAGCTACAGGTATATATATTAGTGTGTCAGTTAATGTAACCCAGCTACAGGTATATATATTAGTGTGTCAATTAATGTAACCCAGCTACAGGTATATATATTAGTGTGTCAGTACCCAGCTACAGGTATATATATTAGTATGTCAGTTACATGATCCACTAGCTTAATTGCAATTTTGTATTGACCAGCCTATTACTGACAGAAACAATCAGTGAATGGAAGTTCATTGACGTCATACCCAACGCTTATTGGGGAGGCAAATCCACTTCTGTTGATCCCAATCTTGGTAATATTTAGATCAGACTACACCAATTACCAACCAATTATCAGCGGGCAGGGACAAAGTTCCAGGGTAAATTCGGAGCTATTTCCCAGAATCTCTTAATTTGAAGGTAAACAAACCAAAAATCTTGCTAAAAAAAATCAAAATTCAACTTTTGAAGAGTACTTACAAAGGTTAAATCATACATTTGGGCAATGTATTCATAATTTGTTGCAAAATACTGGAGCGTCCAATTAAAAGAGTTACCATAAACTCATAATTCATTTTACGCATATTCAGTTCCAGGAATTTTATGTACCCGTGAATAAACCTATACTTTTAATTGGCACATATACATTATTTTATGACCTGAACACCCGGTAGGGTTTGGATAAATAATTGTGTAGTGTAATTTTGCCGTTATATGGCGGGTTAAGCCATAATAAATTAATTGCTTGATTCTCATCCCTGTTTTTTATGCCGCCCCGGTAATTTTTATTTCATCAAAAAAAAAAAAAAAAAAATTATAAAAAATATTGCTGAAAGTATGAAACACTATTACAAATGTGTTTTCAATCTTGGAAGTACTCAGTAGTATGTTTTACTATTTTTGCCTTGTGCCGAGGCCATTTTCCATTTGTCGTATAAAATAAAAAATAAAAAATATTTTTTTACCCCTTGTCCCTATTTTGAAATAAATTTGGATGAGAAACTAGCAATTAATTTATAATGGCCGTAGAACCTTTACGACAAATTTATTTTGTTTCCCTTTTTTTCCCTTCATAATATCATAGTGCACATTGTCTATAGGTTATTAATAATATGTAGGCCAGATGCCCATTATAGAATTTTCTTCATATTTTGAATATTTTTACCTCAGTAAATATGCAAATTCAGATGAATATAACAATAACACTGTCCTCAAATTGTTCATTCAAGAGAAGTATGACAGCCTTGGGTTTATTTATGCAGGTTTATTCCATAACAAAACCTTTTTAATGTAAACAAACTGCTGGATTTTGTTTATATTTATAACCTGTAAAAAAAGTTATGATCCCATGATAAGATTTATGTTACAGGCCAGTAAGCATATATATATATATAAATCATTTGTTTGTAAATTACTATCACGATTTAACATCAATAAGTGGGCCTATGATTGTGACATAAACAAATTAAAGTACAATCTGGCACTGAAATAATACTGCAGTATGATACTGCAGTTCAATGAACTGCAAGGAATTATTTATTTCTATACTGTGAGGAATTATTTATTTCTTGTGGATAATATTTGTTTCTGGAAAAGTTAACAATATAGGTATCTTTTTTTAAAAATAATCTCAAGCTATACAGATTTGACATTTGAAAAAGATGATGATCCAAAGATAACTAGTTAATTTAAAAAAAAAAGCTTAATTAGGTTGAATTAAAGCAGTTCAACTAGCTAATTATATATAATTATATGCAGACTTAATTGAAATAGATCGGAATTGGAAGACAACGGCCTTCTAGTGGGAATTAGGGTTGAAACAGTGTGGATATTCAGTGTAAAGAATCAGAGGCTGCAGGCGTGAATTATCGGTTGTGAAATATCAGTTGTGAATTATCGGTTGTGAGTGAATTATCGGTTGTGAATTATCGGTTGTGAAATATCAGTTCGCTAAACAGAGATATTTTATAATTGACACTACACGGTAGTTCAGTTAAGCTTGTGTAGTGTCCAGACTTTTGATTAAGCTGTTTGCTTTCAAATTTATTGGAGGGCTGGCGTGGTGCAGTCGGTAGCGCGGCGGATTTGTAACCGGAAGCCCCGGGTTCAATCCTCCGTTGTGCCACTGAGTTCCGTCGGTGTGTTCTTGGGCAAGACACTTTCCCTTAGCCTCGTCCGTCGGATGGGGACGTAAACCGGGCGGCCCCGTGTATCGGTCTATCCTCCGAGCACGTTAAAGAACCATAGGAATCTATTCGATAATAAGAGTAGGGCAGGTTCCCGGATTCCTATGTATCCTTCCCCTCTCTCTGGGGCGGCTCTAAATAACCTATACTGTGTTGATGAGCCGTTAAACAACATTCAATTCAATTCAAATTTATTGGGAAAACTAGGCGGTCTTGAGTCATCGTGGTTGTGAGAAAAATTCAACTTAGTGATGCTGGGTATATATGTTACTTCTAAAGAAGTTGAAAATGGTGCGGGAAATTTCAGCTTGGTTAACCTGGGTATGAAGACTAAAATTGTGTGGGAAAATTCAACTTAGTTAAGCCCAGGGTAAGTCACATCTAAGGAAGTCAGAAAACAGTCTTAGTTAAGCTGGGTCTGTTATACATCTAAGGAAGTCAGAAAATAGTGTGGGAATATTCAGCTTAGTTAAGCTGGGTCTGTTACGCATCTAAGGAAATCAGAAAATAGTGTGGGAAAATTCAGCTTAGTTAAAGCTGGGTCTGCATGTTCTGTTATACTTCTAAGGAAGTCAGAAAATAATGTGGGAAAATTCAGCTTATAGTTAAGCTGGGTCTGTTGTTCATCTAAGGAAGTCAGAAAATAATGTGGGAAAATTCAGCTTATAGTTGAGCTGGGTCTGTTCTGTTATAATTCTAAGGAAGTCAGAAAATATGTGGGAAAATTCAGCTTATAGTTAAGCTGGGTCTGTTATTCATCTAAGGAAGTCAGAAAATAGTGTGGGAAAATTCAGCTTATAGTTTAACTGGGTTTGTTATTCATCTAAGGAAGTCAGAAAATAGTGTGGGAAAATTCAGCTTATAGTTAAGCTGGGTCTGTTATTCATCTAAGGAAGTCAGAAAATAGTGTGGGAAAATTCAGCTTATAGTTAAGCTGGGTCTGTTATTCATCTAAGGAAAACAGAAAATAGTGTGGGAAAATTCAGCTTAGTTAAGCTGGGTCTGTTATTCATCTAAGGAAGTCAGAAAATAGTGTGGGAAAATTCAGCTTAGTCAAGCTGGGTTTGCTATACATCTAAGGTCAGAAAATAGTGTGGGAAAATTCAGCTTAGTTAATCTGGGTCTGTTATACATCTAAGGAAGTCATAAAATAGTGTGGGAAAATACAGCTTAGTTAAACTGGGTATCTTAAACCAGAAAATGTAACTGAGTAATTCTAGGTAATATTATTACATGTAAAAAATATCACTCCTCTAAAACTGCTGTAACTCTATATCAGTGAAGAAGTAGATGCTGTATTAGCATCAAGCCCTCGATTTTTAAAAAATGGATTTGGGTTTTTTAACAACTTTATTTTATTGTTGTGCATCTATTTGTGGTCTTATATATTTCTACCAAAATAAACCTGGCACTATAAAAGGCAATAAAGAAATAAATTGTATTTGACCAGACGATATTAGTGATGCAAAAATGGCAACACATGGTGGACAGGTAAAATAATCTCCAGGGCTGAATGCAAAACTATTATATAAATAAAGAACACGATACTATAGTGTCGCGTTGAGTCCTCAAATTCTGCGTTCTACCTCTACCAGGAAGTAGCCGTTACTTAATGACCACGATTACATACGGCCTGTCTGTGCGTGGTCTTCATACAGATATATCAACGTCTTATTTTGACAGGCTTAATAAATTCTAAAGCACAAATGTTTACTTGAGATTAATTAGACTGAAAACTGCATGTGCATTTTTATTTTACTGTGTGTGTTACAGCAGTTATTGTTATTTTAACCCTTCGGCTGCTACAGTGGAAGACATTGATTTTTACGACCAGTGTAAACCCAGATCAACATGTACATAATGTGCAGGTGGATTAGGGTTAACACTGTTCCCCTCTTTATAATAAAAATATTTTCCATAACGCTTTTCATATAAAATATAACTGGAATGTTAATTCAAATATGTTAGCAGACAACATAATGTTAGCAGACGACATTTGAAATGTGGGGACGAATGGGTTAATGAACCTAATAATTGATGAAATGAGTGAATTTGCATATATAAAAACAAACTGTAGTGTATAATGAAGATGAATGAAATTGCATGCCCTTTGTGTCTTCTATTTCATGGTGTACGATTCAGATGTAGGAACTGCGACTGGGCGTCAAGCAATTTGCTGATTATTACATAAATTGTGTTAATGTTTTTACAAAAGATAGCTTCAGTTGTTGTGTTGGGATGGTGTGGATTTATTTTGAATTTAGGGACAAAATTGCTGCGACCCATTGGGACAGTAATCTTCAACATTTAGCTCCGTGTGTGTGTGTATTCCTAAGGTTTATAGTCCCACCACCAATTAAGGAACAATGGGGTCGGGACTAGCAAAATTAAGCTCAAATGTTATATAAGATAGCTACAAAGACCTGCAAATGCTAGACAATATTTGCATATTAATATTTATTTAAACAGGACAACTTATCAGGATATTTGAGTTGGACATTCTTTGGTTGTGCCACAATCTGGATTTATTAACTGGAGATTAAGACTAGCAATAAGTGGCATGATAATTGGTGATTAAATTATATTGTTGTCACCAGGTTGTTTTTTTCGACAAAATGCAGTTCTGGCATACAGAAGTTATAAAAAGTGCTCATCTTCAAAACAATTTCTGGTGTTTATTTGGATACACCAATCAAGTGGCTTTTGTGGCTTTAAGTTAATGATAATTTATGATTGAATTATATTGTTTTCACCAGGTAATTTTTCCACAAAATGCAGTTGTGGCATACAGAAGTTATAAAAAGTGCTCATCTTCAAAGCAAGTTCTGGTGTTTATTTGGATAAATGGATCTAGTGGCTTCAGTGACTTTAAGTTAATAATGTATTAAAGTCGGTGATTATGTGAAAAAACACTAAATACAATGATAAAGGAGTATAGATATATATTTAATGCAACACACCTTCGAATTCGCAAGCTCATCTCATGATTCACTGGAGTCTAAATTTTCACGATTTTAATTAACTGTGTTTATTACACTGTGTTTATTACACTGTGTTTATTATTAGCTTGAGGACTTTGGCTGGCATATAATTTCAGCCTATAGATTAAACTTATTAATTTTACATCGATTTTAACAAAAGCTCTGTGATCTTATTTTAATCAATCTCGATGTCTTCCTGGGTAGAACATGAGTACTAAGCAAATGTGGATAAAATGTCTTGCTCATGGACACAACACACATGGTCGTGGCGGGGATCGAACCCATGACTTTTTGATCTACCACTAGGTCACAGCACTCCACTTAATTCCAGCTTGATATCTAATGGTTAAAGCATCTCTGTGGCTGAACGGTTAACGATGTTGCATTGTAAACCTTCTCGCCTCTCACTGCTGCGGCTTCTCATCCCACTGGGAGCTCAACTTGTAAGTGAAGAAGTGTCGATTCTTACGGATGGCGGGAGGTTACAGTACTGGTTCTTCCCAGGAAAAGTGGATGGTCTGCCTCTGCCTCCACTACAATAAAATCGACTGTCATTTATAACCTTGCATGTGTTGAAAATGATGTAAAACACGGTACAAACAAACAAACAAACCATCAAACAAACAAATCTGTTGGTTAAATGACAATATGTAAACATTATAACATCAATAAACTTCTATGTAAATAATCGTAACTCCCTAATATATGACATTATGGAGAAAAAAGGTAACTTACCTGATACATATACCCTTATAAATCCTTAGTTTGGGTGGGTGGGAGTTTGAGGGGGCAAACAGTACGGATTTCATGACATGTAGATGGGCCTTAATGAAATTCAACTTCCTGCAAAATCCAAGATGGCCACACTTTCTAAAAATAGACTGAAAATAGAGCAGTTAGTCAACCATCAACTATTTAAATATCTGTCAACTTCATATTTTCTTCAAATGTTTAATTATACTAAACTTCTGTGACGAGATCAAAAACCAAGTCAGAATTTGTTTATGTCTTCGACGTTATTATTCATAATGTCTTAAAGCTGCAGACTTCACTCAATATTAAAACAGATTTTAAGAACAGAAATAAGTTTTCATAAACGAACCATGGTTTGTAAACAATTATTAGTCTTTGAGATCCTAGATTAGTTATGTACTGACGCTGAGGGACATTCTCTTGAAATGAAACGCCGACTTGTAATTTAAAGTCAGATCATGGTGAAGTCGTATTGATATTCAAACGGCACATATATTCGTAACCACAGCTTTTGTCTTCTCTAATTTTTTAGTGAGATTGGATTAGCTCACAGACAAACGTCTTGGGCTTTGTTTGGCAACATTTTCGTAATGTGGACACCAAGTAGCCATATAAATTAGATGCCATCGTCAAAGGTGACACCGCCTGACATTCATTCAATTCTCAGATGAGTTTCTAATGCTATGTTATACTAGAATGATGAATGTCTCAATGAAAAAGTCACGTTGGAGTTACAAGTAAAGACATTTTGGATTCAAAACAATTTTTTTAAAGTATTAAATCTATACTGAAAGGAAAATGAAATGCAACTCGGGAATTGTATGTACAATAAAGTTTCATTATTGACAGAGTACACGTTTGGCTCAAGCATGTGAACAAACTTAGGATGCAAAACTTTGCAAACTCTTAATTAACGTTAAATACAGTACTGAAGTGGCTCAATTTTTCAAAAAGGATCATCAACATTTATGAATTTCTTGTTACAGTGTGTACTGTGATTAAAATGTCTACAACATCACAGTTGTGTTCTTTCTCTAACTAACTGCAATTTTTTTTTACAAAACATCTTTGGATTTCCTTGGAATATATATGGAATTAAGTGTGCAGTATATACAATATTAAGCGGAAATTCCCGGGTCGCGTTTCTTTTTGCTTTTTTTTTCAGTATATAAGGATTGTTTACTGCTCTTTAAAATCAAAAACTTTTTAAGGATTTGTATACAAACTGAAACTATACATTTTATGTTCTATAAATAGTTTCATAACCGAAACTATTGCAATGACACACGACTGTGAAAGAAAGGCTCAGGATTATGAAGTGCTTGTCGTGCGCTTGTCTTTGTTAAAAAGAATATATAAATTGTATTTTTCATTGGGCGCCTTTTGTTTCTTCTTTCAACTTGAAGGATGTGACAACTAAACAAACTCCAAGTTGATGACATACACATAAATTAGGCATGTAGTTTTAGAAAGAAAATAATAAAAGTATGTATCCAAGGCAAGGTATGACTAACATGTACACAGAGCAGCCATTACAGAGTCTAGAACATTCTATTTATTTGTTTACTAAAGAAGAGGGCTGGCGTGGCGCAGTCGGTAGCGCGGCGGATTTGTAACCGGAGGCCCCGGGTTCAATCCTCCGTGGTGCCACTGAGTTCCGTCGGTGTGTTCTTGGGCAAGACACTTTTCCTTAGCCTCGTCCGTCGGACAGGGACGTAAACCAGGCGGTCCCGTGTATCGGTCTATCATCCGAGCACGTTAAAGAACCATAGGAATCTATTTGATAATAAGAGTAGGGCAGGTTCCCGGATTCCTATGTATCCTTCCCCTCTCTCTGGGGCGGCTCTAAATAACCTGTACTGTGTTGATGAGTCGTTAAACAACATTCAATTCAATTTACTAAAGAATGAATTTTGAACTAAAACTCTAAAGAATTATTTCTCACAAAAGCTTGAATTTTAAAATAAAGACTATAATTATATTTATTTATTAAAGAATAGTGTTTGAACTAGAACACTAAAGAAACAATTCACACAAAAGCTTGAATTTTAAAATAAAGGCAAACATCATAGTCCTCTTCATAACACTGCAGGAGCATTGCTGGTGAGATGTCTAGCTAGTGCTGGTTCCTTATACTTCATAACACTGCAGGAGCATTGCTGGTCAGATGTCTAGCTAGTGCTGGTTCTTTATACTTCATAACACTGCAGGAGCATTGCTGGTCAGATGTCTAGCTAGTGCTGGTTCCTTATACTTCATAACACTGCAGGAGCATTGCTGGTCAGATGTCTAGCTAGTGCTGGTTCTTTAAAAATCATAAAACTGCAGGAGCATTGCTGGTCAGATGTCTAGCTAGTGCTGGGTCCTTATAATTCATAACACTGCAGGAGCATTGCTGGTCAGATGTGTAGCTAGTGCTCGTTCTTTATACATCATAAAACTGTGCAGGAGCATTGCTGGTCAGATGTCTAGCTAGTGCTGGTTCTTTATACATCATAAAACTGTGCAGGAGCATTGCTGGTCAGATGTCTAGCTAGTGCTGGTTCTTTATACATCATAAAACTGTGCAGGAGCATTGCTGGTCAGATGTCTAGCTAGTGCTGGTTCTTTATACATCATAAAACTGTGCAGGAGCATTGCTGGTCAGATGTCTAGCTCCTGCTGGTTCTTTATACATCATAAAACTGTGCAGGCGCATTGCTGGTCAGATGTCTAGCTAGTGCTGGTTCTTTATACATCATAAAACTGGAGCATTGCTGGTCAGATGTCTAGCTAGTGCTGGTTCTTTATACATCATAAAACTGTGCAGGAGCATTGCTGGTCAGATGTCTAGCTAGTGCTGGTTCTTTATACATCATAAAACTGTGCAGGAGCATTGCTGGTCAGATGTCTAGCTAGTGCTGGTTCTTTATACATCATAAAACTGTGCAGGAGCATTGCTGGTCAGATGTCTAGCTAGTGCTGGTTCTTTATACGTCATAACACTGCAGGAGCATTGCTGGTCAGATGTCTAGCTAGTGCTGGGTCCTTGTACATCATAAAACTGTGCAGGAGCATTGCTGGTCAGATGTCTAGCTAGTGCTTGTTCTTTATACATCATAAAACTGTGCAGGAGCATTGCTGGTCAGATGTCTAGCTAGTGCTGGTTCTTTATACATCATAAAACTGTGCAGGAGCATTGCTGGTCAGATGTCTAGCTAGTGCTGGTTCTTTATACTTCATAACACTGCAGGAGCATTGCTGGTCAGATGTCTAGCTAGTGCTGGGTCCTTGTACATCATAAAACTGTGCAGGAGCATTGCTGGTCAGATGTCTAGCTACTGCTGGTTCTTTATACATCATAAAACTGTGCAGGAGCATTGCTGGTCAGATGTCTAGCTAGTGCTGGTTCTTTATACATCATAAAACTGTGCAGGAGCATTGCTGGTCAGATGTCTAACTAGTGCTGTTCTTTATACATCATAAAACTGTGCAGGAGCATTGCTGGTCAGATGTCTAGCTAGTGCTGGTTCTTTATACATCATAAAACTGTGCAGGAGCATTGCTGGTCAGATGTCTAACTAGTGTTGGTTCTTTATACATCATAAAACTGCAGGAGCATTGCTGGTCAGATGTCTAACTAGTGCTGGTTCTTTATACATCATAAACCTGTGAAGGAGCATTGCTGGTCAGATGTCTATCTAGTGCTGGTTCTTACACTTCATAACACTGCAGGAGCATTGCTGGTGAGATGTCTAGCTAGTGCTGGTTCCTTATACTTCATAACACTGCAGGAGCATTGCTGGTCAGATGTCTAGCTAGTGCTGGTTCTTTATACTTCATAACACTGCAGGAGCATTGCTGGTCAGATGTCTAGCTAGTGCTGGTTCCTTATACTTTATAACACTGCAGGAGCATTGCTGGTCAGATGTCTAGCTAGTGCTGGTTCTTTATACTTCATAACACTGCAGGAGCATTGCTGGTGAGATGTCTAGCTAGTGCTGGTTCCTTATACTTCATAACACTGCAGGAGCATTGCTGGTCAGATGTCTAGCTAGTGCTGGTTCTTTAAAAATCATAAAACTGCAGGAGCATTGCTGGTCAGATGTCTAGCTAGTGCTGGGTCCTTATACTTCATAACACTGCAGGAGCATTGCTGGTCAGATGTGTAGCTAGTGCTCGTTCTTTATACATCATAAATCTGTGCAGGAGCATTGCTGGTCAGATGTCTAGCTAGTGCTGGTTCTTTATACATCATAAAACTGTGCAGGAGCATTGCTGGTCAGATGTCTAGCTAGTGCTGGTTCTTTATACATCATAAAACTGTGCAGGAGTATTGCTGGTCAGATGTCTAGCTAGTGCTGGTTCTTTATACATCATAAAACTGTGCAGGAGCATTGCTGGTCAGATGTCTAGCTCCTGCTGGTTCTTTATACATCATAAAACTGTGCAGGCGCATTGCTGGTCAGATGTCTAGCTAGTGCTGGTTCTTTATACATCATAAAACTGGAGCATTGCTGGACAGATGTCTAGATAGTGCTGGTTCTTTATACATAATAAAACTGTGCAGGAGCATTGCTGGTCAGATGTCTAGCTAGTGCTGGTTCTTTATACATCATAAAAATGTGCAGGAGCATTGCTGGTCAGATGTCTAGCTAGTGCTGGTTCTTTATACATCATAAAACTGTGCAGGAGCATTGCTGGTCAGATGTCTAGCTAGTGCTGGTTCTTTATACGTCATAACACTGCAGGAGCATTGCTGGTCAGATGTCTAGCTAGTGCTGGGTCCTTGTACATCATAAAACTGTGCAGGAGCATTGCTGGTCAGATGTCTAGCTAGTGCTTGTTCTTTATACATCATAAAACTGTGCAGGAGCATTGCTGGTCAGATGTCTAGCTAGTGCTGGTTCTTTATACATCATAAAACTGTGCAGGAGCATTGCTGGTCAGATGTCTAGCTAGTGCTGGTTCTTTATACTTCATAACACTGCAGGAGCATTGCTGGTCAGATGTCTAGCTAGTGCTGGGTCCTTGTACATCATAAAACTGTGCAGGAGCATTGCTGGTCAGATGTCTAGCTACTGCTGGTTCTTTATACATCATAAAACTGTGCAGGAGCATTGCTGGTCAGATGTCTAGCTATTGCTGGTTCTTTATACATCATAAAACTGTGCAGGAGCATTGCTGGTCAGATGTCTAACTAGTGCTGGTTCTTTATACATCATAAAACTGTGCAGGAGCATTGCTGGTCAGATGTCTAGCTAGTGCTGGTTCTTTATACATCATAAAACTGTGCAGGAGCATTGCTGGTCAGATGTCTAACTAGTGTTGGTTCTTTATACATCATAAAACTGCAGGACCATTGCTGGTCAGATGTCTAACTAGTGCTGGTTCTTTATACTTCATAAAACTGTGCAGGAGCATTGCTGGTCAGATGTCTAGCTAGTGCTGGTTCTTTATACTTCATAAAACTGTGCAGGAGCATTGCTGGTCAGATGTCTAGCTAGTGCTGGTTCTTTATACATCATAAAACTGTGCAGGAGCATTGCTGGTCAGATGTCTAGCTAGTGCTGGTTCTTTATACATCATAAAACTGTGCAGGAGCATTGCTGGTCAGATGTCTAGCTAGTGCTGGTTCTTTATACATCATAAAACTGTGCAGGAGCATTGCTGGTCAGATGTCTAGCTAGTGCTGGTTCTTTATACATCATAAAACTGTGCAGGAGCATTGCTGGTCAGATGTCTAGCTAGTGCTGGTTCTTTATACATCATAAAACTGTGCAGGAGCATTGCTGGTCAGATGTCTAGCTAGTGCTGGTTCTTTATACATCATAAAACTGTGCAGGAGCATTGCTGGTCAGATGTCTAGCTAGTGCTGGTTCTTTATACATCATAAAACTGTGCAGGAGCATTGCTGGTCAGATGTCTAGCTAGTGCTGGTTCTTTATACATCATAAAACTGTGCAGGAGCATTGCTGGTCAGATGTCTAGCTAGTGCTGGTTCTTTATACATCATAAAACTGTGCAGGAGCATTGCTGGTCAGATGTCTAACTAGTGCTGTTCTTTATACATCATAAAACTGTGCAGGAGCATTGCTGGTCAGATGTCTAGCTAGTGCTGGTTCTTTATACATCATAAAACTGTGCAGGAGCATTGCTGGTCAGATGTCTAGCTAGTGCTGGTTCTTTATACATCATAAAACTGTGCAGGAGCATTGCTGGTCAGATGTCTAACTAGTGCTGGTTCTTTATACATCATAAAACTGTGCAGGAGCATTGCTGGTCAGATGTCTAACTAGTGCTGGTTCTTTATACATCATAAAACTGTGCAGGAGCATTGCTGGTCAGATGTCTAGCTAGTGCTGGTTCTTTATACATCATAAAACTGTGCAGGAGCATTGCTGGTCAGATGTCTAACTAGTGTTGGTTCTTTATACATCATAAAACTGCAGGAGCATTGCTGGTCAGATGTCTAACTAGTGCTGGTTCTTTATACATCATAAACCTGTGCAGGAGCATTGCTGGTCAGATGTCTAGCTAGTGCTGGTTCTTTATACTTCATAAAACTGTGCAGGAGCATTGCTGGTCAGATGTCTAGCTAGTGCTGTTCTTTATAAATCATAAACCTGTGCAGGAGCATTGCTGGTCAGATGTCTAGCTAGTGCTGGTTCTTTATACATCATAAAACTGTGCAGGAGCATTGCTGGTCAGATGTCTAGCTAGTGCTGGTTCTTTATACATCATAAAACTGTGCAGGAGCATTGCTGGTCAGATGTCTAGCTAGTGCTGGTTCTTTATACTTCATAAAACTGTGCAGGAGCATTGCTGGTCAGATGTCTAGCTAGTGCTGTTCTTTATAAATCATAAACCTGTGCAGGAGCATTGCTGGTCAGATGTCTAGCTAGTGCTGGTTCTTTATACATCATAAAACTGTGCAGGAGCATTGCTGGTCAGATGTCTAGCTGTTAAGTGCTGGTTCTTTATACATCATAAAACTGTGCAGGAGCATTGCTGGTCAGATGTCTAGCTAGTGCTGGTTCTTTATACATCATAAAACTGTGCAGGAGCATTGCTGGTCAGATGTCTAACTAGTGCTGGTTCTTTATACATCATAAAACTGTGCAGGAGCATTGCTGGTCAGATGTCTAGCTAGTGCTGGTTCTTTATACATCATAAAACTGTGCAGGAGCATTGCTGGTCAGATGTCTAGCTAGTGCTGGTTCTTTATACATCATAAAACTGTGCAGGAGCATTGCTGGTCAGATGTCTAGCTAGTGCTGGTTCTTTATACATCATAAAACTGTGCAGGAGCATTGCTGGTCAGATGTCTAGCTAGTGCTGGTTCTTTATACATCATAAAACTGTGCAGGAGCATTGCTGGTCAGATGTCTAGCTAGTGCTGGTTCTTTATACATCATAAAACTGTGCAGGAGCATTGCTGGTCAGATGTCTAGCTAGTGCTGGTTCTTTATACATCATAAAACTGTGCAGGAGCATTGCTGGTCAGATGTCTAGCTAGTGCTGGTTCTTTATACATCATAAAACTGTGCAGGAGCATTGCTGGTCAGATGTCTAGCTAGTGCTGGTTCTTTATACATCATAAAACTGTGCAGGAGCATTGCTGGTCAGATGTCTAGCTAGTGCTGGTTCTTTATACATCATAAAACTGTGCAGGAGCATTGCTGGTCAGATGTCTAGCTAGTGTTGGTTCTTTATACATCATAAAACTGTGCAGGAGCATTGCTGGTCAGATGTCTAACTAGTGTTGGTTCTTTATACATCATAAAACTGTGCAGGAGCATTGCTGGTCAGATGTCTAGCTAGTGCTGGTTCTTTATACATCATAAAACTGTGCAGGAGCATTGCTGGTCAGATGTCTAGCTAGTGCTGGTTCTTTATACATCATAAAACTGTGCAGGAGCATTGCTGGTCAGATGTCTAACTAGTGTTGGTTCTTTATACATCATAAAACTGCAGGAGCATTGCTGGTCAGATGTCTAACTAGTGCTGGTTCTTTATACATCATAAACCTGTGCAGGAGCATTGCTGGTCAGATGTCTAGCTCCTGCTGGTTCTTTATACATCATAAAACTGTGCAGGAGCATTGCTGGTCAGATGTCTAGCTAGTGCTGGTTCTTTATACATCATAAAACTGTGCAGGAGCATTGCTGGTCAGATGTCTAGCTAGTGCTGGTTCTTTATACATCATAAAACTGTGCAGGAGCATTGCTGGTCAGATGTCTAGCTAGTGCTGGTTCTTTATACATCATAAACCTGTGCAGGAGCATTGCTGGTCAGATGTCTAGCTAGTGCTGGTTCTTTATACATCATAAAACTGTGCAGGAGCATTGCTGGTCAGATGTCTAGCTAGTGCTGGTTCTTTATACATCATAAAACTGTGCAGGAGCATTGCTGGTCAGATGTCTAGCTAGTGCTGGTTCTTTATACATCATAAAACTGTGCAGGAGCATTGCTGGTCAGATGTCTAGCTAGTGCTGGTTCTTTATACATCATAAAACTGTGCAGGAGCATTGCTGGTCAGATGTCTAGCTAGTGCTGGTTCTTTATACATCATAAAACTGTGCAGGAGCATTGCTGGTCAGATGTCTAACTAGTGTTGGTTCTTTATACATCATAAAACTGCAGGAGCATTGCTGGTCAGATGTCTAACTAGTGCTGGTTCTTTATACATCATAAACCTGTGCAGGAGCATTGCTGGTCAGATGTCTAGCTCCTGCTGGTTCTTTATACATCATAAAACTGTGCAGGAGCATTGCTGGTCAGATGTCTAGCTAGTGCTGGTTCTTTATACATCATAAACCTGTGCAGGAGCATTGCTGGTCAGATGTCTAGCTCCTGCTGGTTCTTTATACATCATAAAACTGTGCAGGAGCATTGCTGGTCAGATGTCTAGCTAGTGCTGGTTCTTTATACATCATAAAACTGTGCAGGAGCATTGCTGGTCAGATGTCTAGCTACTGCTGGTTCTTTATACATCATAAAACTGTGCAGGAGCATTGCTGGTCAGATGTCTAGCTACTGCTGGTTCTTTATACATCATAAAACTGTGCAGGAGCATTGCTGGTCAGATGTTTAGCTAGTGCTGGTTCTTTATACATCATAAAACTGTGCAGGAGCATTGCTGGTCAGATGTCTAGCTAGTGCTGGTTCTTTATACATCATAAAACTGTGCAGGAGCATTGCTGGTCAGATGTCTAGCTAGTGCTGGTTCTTTATACATCATAAAACTGTGCAGGAGCATTGCTGGTCAGATGTCTAGCTAGTGCTGGTTCTTTATACATCATAAAACTGTGCAGGAGCATTGCTGGTCAGATGTCTAGCTAGTGCTGGTTCTTTATACATCATAAAACTGTGCAGGAGCATTGCTGGTCAGATGTCTAGCTAGTGCTGGTTCTTTATACATCATAAAACTGTGCAGGAGCATTGCTGGTCAGATGTCTAACTAGTGTTGGTTCTTTATACATCATAAAACTGTGCAGGAGCATTGCTGGACAGATGTTTAGCTAGTGCTGGTTCTTTATACATCATAAAACTGTGCAGGAGCATTGCTGGTCAGATGTCTTAACTAGTGCTGGTTCTTTATACATCATAAAACTGTGCAGGAGCATTGCTGGTCAGATGTCTAGCTAGTGCTGGTTCTTTATACATCATAAAACTGTGCAGGAGCATTGCTGGACAGATGTCTGGGTATGAAACTTTGTATGTGGGTATTTCAACTGAAAAACGCGATAATTATGTCCAAATGTTGGTTTTTTGTGTTTGAGAACAATGCATTACTCAAGATCCATTCAAGAGCACTTAATTGTCTATAGATAACTTCTATAAAGCGTTGGCACAGTGACCTAAGTAGTGGCTTTACGCTATAAGGTAGGCCATGCTATATTAGAATATAAACATCCAAATGAGGAGAGTTTTTAAGATTTTTTTGTTAAGATGCTATATCTAATCTTCCATTAAATTCTAAATAAAGCAGGGATATATAACTATGTCTTAATTCTTTTTATATTTTAATTATTTGGCACTAAAAAGAAATAAAGAAAAGAATAATGTTCACGCATTAAATATGTAAATGATGTAGAGGAAAATTTGAAATTTGAATCAGTTTGGATAACGTAAATCATACAGTGACACACCTGAGCCCCATAGTCTGGAGTCTTTAGAAGAGTGCTATGCTGAATTTTTAGCTCTACTGATCTCTTCTACTGATCAGAGATCTGCAGAACTTATGCTGTGGTGTGTAGTCCATCTATCCGTAAACATTTTTTATGGCAACTACTCCTCTAAAAGTACTGGAAAGTACTGGATGGATGTTCATGAAACTTCACAGGAATGTCACTCTTGATGTCTAGTTTAGCATCATTGATGTCTTTGTCTAGCAAAAATTCAGGTTGATGTGAAATCCAAGATGGCCACCAAAGATAAAAATAGATTTTTAAAAAAGAAGTGTAGTCCTCCGAAACTATGAGTGATACTGATATGGGACGTTTACTGATCAGCATGACAATGACATGTAGATGGTCCTAAACAAAATTCAGTTTGGTTCCATATCAAACATGGTTGCTGCTGGAATCTTTGTTTACATAGAGTTATAGAGGAAAAACTTATGGTGACTTTTCCTCTGAAACTACTTGATGGATTTTCATGACACTTTACAGGAATGTTGCTCTTGACGTCTGTTTTTCCTTAGTAAAAATCAGGTTGGCCTGAACTTCAAGATGGCCAACACAGTTAAATATAGATTTTTAAAAAAGAACAGTTTTGTGATGACCATGTGTTATTGATTTGGTACTTTTACCAAAATGACTGGCGCAAAAAAACTCGTGTTGTTTAACTCTTAGCCTGCTAAGGGCGGCTACAACAGTCTTTGCAGCCAGTGTAAACCTAGATCAGCCTGCAAGTAACTCGCAGGCTGATCAGGGTACACTGTCTGGCTGCTCATCAATCATTTAACGAAAACACCCCTTTGAAACATAAATGGAATGGTCTAAATTTAAAGAAAAGACTGAGTCCATTATGCATTAATAGCAGGAAGGGTTAATTATTTAACAAACACTGCCCCTTCAAATAATACCTATCATTCAAAAAGTTATGATTCTGTTTCAAGATCGAGCTGTTTTGATCTTCAGGAGAGCGTTTCAAGGTCACGGACCTCTTATTTATTCCACATTAAGTCGCGACTCATTTATTATTCATATCATATTATATTGGCATGTTTATGATGTTTTATAGAAAAAGAAAGTCAGTCAATATAATGTTTTGTTTGGAGGGCTCCGAAGAAATTTGAATACAAAAATTAATGGGTTTTAGAGTTTTCTTTCTGTTATCATTCTGTGTATCAAATTTAACACAGGAGTTGGTTATTTTGATCAATTGGTTAAAAAAGAAATGTTAACCACTCAGGTTATGAAGCCAAGACTGGAGGCTATAATTACTTTAATTTGTATACCAGTAGATTTTAATAATTGCTGATTTTAGAAATGTATGATGTGCTGACTTCGATGTGCGGAGATCCAGTCAGACTTTGACGTTCAGAGAGTCAATGCTCCTGCACAGTTTTATGATGTATAAGCTAGACATATCACTTTAAATTTGTTGAATGTTAAATTAGGTGATTTGTTGAGGATTTTGTATAGAAATAAGCAGTTAAAGTCAATTTTTTGAAATTAAAATTTGCTTTAATAAAAATGTTACTGAACTTTTGAATCAGAATTGGATGTAAAAATTGGGTACGTAGGTAGGTGATTTTTTTTTTCTTCGAAGACAGCAAAAACCTTATGAAATTTAGAAAAATATTTTAAAGATAGCCAAAAAGGATTTATTGAATTTTGTTAAATGACACATCAACAAATAGGTTATTTAGAGCCGCCTCAGGGAGAGAGGAAGATTACATAAGGGAATCTGGAACCTGCTCTACTCTTGTTACAGCATATATTCCTATGGTTCTTCATGACACCGCATATGCAAATGTGGAAATGTGGCTCCATCGTAAATGGAGTGTAACATCTACAATAAAATTTGCAGCAACTCTGCAGTTCTGCAGGTTAGAAGGTTGCCCATTCTCCATATTTTATCTAGATGTAAATGGAGTGTTCATCCTTGTTTGGTGCCATATAACCTTTCTTGTGTTGGTACGCCGTAAAACCCCAATTCAATCAATTGATGTACTCAGAGGGTTAGAGACACTAATGCACAGGACTACTCGGTTTATGTCCGATGAATGATATAGAATAGTTACAGAAGTTCTGGGTAATAGTAACAACTATAATTATAGACTTTACAGAGGGTATATATTACACATTTAAAAGGACACAAGGCAATCTTGAAGTGTTGATCAAGCATTGAAATTAACTGGATTTATTTATCCAGTATCATTTTGACTTTAAACCTGCTTGCATATATAATTTAATGAAAGTTTGCATTTTAATTGTTTCATCTTATTCTACCATATGTTTAAATACACTATTGGTGCAATATAATCAACAGTTAATAATATACAAATAAAATTTGTTTCATACTTATAATTAATTTAAATGATTGAACAAATGCATGTAAATAAACTAATGGGATTGCCATGTGTCCCCTTAATCCTCCATGTTGCCCTCTATTATGCACACAACCACAATGTATTAGTAGCATCCCAAAAGATCCCAAACCCTTGCAAGCGTTCATCTCCCCTGGTGAGCATCCGGATAACGACATTGCGTTGTAAACCTGCGAATTTCGGCCCAAATTAGGCATAAAAAAAACACACTGTACTGAATCAGTTTGCATGAATGTGCATGAAATATACTGGAAAATATACAGGGGTTTAAAAGAATCACACTGTAGATACCTTAATTCTAACAGTAAACTTGGTTGAACATCAAGGATAAAGACCGAGTTTATCACCTACTGGAATGTATTGGTATGTCTTATTTCTGGTCACTGATTGGTCAGTTTTTTTGATGATGCTAGATCAAAATTATGAATACTCGCAAAAAATCATTGAGAAATATAATTCCAAGAAAAGATGACATCATAAAATGTTTGTAAACATCTAAAGATAGTTCTAAGCAAGAAACAAATGTGCTGCAATAAATACATTATATAAAAGCACACAATCAAACAAAAACCAAACGCTTTCCCCTTTGTATATTTGCACATTGCTAACTTGAATGCTGAGCTCATTCATAGTCATTCAGGGAGTACGGGAAGGAGACACAGACCGTTTTGCCGTTTTATGTTGTCGCGCGTGTGTTTCACTACTGCGTGAAAATGACTACTTGTGCGCGTGTGTGAAAAACAGCAAATTCTTATAAATTATTACACTTACAAACTCAATAAAGGTGCGAAATGTAAACATAAGTATTATTTATTCACATTGTGTCCTCCGATACAGAGCGTGTATTTGTTTGCATGTATAAAAGCACATTTTACCAGACGGTTCCGTGTAACAAAGATCTCGCCACTAGCCACTCGGCGCCAAATGGTGACAGTGTATAGCTATTGCAAACAAGATTTGACACTACAGGTTATATTAGGCATTAATAATAACAAAAAAGTGAATAGTAGACATATTTATCTTTGTCAAGAAGGTAAATTTATGGTGGTGATCATAAGACAAAGCCTAAAAAGAGGTGATGAACATGCCTTTTTTGAGATCTCAGCTGCTGAAATTCTCAAATTTTCAAATTAAAAATGGTGCAGAGCTATTGCAAACGAGATAAGAAGTACGGGTTATATTAGGCATTAATAATAACAAAAAGTGAATAGTAGTCATATTTATCTTTGTCAAGAAGGTAATTTCGTGATGTTGATTATAACAGAAAGCCGTAAAAAAGAGGCTGTAAAAACTGCCTATTTTGAGATGTTGGGTGAAATTTTAACTTTTCAAATGTAACGTGTTTACGATCGATTCACCTGTATTGATGAAATAGTAAATGGCAGCGTTCTAACGCGACAACATAAATCGATAAACTAGAGCGTTTATGAACTCGTGTCTCCTCCCTGTATACTTTACTCCCTGGTCATACCGCTGAATAAAATAACAAGAAAACAACATTAATATATTACTATTTTTCTTCTCTGTACAACAAATGTATTTATTTATAATCAATAACTTTGAAACAAATCAGTGACTTCAGTGGCAGACATTGTTGTGTTCACTGTCAATATAAATTCAAATCTGCCAAGGAAGGTAACTCCAATGGGTCAACAGAATGTCATATAATCAGTGTGTTGCCTGCCACATCCGATCATCTCTTAGTAGTCATTTGGAGTGGACTCCAGTGGACTGTGGACTTCAGCTGTGGTTCACTGCATATCACTTCTCCCCCACACCATATCACCTTCGTCATCCAGTACAAATGGATCAGATTGACATTATATAGGGGGTGGGGAACAGTCAACAGTTTGCCCAAAGGCCCTCTAATTGGGCTTTTTAAACATAAATCATTTGAAACTGATGCAAATGCCCTCTTAGCCACCATACAACACACACAGCATTATACCTAAATAATTTATTTTCCTGCAATAACTTACTTCAAGAAATCCAAAAGCTACAATTCGCGTGCTACGCCATCGACATATATATTACTAAAGAATTTTCTTGTTTAGAAAAAACCCCAAAAAAACTCAAAATTACTGATAACTTATTCCAAAAACTAGAAACTGTAGATTTTTGGGAACTTAAAAAATGCTAATTCACCAAAAAAACTTAATAGCAGAAACTTGTGATAAATTGTTATGACATAAAACTGAAGTAATGATGCCAAAGAAATAACCTCCGAGCTGCCTAGATGGCAGCTTTACAATAAACAAAATGCCTGTACATTTTGAACAAGACAGTCTGGTGTAAACTTCAACATTCATTTGTCTAGACTGGTCGACCTGTCCGGTCTGTCAGAGTCACATCAACTAGATTGATAGGTGGAATTACACAGACAGCTATAAGGTACTGAAAAAAGATAAAGCCAAAAAAAATCACCTTTTGTTTAACCATAATTTTCTCTCCCTGGATGAATGTAGGTAACCTTTGTGATTGCATGATGCAGTCGCTGGAACCGTGAGGAATGTATGGAACTTATCTAAGGGAATTTTTTTTCTTTTCAAAATTCTGAACATAAAGGTAGAATCAATATCAGCTAACTTGAATTTTAACGCTGAGCGGTAAAAGGTTCATATCTACAGAATTATAACTTCTGGATGGATGGTTGGATGATGTGACGTTTTTATCCAAGGACTGCCCGGTTTGATCATCATCCATGGATTGTATTTAATTTAGATTAAGCTGGATGATTTATCTAAGGAGGCTGGCCAACTATGTCTGGTCGTACTAATGATAATTAATATATAAATATATATTAAGGTTGTTGACTTACAACTGTGTGGACTGTATATGTTTTAATTAGGGCAGTTGGCCACCAACTTAATTATCTGTACATATGATAATTAACAGGTCCATACCAACCGTGTTAACTAGCTGTACATGTGATAAATAATGTTAAGGTGGTTGATGACCAACCATGTGGAATTATTGTTAAGGTGGTTGACAGCATTGACAGACAACTGTGTGGACTGTATATGTGATAATTAATATATATTAAGGTTGTTGACTTTTGATAGTTAAATTAAGAAGGCTGACCAACTGTGTCAGGTCGTACTAATGTTAATTAATATATATATATATTAAGGTTGTTGACTTACAACTGTGTGGACTAGATACATTTTAATTACGGCAGTTGGCCACCAACTTAATTATCTGTACAATACATTAACGTGCATTATCAAACGTGTTAACTAGCTGTACATGACTTGTGATAAGTAGTGTTAAGGTGGTTGATGACCAACCGTGTGGAATTATTGTTAAGGTGGTTGACAGCCAACCATGTGAACTGTGTGAAAATGAATGTTAAGGTGGTTGATGACCAGCCATGTGAACTTTACATGTGAAGATTACAGTAGTTAACCATGACAATAATGCTGCTGCGCAAGGATACAGCTGTACAGTGTGATGAGTTTGACATTGACTCCATCCCGATCATAGTGCTTGATGTGAGTACCATCATCTCTGTTTGTCCTTGTGTCTGCCTATTCTTGTGTCTGTCTGTCTTTGTGTCTGTCTGTGTGTCTGTCAGTCCTCTGTATGTCTGTCCTTGTATCTGTCTGTACTTGTGTCTGTCTGTCCTTGTGTCTGTCCGTCCGTGTGTCTGTCTGTCCTTGTGTCTGTCTTCTGTCTGTGTGTCTGTCAGTCCTTGTGTCTGTTTGTCTTGTCAGTCCTTGTGTTTTGCTGTTCTGTCGGTCTGTCCTTGTATCATTCTGTCTATCCTTGTGTCCGTCCGTCCTTGTGTCCGTCCATCCTTATGTCTGTCTGTCCTTGTGTATGTCTCTGTGTCTGTCTTTGTGTCTGTCCTTGTGTCTGTTTTTCTATCTGTCTGTCCGTATGTCTGTTTTTTATGTGTCTGTTGTTCTTATGTCTGTTTTTCATGTGTCTGTTGTTCTATCTGTCCTTTTGTCTGTTGTTCTATCTGTCCTTTTGTCTGTTTTTCCATGTTTTCCATCTTGCATTGGTTATTCTGTCTGTTCTTCTGTCTGTCCATATATCTGTCCTTCTGTCTGTTTTTCCATCTGTCTGTTTGTCTGTCCATCTGTCCTTCTGTCTGTTTTTCCATCTGTTTGTCCGTCTATCTGTCCTTCCTGTTCCATCTATCTGTCCATCTGTCCTATCTGTTTTTCCATCTGTTCGTCCGTCCATCTGTCTTTCTGTCTGTTTTCCCTTCTGTCTGTTGTTCTCTCTGTTCTACTGTTTGTCCTGCAGTCAGTTTCTCTTAGTTATCTTATTGACCGATAATATTTTTCAGTCTGCCTCTAACTAGCTGCTTGAATATCTACACTTAATAACAATGCATTTAGTCATATATACTTGAACAAGGCCTGGTAAAGGCGGGAAGGCGTGACACGTGCTCCAGAGAGTGCCCATCTTGCTGCATTTATTGAACATTTATAAATTATTAGATTAATTTTGTATTGGGATATATGCACGAGTTCTTTTGCGTATTAATATTGCGCGACTTTAGGAGATTTATTTGAAACGAAACATATTGTCGTATGAGCGAATATTGACGTTTCCGGGCCAGACTGTTGCCTTGAAAGTAAACAGAGCTTGTAAATGTGTATGCAGTTATATGAAATATTATGGTATTTTTAACAGCAAACTGGAAGCATATATATACTAAAGGAAAAAAGAAACGCAACTCGATAATTTCTGCTGTTTAATGCATATACTGCACGCTTATATATAATTATATACTAAAGGAAAAAAGAAACGCAACTCAGTAATTTCCGCTACTTAATGCATAATTATACTGCACACTTGATTCATGTAATATTCCAGAGAAATCCCAAGATATTTTGCACAAAATTGGTTGCAGCTTAAATTAGAGAAAGGACAAAATTCACCGTGCTGTTGTAGTGTTTTTAATCAGTATAAAATGAAATTTAAAAAATGTTGAAGTCCCCTGCTTTGAAACCATTTTAATATTGTATTTAACGTAAAGATATTGCAAATATTACATCCTAAGTTTGCTCATCTGCTTGAGCCAAACGTGTATTGTATCAATAATTAAACTTTGCAGAGATAACATTTGGTGTGTTGTGTGTTGTTTTAGTGTGTATCATATGTACCATTCGATTAACATGCAGCAGCAAGTTATACATACACTATATAGTGGAAATTAGTTATACATACACTATATAGTGATTAACATGCAGCAGCAAGTTATACATACACTATATAGTGATTAACATGCAGCAGCAAGTTATACATACACTCATGCAGCAGCAAGTTATACATACACTATATAGTGATTAACATGCAGCAGCAAGTTATACATACACTATATAGTGATTAACATGCAGCAGCAAGTTATACATACACTATATAGTGATTAACATGCAGCAGCAAGTTATACATACACTATATAGTGATTAACATGCAGCAGCAAGTTATACATACACTATATAGTGATTAACATGCAGCAGCACGTTATACATACACTATATAGTGGACATTCCCGAGTTGCATTTCTCTTTCCTTTTTAGTATATATACTGAACAAAAAAGAAACGTCAGACTTTTTTGCTGGTATTTCCATATGCCAGTTTTTGAGGGCGTATAAAAGCTTAAACAGTGTTTTAATAAATCGATGTTTGTAAGCACACTTAAGTGAGTACTAAATATTCCATTAAACAGTTCCAAATTTGCCAAGCAATAATCTTTTATGGATGATATGGAAATGTTAAAGGGAGGTAATTTGATGATTGTTGATAATCAAAAGCTGCCATCTACACAATCTGTGTTATTTTTTGTGCGTTTTTTTTGGTAAGGAACATAATTTATAGAGAATATTGTCTCGGACAAATTTCGGTAATTCTCATAGATTTAATTTGTTGCCAAAATGCATGTTTTAAGAAAAGGTGGCTAACTCCCTTGTGTACTAAACTTTTCAAAAACATCTTTGTTTGGACAGTTATTGTTGGCAGTTTATCTAATTATTCTTAAAACATTGCTAATTTTTTCCTGTTTTGCTGTCTAGACAATCAGCATCAATATCAGCGGAAGTTTCTTTTTTTGTTCAGTATAATGTATAATCAACATGCAGTCAGTATAATCAACATGCAGTTAGTATAATCAACATGCAGTTAGTATAATCAACATGCAGTTAGTATAATCAACATGCAGTTAGTATAATCAACAATCAGTTAGTATAATCAACATGCAGTTAGTATAATCAACATGCAGTTAGTTTTATGAAAAACCAATTTGCTTTATACTACTCTTATAATTAATGATTGAGCAAAAATACATCTTATGCTACGAGGTTTTAACAAATCGATAAAAGTTTGCTGTGTTCCTTTAAATGAACTATGAATTTACAAAGACAGTTTGTATTTGAACTTTTATATTTTTCCTTTTATTCCCTTTTTTCCTTTACATATCAATGTACAGTTTCTATGACGTACATTTTTATGTGCTTTTCCATTACCATTGAAATAATAACGTATATTTTATGTTCGTGACAGTTTGTATCTTGTACCTTTGCTGCGGTAACCAAAGAGACAGAGTTCGTGACTTGATCGCCTACAGAAGATGATTGATAAATAATCAATACGAGTGACAGCATTTTCATATTTATTGACACAGACTTTGAATCTCTTTCATGCATTTAAGTGTATACTTTTCTTGAAGAAACGCTTAACAAATAAAGGTGGAGTATAACCCTTATTGAAAACTGATCGTTAATTTCACATTGCTCAAATAGTGTCAAGCATTTTCTTTTGTGTTATCTTTTTTGCAAACAGATTTCCATTAGAAGAACTTGTTCAACCGACAGCGAACATTTTGCAATTTTTGATTCTGGTGCTTATTAATAAAGGGTTGTATTGTATCAGGTGTTGGTATGAGATCTCAAGTACGAGATATCTCAAGCATTGTGATTCATGAACAGCACAGTGTATATTGTTGAAGATATATAAGTGAATACTGTCCAAGTTGTGCGCTTTAAAAACAATTGTTTTGTAAAAAGTATTTTTTTTAAGTACTTTTAAACTTGTATTAGTAAATTTTGACTTTAAATAGTGCTTTTGGAGTTGCTGTATCAGTACTGATGAATTTTAATAGTACTTTTGGAGTTTGTATCAATACTTTTGACTTTTAATAGTACTTTTGGACTTCCTGTATTAGTACATTTTGACTTTTGTTAGTGCATTTAAAGTTGCTGTTTCAGTACTTTTGACTTTTAATAGTACTTTCGGACTTGCTATATTAGTACATTTTGACTTTTAATAGTACTTTTGCAATTGCTGTATCAGTAATTTTTGACTTTTATTAGTGCATTTGAAGTTGCTGTATCAGTACTTTTGACTTTTATTAGTGTTTTAGAAGTTGCTGTTTCACTTTTAATACTGCTACTTTTGGACTTTCTCTATAAAAGTACATTTTGGTTATTTAATAGTTCTTTTGGATTTTCTGTATAAAAACATTTTAATAGGACTTTTGGATTTTCTGTATTAGTACATTTTGACTTTAACTTTTGCAATTGCTGTATCAGTACTTTTGACTCTTAATAGTACTTTTGGACTTGCTGTATTAGTTCAATTGTTGTATCAGTACTTTTTGACTTTTAATAGTGCATTTGAAGTTACTGTATCGGTACTTTTGACTTTTATTAGTGTGTTAGAAGTTGCTGTTTCAGTACTTTTGACTTTTAATACTGCTACTTTTGGACTTTCTCTATAAAAGTACATTTTGGGTATTTAATAGTTCTTTTGGATTTTCTATATAAAAACATTTTAATAGGACTTTTGGATTTTCTGTATTAGTACTTTTGCAATTGCTGTATCAGTACTTTTTGTCTTTTATTAGTGCATTTGAAGTTGCTGTATTAGTTCATTTTGACTTTTAATAGTACTTTTGGACTTGCTGTATTAGTTCAATTGCTGTATCAGTACTTTTTTTTCTCACTTTTATAAGTGTGTTTGAAGTTGCTGTATCAGTAATTTTGACTTTTAGTAGTACTTTTGGACTTGCTGTATTAGTTCATTTTTACTTTTACTTTTGCAATTGCTGTATCAGTACTTTTTGACTTTTAGTAGTGCATTTGAAGTTACTGTATCGGTACTTTTGACTTTTATTAGTGTGTTAGAAGTTGCTGTTTCAGTACTTTTGACTTTTAATACTGCTACTTTTGGACTTTCTCTATAAAAGTACATTTTGGGTATTTAATAGTTCTTTTGGGTTTTTGTATAAAAACATTTTAATAGGACTTTTGGATTTTCTGTATTAGTACATTTTGACTTTTACTTTTGCAATTGCTGTATCAGTACTTTTTGACTTTTATTAGTGCATTTGAAGTTGCTGTATTGGTACTTTTGACTTTTATTAGTGTTTTAGAAGTTGCTGTTTCACTTTTAATACTGCTACTTTTGGACTTTCTCGATTAAAGTACATTTTGGGTATTTAATAGTACTTTTGGACTTGCTGTATTAGTTCAATTGCTGTATCTGTACTTTTTTTCTCACTTTTATAAGTGCATTTGAAGTTGCTGTATCAGTACTTTTGACTTTTATTAGTGTTTTAGAAGTTGCTGTTTCACTTTTAATACTGCTACTTCTGGACTTTCTCTATTAAAGTACATTTTGGGTATTTAATAGTACTTTTGGACTTGCTGTATTAGTTCAATTGCTGTATCAGTACTTTTTTTTCTCACTTTTATAAGTGCATTTGAAGTTGCTGTATCAGTACTTTTGACTTTTATAAGTGTTTTAGAAGTTGCTGTTTCACTTTTAATACTGCTACTTCTGGACTTTCTCGATTAAAGTGCATTTTGGGTATTTAATAGTTCTTTTGGGTTTTTGTATAAAAACATTTTAATAGGACTTTTGGATTTTCTGTATTAGTACATTTTTACTTTTACTTTTGCAATTGCTGTATCAGTACTTTTTGACTTTATTAGTGCATTTGAAGTTACTGTATCGGTACTTTTGACTTTTATTAGTGTGTTAGAAGTTGCTGTTTCAGTACTTTTGACTTTTAATATTGCTACTTTTGGACTTTCTCTATAAAAGTACATTTTGGGTATTTAATAGTTCTTTTGGATTTTCTATATAAAAACATTTTAATAGGACTTTTGGATTTTCTGTATTAGTACTTTTGCAATTGCTGTATCAGTACTTTTTGTCTTTTATAAGTGCATTTGTAGTTGCTGTATTAGTTCATTTTGACTTTTAATAGTACTTTTGCAATTGCTGTATCAGTACTTTTTTGTTTAAGTACATTTTGTACTTTCTGTATAAGTACATTGTTGTATTAGGTAGTACTTTCAGCCTTTCTGGTATTATAAGTACAGTTTGGTATTGTAATAGTACTTTTGGACTTTTTGTTTATCTGGTATTTACAGAGATGTAATAAATGCTTTAGATCTGTACCTTTGGACTTCTGGTATAGATACATTTTGATATTTAATTGTACTTTTGGTCTTTCTGTATTAGTACCATTTGGTATTGAATTGTTCTTTTGGACTTTCTGTATTAGGACATTTTGGTATTTAATTGTACTTTTGGACTTTCTGTATTAGTACATTTTGGTATTTAATTGTACTTTTGGACTTTCTGTATTAGGACATTTTGGTATTTAATTGTACTTTTGGACTTTCTGTATTAGGACATTTTGGTATTTAATTGTACTTTTGGTCTTTCTGTATTAGTACATTTTGGTATTTAATTGTACTTTTGGACTTTCTGTATTAGGACATTTTGGTATTTAATTGTACTTTTGGACTTTCTGTATTAGTACATTTTGGTATTAAATTGTACTTTTGGACTTTCTGTATTAGGACATTTTGGTATTTAATTGTACTTTTGGACTTTCTGTATTAGGACATTTTGGTATTTAATTGTACTTTTGGACTTTCTGTATTAGTACATTTTGGTATTAAATTGTACTTTTGGACTTTCTGTATTAGGACATTTTGGTATTTAATTGTACTTTTGGACTTTCTGTATTAGGACATTTTGGTATTTAATTGTACTTTTGGACTTTCTGTATTAGTACATTTTGGTATTAAATTGTACTTTTGGACTTTCTGTATTAGGACATTTTGGTATTTAATTGTACTTTTGGACTTTCTGTATTAGGACATTTTGGTATTTAATTGTACTTTTGGACTTTCTGCATTAGTACATTTTGGTATGATATAGGTATCATTTGACTTGCTGTATCAGTATGTACTTGCGATTTCCTGCAGTTGTGAATGTCAGATACCAGGTTATTCCCATAATTTTTATCAGTATCGCTGAAAATTGGTATTTTAATAACTATATATAGTAATGTGCTTATATTTTGTCTAACAAGGACACAGAATTATTAGATATTCAAAAAATTAATCAGTCTGCCACAGTTAGTGTGTTTGTGTAGTTCTAAGGTTTATAGTGCCTTCGCCATTGAACCGATAGGACATCCTAAAGGTATTGGCGCAATTGAGTCTGGACTTTCTGAATGCGTGTGCCTACTGTCTTCTTGTAGCACTGCTAGTTATAGTCCTGTCACTGGAATACCATGCCGTAGTACATGATACCCCACCCAGTCACTATTTTCTGACACTGGGCCAACCATGCTCATCAAGCAAGTGTTACAAGTTACTACTACCGTTTTTTAATGTCTTTAGTATGACACAGCCGGGGATCAAACCCATGATCTTCCGAATGCAAGGCCGACACCCGGGGATCAAACCCATGATCTTACGAATGCAAGGCCGACACTCTACCACTAGACCAATTCACTTCAGTACTGCCTGCCATGCACAGTTGCACATGCATAATTGGAAATCAAACAACTGACCATTACTTTCTAATTGAGAAGGGAGATAACCTCTACATATAATTGACCGGATTGGGAAGGGAGATAATTTCAGTTTACAGAGCTCTAGCATCTTGAGATTGTTTCATTTTGCAGTAAACATTGATACAGCATGGGACTTAATTACCTATTGATTAATACTTAAAAAGAATTTCTTAGATGCCAGCTGCAACAGTTTCGAAAAATGTGATTAAGGAGATTTCAGTGACAATCATTTCCAGTAAAACTCATGGGTTGTATTCATTAGGTATGGAAAAAAAGATGATTTGCTCGGTAACAGAAATGAGAAAACACATCATAAATATTCAGCCGGCAACCTATATAATTATTTATATATGGAACTTAAACTCTGGTAACTTTGCAGATAATGCGATCACTTGTTGTACCAAATTTGCTTTTGCGGTAAAACCTGATCTTTACCTATGATTTCCCAACTGCAATCCCTTAGGCCAGAGTTTTTTAGTTTTTTGGTTCTCAGATTTTTTTCGAAAAAAGTTCGACAGGAATCCAAGACCTCAATAAGGCAGGCCCCTGGTGTCAGTTGAATGGAATTGGATTTTATAGTCGCACCAATAGCTAAGGTCATATGGAAGAAGACACCTCCAAAGTGCCTCTCGGGGCAATTGGAGGGCACGGGAGGGCACTGATGTCATGAAATCCGGCTGGATAATATATTCACATAAAGATTCCTGGTCACTTTAAGGTTCAAACCCCTGGGGACAAACACAAACGATCAATCTGGCCACAGTGTTGTTTAAATAGTGCCGTCAGGCAACTGGCTTAAGTAGTATGAATTCTGGCGCACAACAAATTTCTACTAGAAACCAAAGAGCACCAGATTACAGCGCGATAAAAGTAGTACCATTTGCAAGGCTGTAAATGGGAAAAAGATCCGTATATTGACAACATGTTGACAAATATGTAAGCGTTGGTACTATTTTAAGTTATATGGTGTTTTTGAAGGGATTTGATCCTGTAAAATTAATGTGCGTATGTCTTATAATGTAAACAAGCGTCTACATGAGGTTGGGAGTAAAAGCCATACCGAAATAAAACGAAAATATCCGGTGCGTAGTATGGAGAATACCGAAAGTAGCAACTAATAGTTTAGTAACGAATCTAATAGAGATTATCGGTTTATTATCAGTGTATGAAGGATGTATATAACGAAAACGATAATGTTTATTAATTTATTTATATCATATATTAGAACAAGCATAATGTTAATTCCTGTAGTCACCTTCATCTCCATTATTGTCATTGTTTCTTCATTCAAACCTGATATGACTTAAGCCATGTTAAAGGAGTGTAAAACACTGTTCATATGCATTCATTCAATTAAAAGCTCCATTTTCTCATCCCATGCTCCTTTATAACATCATGAAATCGCAGACGGCAGGATTGCCGACGGCAAGATCAAACTTTTATGACATTGAAACATTACGGCTGCTTTACTCACCTCCTTCTCTATGTATTGATTCTGGCAAAGGAATTAAAAAAATATACCGCTGCGACAGATCGCCAGATCAGTCTTTGTTTGTAATAATGGACGAACCTGAATCTTATTACTGTTATTTGTTACTTTTATGGACATCACCTGAATGTCTCCTTGTCTGATATATTTTCTTAGAAAATCATTAAAAGCACATGGTGTGTGTATAAGCTTCTTAACAACAAAGAAGAAGCCTGTTTGGATGACCTCAAATTATATTTTGTTTTGTTCAAAGTCAATGGATGGATGGACTAAAGTGTTTGGTTGATACGTGATTAAAGTTAATAAGTCCTGAAATGTGTTATTTGCAGAATTTCAGAAATTCAACGCTTTAATTAAGCTTTATTTCATTTATTTGGAATAATGTTCAAGTGGGAGAAATTAAATCCTGGTTGTGTGTAAAGGAAATAATGGAACTACAGTTCATTGGATTCTTTATAGTTGCATGTTAATGGATTTTTATTAAATAGTTTATTGTGACAGCTAGGTAAAAGAAGAAGGGAGTTTAGAAAGGCTTGTAGCATATTCAGCGATATTCCATAAACATGTTTGTTATACCCCCGCAAAATGGGTGGGTGTATACTGGAATCACCTCATCCGTCCTTCCGTCTGTCCGTAGACGCAATTCTTGTCCGGACTATTTCTCTAAAACGCCATGATAGAATTTAGAGAAACTTGCTAGGAAGTATCAATATCATTCTGGTTCAATAATTTTCCACTGAGTTATGGCCCTTTGTATTTTTAATGCATTCGTACTTGGTAGTGAAATAAAACATTCTTGTCCGCGCTATCGCTAAAATCTCATGTTATATTGTTACGAAGCATCAATATCAAGTGAATATGCGCATATTGTCGTGACGTTCCAGTTTGATTATTTTCAACTTGGTTATGGCCCTTTGTATTTTAATGCATTTCATACTTTGTAGTCAAATAGAAAATTCTTGTCCGGGCTAGATGTCTATATATCTTATAGGAACAAAGTCTTGTATATTTACCCACTCATTTGATTCTAGTTTAAAATCAGAAATTTGAGTTTTTGGTTAAACACATGCTTTTAAATAGATCTGACAGGTTTTAGGTATTGCTTATGTGTATTTGGAGTATTAACCATTTTAATGTTTTTGTAGCTATCAGAGCTTATGCGATGGGGCCTCTGGCATTGTGTCTGTTAGCTTTTTTTTTTTATTACAATGTAACACTAAAACTACTGACAGTATAATGTCACAAAATGTCAAAAGGAAACCCCCACCCCACTGACCACCCCACGCTGCCCAACAAAAATAAATAAAACTATTTTAAAGCGTAATTCAAATTATTAAATATTTCAGCCTTCAAACAGTTATGCATTCTCCACAGCTTCATCATACATAATTCATGCATTCAAAAAAATTCTTTCTACCTACTCACTGGGATGTGGTTTTAGATATTTTACACACAGTGTATAGATCATTTCGGCACGTATAGATCATTTCGGCGCGTTGTTCTTCCAACATTTTTCTCATTTGATCTGACATGTAAGCCGTCTTCATTTGTGCTAACGACATTAATTTTATGACGTTTTACATTGTCTGTATTTGACTGATCACATAATTGCAGCACGTATGACTCCACATTTATGTCGCGGTGCAAACAAAGTTCTTGTTTCTGATTGATTAATATTGTAGACTATTTATCTGTTCTGCCAATGTCTGTTCATTAGCGCCGGTATGTAATTGCAAATCTGTTTGACCAATATACAACTCTGATAGCGAAGAAATACTTACCATAGAATCTTGATCACAAACGGACTGCCTCCGTGGTCGAGGGGTTAACAACGTTGCGTTGTAAACCTTCTCACCGCTGCAGGTTCAGATCCCACTGGGAGCTCAACGTTGTAAACCTACTCACCTCTCACCGCTGCAGGTTCAAATCTCACTGGGAGCTCAACATTGTAAACCTTCTCACCTCTCACCGCTGCAGGTTCAAATCCCACTGGGAGCTCAACATTGTAAACCTTCTCACCTCTCACCGCTGCAGGTTCAAATCCCACTGGGAGCTCAACATTGTAAACCTTCTCACCTCTCACCGCTGCAGGTTCAAATCCCACTGGGAGCTCAACGTTGTAAACATTCTCACCTCTTACCGCTACAGGTTCAAATCCCACTGGGAGCTCAACTTGTAAGTGAGAAAGTGTCGATTCTTACAGATGGCGAGAGGTATACAGTACTGGTTCTTCCCAGGAATCCCACGGTGTCCACCCTCCAACATAGTGCCACCCTCCAACATGATGTACACCCTCCAACATGGTGTCCACCCTCCAGTATAGTGTCCACCCACCAACACGGTGTCCACCGTTCAACACAGTGTCCACCTACAACATGGTTCCACCCTACAACACGGTGTCCACCCTCCAACACGGTGCACACCCTCCATCACAGTGTCCACCTTCCAATATGGTGTCCACCCACACGGCAACCCAGGGTTCGATTTGCAATATTTTTTTATATGAATTAAAACAACTGGACAACAGACAATGTTTGTAATTGACATGTCCCTTTATACTTTTACAGTAGAGTGCTTCAAGACCTTCGACCTCTTGTGTTGTGAAACTGACCGTTTTGTTGAGACACCTTCAATAAATTCTCTTTTGGTCAACTTTGTCCCAAAATAATTATGTAGTTGGACACAGTTTTATGACTGGCGGTATAATGGGGGTTTTCAATGGCATTCTAGGAATGTGACAAACCTAACAGCACAACACTATGCAACACTATGCTAGAAGAAGTAGTCTCTCATGCATGCCTTTAATTTGATGCCCTTAATAAGAAACAGTGTTCAGAATAAAGGCAATTTATTATTTATTTAGGTCATACATACCTATTTTATCAAAATTTCACTAAGTCAACTTTTTATCATCTGTTTAAAAGGTTATAACTCGGTTATAATCGTGCTACAAGCAGACGGTATGTGTATACTAGAAAGTGTATCATGTTACTAAAAATAGAACAGTCAGTGCTCGCTGAAGAGCTTGCTCAGAAAAAAATCTACGGAAGCTAATTCGGGCCATATGAGTTAGCTAAAATATGTTTAAATATGAAATTGGTAATGAATATCAATCATCTGAAACATCACTGAATGTAAAAAACAAATCATGGAAGTTACATTTACAGCACTTCCATTTCCCATCCATTCCAACACTTACAAAAAGCACCGCCCGTCAGTGCTTTCAGCACTTTGATAACACATGTAATTGCGCATGTCAGCCATTAACTTTTGACAGGCAGTATAATGTTTTTTCAGACACCTAAGATGCAGCATTACAGTTATGGCTGCCTGCTGCAGTGTGACATGTATTTATTCACTACATGACCTTACATGTCACCTGAGGGCAATACTCATGGTATTGCATGTTAAGAGTAGTAAATATTCATGTCAACCCTGCAGGAGGTTGTTAATTGTTATATTGTACTGAAACAAGAACATCAGTATAGACTGTTCAGTTATTCTTTTAAGGGTATTTGTGTATGTACGTTTAGTTGCAAGGGTTACAACAATTAAAAATTAATTTAATAATTAATTACAGTGACATTTCATTGAATGCTATATCGCAGAACCGGAATATGGTAATAACTTGGCACAAATGTTCACCATATTCAGACGACTTGCAAAGCGCAACTTTCATATGCGTCCACTCTATATCTCTTAAACCGCTTGAGGGATATAGAGTACAGTATGAGAGTGCATAACTAGTGTAACAGCAGTGCATGAAACCATTCATTGGCACGGACTGCACTATAATCACAGTAAACCATTCATTGGCATGGACTGCACTATAATCACAGTAAACCATTCATTGGCACGGACTGCACTATAATCACAGTAAACCAAGCATTGGAATGGACTGCACTATAATCACAGTAAACCATTCATTGGCACGAACTGCATTATAATCACAGTAAACCAGGCATTGGCACGGACTGCATTATAATCACAGTAAACCAGGCATTGGCATGGACTGCACTATAATCACAGTAAACCATTCATTGGCACGGACTGCATTATAATCACAGTAAACCAGGCATTGGCACGGACTGCATTATAATCACAGTAAACCAGGCACTGGCATGGACTGCACTATAATCACAGTAAACCATTCATTGTCATGGACTGCATTATAATCACAGTAAACCAGGCATTGGCATGGACCACTATAATCACAGTAAACCATTCATTGACACGGACTGCATAATCACAGTAAACCAGGCATTGGCATAGACTGCACTATAATCACAGTAAACCAAGCATTTCATGCTCGGTAGCCATTAGATCATGCAGTGTATCCTCAGTTTAAACAGGTACATGTCCATAATGTTTGTCCATTACATTGGGAGGAGACATATGTTTTTGTTACAAAAACAACCTCTTAGTTAAACTGAGTTGCGTTGATACATGTACAAATGTACTATTTAGAGAACGCTAAATATCTGCTGGTACATTGCGGTTAACCATAAATACCTGCTGGTACATTGTCGTAAACATACATATATGCATATACATTGTGGTTAAACAGAAAAATTGACAGGTACATTTTCGTTAAACATACATAATTTTTATATGCATGTACATTGTGGTTAAACAGAAATATTGGCAGGTACATTGTGGTTAAACATAAATATCTGCTGGTACATTGTAGTTAAACATAAATATCTGCTGGTACATTTTGGTTAAACATCAATATCTTCAGGTACATAGTGGTTAAACAGAAATATTGGCAGGTACATTGTCGTTAAACATACATAATTTGTATATGCATGTACATTGTGGTTAAACATAAATATTGGCAGGTACATTGTGGTTAAACATAAATATCTGCTGGTACATTGTAGTTAAACATAAACATCTGCTGGTACATGTTGGTTAAACATAAAATATCTGCAGGTACATTGTGGTTAAATATCTGCAGATACATTGTGGTTAAATATTTGCTGATACATTGTGGTTAAACATTATGAAATAGCTGTGGTTAAACAGAAATATATGCAGGTGCACAATTTATTGTGGTTAAACATTGCATTGATATTTGGAAGACCAATATATGCTTCAACATGAAATACATGAAGGAAAAATGACCGGAGTCTGTTTAAATACTGCATATTTAGAGAGACAATGTTACTTAATTCTTGTTTATATGCTCTTCTGAGCACCCACTTTGTAATCTGAAAGTAAATGAATGTTTTTATATATATTTTTATATGGGAAGTCATATAAAATAACTAGAGCCATTAATTCATTCTGACACAATCTAAAAAAATTTCGCTGACATTGTTTATATTGTTGATTATTTGTTGTGCTATATCTTGGTTAACTGTTGCTTTATTATGGTTCTCTTTTTCATCTGGAAAATCCAGATATCAATCAGGAATGTTTTGATCTGCAGCTGCAGTTACTTCTAATGATAAAGCAGGGAAGGTTTTATGCTGGTAGTATTGTGAGTGATATTGGTATAGTGGACGATTTCATTTGAAGACAGCTATATATCGTTCCGAGTGACGTCAGGCAAAAAGTGCAAATATTAATAAAAAAATATAATTGTTCGTATTTTCATTTCAATTGAAGACTTCTTATCAGCTAATATAATTTGTGAAGGAAATATTGGAACAAGGATCTTCCTATACTTTTGTCTTCAGATTCACTGGTGCTAATTTAGAGACCTGGTGTTTAAAATTTGAATATAGATTGCATTTTGGAGAAAACCAATGCATTCAAAATTGGATGAATAAATAAAGCTTACATCGGGGATTCATTAGGGTGATTTGTGCTGAAAATTTGCCTCAGATTGGAATGATATGAAGATTTCTATGACTGATAAACAAGACTTGATGGTGGATGACAAGTGTTCTGTTGACGGTGACAGTAATGTTGGCAGTGTGCCGTTTTATGCAAGGAATAGTAATGAATACCATGTAGAATTTGAAGCGGAGGCAGATAAATTTGGCTCAAAACTGAAAATGAATACTCGAGGACACATGAGGAGAAGCCTGAGCGAGGTATGACATAAATATGGTGTTTCATCTTTATTTTGATTGTAATTATATCACTGTGTTTCATCTTTATTTTGATTGTAATTATATCACTGTTAATATATTATAAGAGAGACGAAAGGGGAGCTGGTCGAGTGATTGGTGTTGATCCAATTACAAAACGTGTCATAATACACTTCAGTTTCATATTAAGTGTTCACATGCATTAATATGAGGCGCCTGTCATGTTTGGTTTAATTGTATTTGTTTAAGAAAATGTTTGCTTGGAAAACTGTACTACATGTGTAGGCGGATTTGTGTTGTTAAATCTTAAATATAGCTTTAAAGTTATAGTAATTAATATTAATGATTTATACAACAAAAACTATAGTTAATGCCTAGACCAATTAGGCCGGAGTTTTTTAATTTTTCGGTTCTCAAACCCTCCAACCCTAAATTTTGCAAAAATTAAAAAAAAATCAAAAAAAATATTTTAAAAAAACATAAACAAATGTTTAAAAAAAAGTATATTTTTATTAAAAAGATTTTGGTCACCCATTTCAAACAACCTATCATGTTTAAGAATTAATGTAAAAATCAGAAGATCATGTTATATAAATTTGTTCAGGTTCATTTTATGTTTTACGATGTGACTAACACCATTACAACATACACATAAAGGTTCAGAGTTTTTTTTTTTCTCCTCCTGTTGAACTTTTTCTGGAAAAAATCTGAGAACCAGAAAAATAAAAAAACTCTGGCCTTATATCATATCATTAACTATCACTCAAAGTGGATATAAACGTCAAACAGGAAATGCTGCACTCAAGGACAACAGTCAACCACAAACACACGTAGAAACAATTAACAACTACAAAGATGAATAAAAGGCAAGATATGACATCCCAAACATAAAAGGGTTGACAATAGGGCTACCATCCAGCGAAAGTCGGTGGCAAAAAAGGTTTAATCCAGGTTCTAGGGTGAACCAAACCTCACTCTTACCCTATTGTCTTACCAATTGACTAAGTTGAATGGATCTTTGGGCCGTGTTAAGTGCATATTCACATTAAATATGGAACTGAAACAGACAGTGATTGATACCGATAATTCCTCCAGGTCGCTGCCAGTCCCTTTAAACACGATCTACATTGTTAAACCATTCAGCATGATGATCGCGCACATATATTTCTGTCTTTCTTGGGCCGACCATAATAAATTGTTGGTTTGCTGTTTTATCCACCTATCCACCAAAAAAAGCCCTACCCAAAACTTTTTATAGCAATTCTTTAACCTTTTTTTTTTTTTTTTACTGTTTTTAGTATATTTTTCTTTAATTTCTTACGTTTTTTTACTGTCTTTGGCACAAAAAAAACATTCACCTACCTACCTACCCACCTGGGTCGGGAAACAGCAAACAAATATATTTTAAAGGATGGCTTATTCAGGTTACCACTGGGTTGTTTATTTTCAGATCGAAATTTATGAACTTTATTATCATTATGTTGTCCTGCCTTAATTCCATTAAGCGATGGGAAAGTTTATATTCAGTAGGATTTTATTTTAGTAGGATTTTATAACGGATATTTCGACAATAAAAATTTAAAAACATTTTTTACTGGAAAAAATACGATAACCTATTTAAAATTACCTATTAAATGTTTTAATTTTACAATATGCAAACTTTTTAAGCCGAAATTAAGGTTTTATTTCATACCCCAACCAACCCTGTTTTCCCTTCTTGGAGTCTAGGGGTTAGATGGGGTATGAAAGTTAATACTTTGACCACCTAATGTACCCCGGCTTTCACAAATAGCCCCGCTTTCACAAAGTGAATTCCAAAATTCATATACACATGTAACAACTGATGATATTTAATGTCCCTCTTCATCACACGTTGTTGCAGATTTATTACAGAATTATTGCCCTTTGTTTGACTTAACATTTTCCACCGGAATATTGTATAAAGAAGGTTTTCAGAGTGGGGTGCAGTTTGGTGCAGTTCTAGTTGTTGTTGGTTTAAAGGGACACTGTCCGTAAGTAAGCAGATATTGAGCATAGCCAAATAACTGTCAGATTTTTGTTCAGTGAAATGTCTACATGAAAACATTAGCGTAGACCCAGATAAGCCTGTGTGTGGTAGTTGAAAAAAAAAGAGTTTTATTTATTATTTGTAAATAATGTGGGACCCACTTTATTTAGATTTTCTGCTGATCACATGACATCCATTAGCTTTTATATAGTGTATCTCTTACGTAATACATTTGGCCCGGTTAGCTCAGTTGGTAGCGATGCCCAACTATTATTACCTGCGAGTGGAATTTTAGTGTGGGTTACGAGTTCAATCCCACAAAACGGTTATACTTTTTTTGTAACGCTATTGAATTCCGTCAAACAATCTTGGTTTTATTTAGTAAATATCGATAATGGTTGGTGTGTTATGTTTGTCAACGTAATTATTTTGTGTTTTAATTATAGGCTAAAAGTTACAGACATTGTCCCTTTAAGAATGACTGCATTTTGCCACATTATTCTTGCTGAATGTTGCATGATAACGCCAGTGATTCATGACACCTATCATATATTTCCCCTAATAGTCCGCCAAGTCGCTTTGCAAACTGCCAAGTGGGTGCTCTTATAAAATGTAAAATGGTAAAAAAAAAAAAAAAAATTACGGGGGATATTTTAGAGACAGCTAGAAGATCGAAAATGTATTGAATTTTGAAGTTCTTTCTGTTTTGTTTTTTCCTTTTTAGCTCTACTGGCCAAGGGCCAGCAGAGCTTATGGGATGGTGTGTTGTCCGTCTTCCGTCGTCCGTCGTCCGTCGTCCGTCCGTCGTCCGTCGTCCGTCCGTCGTCCGTCCGTTAACTTTTGCTTGTGTACACTCTAGAGGCCACATTTCTGATGCAATCATCATGAAACTTTGTCAGAATGTTTGTCTCAATGAAATCTCGGTCAAGTTCGAAAATGGGTCATGTGGGGTCAAAAACTAGGTCACTAGGTCAAATATTGGAAAAACCTTGTGTACACTCTAGAGGCCATATTTTTGACCCAAGCTTGATGCAACTTTGTCAAAATGTTTGTCTTAATTATATCTTGGTCAAGTTCAAAAATGGGTCACATGGTTTTAAAAACTAGGTCACTAGGTCAAACTTTGGAAAAACCGTGTGTACACTCTAGAGGCCATATTTTTGACCCGATCTTGATGAAACTTTGTCAGAATGTTTGTCTCAATGAAATCTCGGTCAAGTTCGAAAATGGGTCACATGAAGTTAAAAACTAGGTCACTAGGTCAAATATTGGAAAAACCTTGTGTACACTCTAGAAGCCGTATTTCTGAACCAATCTTGATGAAACTTTGTCAAAATGTTTGTCTTAATTATATCTTGGTCAAGTTCAAAAATGGGTCACATGGTGTTAAAAACTAGGTCACTAGGTCAAACTTTGGAAAAACCGTGTGTACACTCTAGAGGCCATATATTTGACCCGATCTTGATGAAACTTTGTCAGAATGTTTGTCTCAATGAAATCTCGGTCAAGTACGAAAATGGGTCACATGAAGTTAAAAACTAGGTCACTAGGTCAAATATTGGAAAAACCTTGTGTACACTCTAGAGGCCATATTTTTGACCCGAGCTTGATGCAACTTTGTCAGAATGTTTATCTTAATTGTTTGTCTCAATGAAATCTCGGTCAAGTTCGAAAATGGGTCATGTGGTCAAAAACTAGGTCACTAGGTCAAATATTGGAAAAACCTTATGTACACTCTAGAGGCCATATTTTTGACCCGAGCTTGATGCAACTTTGTCAGAATGTTTGTCTTAATTATATCTTGGTCAAGTTTGAAAATGGGTCACATGGGGTTAAAAACTAGGTCACTAGGTCAAATACTTGAAAAACCTTGTGAACACTCTAGAAGCCGTATTTCTGACCCAATCTTGATGAAGCTTTGTCAAAATATTTGTCTTAATTATATCTTGGTCAAGTTCAAAAATGGGTCACATGGTGTTAAAAACTAGATCACTAGGTCAATATTTGGAAAAACCGTGTGTACACTCTAGAGGCCATATTTTTGACCCGATTTTGATGTAAATTTGTCAGAATGTTTGTCTCAATGAAATCTCGGTCAAGTTCAAAAATGGGTCATGTGGGCTCAAAAACTAGGTCACTAGGTCAAATACTTGAAAAAACTTGTGTACACTCTAGAGGTCATATTTTTTACCCAATCTTGATGAAATTTTGTCAAATTGTTTATCTTAATTATATCTTGATCAAGTTCGGAAATGGGTCACATGAAGTTAAAAACTAGGTCACTAGGTCAAATATTGGAAAAACCTTGTGTACACTCTAGAAGCCGTATTTCTGAACCAATCTTGATGAAACTTTGTCAAAATGTTTGTCTTAATTATATCTTGGTCAAGTTCAAAAATGGGTCACATGGTGTTAAAAACTAGGTCACTAGGTCAAACTTTGGAAAAACCGTGTGTACACTCTAGAGGCCATATATTTGACCCGATCTTGATGAAACTTTGTCAGAATGTTTGTCTCAATGAAATCTCGGTCAAGTACGAAAATGGGTCACATGAAGTTAAAAACTAGGTCACTAGGTCAAATATTGGAAAAACCTTGTGTACACTCTAGAGGCCATATTTTTGACCCGAGCTTGATGCAACTTTGTCAGAATGTTTATCTTAATTGTTTGTCTCAATGAAATCTCGGTCAAGTTCGAAAATGGGTCATGTGGTCAAAAACTAGGTCACTAGGTCAAATATTGGAAAAACCTTATGTACACTCTAGAGGCCATATTTTTGACCCGAGCTTGATGCAACTTTGTCAGAATGTTTGTCTTAATTATATCTTGGTCAAGTTTGAAAATGGGTCACATGGGGTTAAAAACTAGGTCACTAGGTCAAATATTTGAAAAACCTTGTGAACACTCTAGAAGCCGTATTTCTGACCCAATCTTGATGAAGCTTTGTCAAAATATTTGTCTTAATTATATCTTGGTCAAGTTCAAAAATGGGTCACATGGTGTTAAAAACTAGATCACTAGGTCAATATTTGGAAAAACCGTGTGTACACTCTAGAGGCCATATTTTTGACCCGATTTTGATGAAACTTTGTCAGAATGTTTGTCTCAATGAAATCTCGGTCAAGTTCAAAAATGGGTCATGTGGGCTCAAAAACTAGGTCACTAGGTCAAATACTTGAAAAAACTTGTGTACACTCTAGAGGTCATATTTTTTACCCAATCTTGATGAAATTTTGTCAAATTGTTTATCTTAATTATATCTTGATCAAGTTCGGAAATGGGTCACATGAAGTTAAAAACTAGGTCACTAGGTCAAATATTGGAAAAACCTTGTGTACACTCTAGAGGCCATATTTTTGACCCGAGCTTGATGCAACTTTGTCAGAATGTTTGTCTTAATTATATCTTGGTCAAGTTTGAAAATGGGTCACATGGGGTTAAAAACTAGGTCACTAGGTCAAATATTGGAAAAACCTTGTGTACACTCTTTGTCAAAATGTTTGTCTTAATTATATCTTGGTCAAGTTCAAAAATGGGTCACATGGTGTTAAAAACTAGGTCACTAGGTCAAACTTTGGAAAAACCGTGTGTACACTCTAGAGGCCATATTTTTGACCCGATCTTGATGAAACTTTGTCAGAATGTTTGTCTCAATGAAATCTCGGTCAAGTTCGAAAATGGGTCACATGAAGTTAAAAACTAGGTCACTAGGTCAAATATTGGAAAAACCTTGTGTACACTCTAGAGGCCATATTTTTGACCCGAGCTTGATGCAACTTTGTCAGAATGTTTTATCTTAATTGTTTGTCTCAATGAAATCTCGGTCAAGTTCGAAAATGGGTCATGTGGGGTCAAAAACTAGGTCACTAGGTCAAATATTGGAAAAACCTTATGTACACTCTAGAGGCCATATTTTTGACCCGAGCTTGATGCAACTTTGTCAGAATGTTTGTCTTAATTATATCTTGGTCAAGTTTGAAAATGGGTCACATGGGGTTAAAAACTAGGTCACTAGGTCAAATACTTGAAAAACCTTGTGTACACTCTAGAAGCCGTATTTCTGACCCAATCTTGATGAAGCTTTGTCAAAATGTTTGTCTTAATTATATCTTGGTCAAGTTCAAAAATGGGTCACATGGTGTTAAAAACTAGATCACTAGGTCAAACTTTGGAAAAACCGTGTGTACACTCTAGAGGCCATATTTTTGACCCGATCTTGATGAAACTTTGTCAGAATGTTTGTCTCAATGAAATCTCGGTCAAGTTCAAAAATGGGTCATGTGGGGTCAAAAACTAGGTCACTAGGTCAAATACTTGAAAAAACTTGTGTACACTCTAGAGGTCATATTTTTTACCCAATCTTGATGAAATTTTGTCAAATTGTTTATCTTAATTATATCTTGATCAAGTTCGGAAATGGGTCACATGAAGTTAAAAACTAGGTCACTAGGTCAAATATTGGAAACACCTTGTGTACACTCTAGAGGCCATATTTTTGACCCGAGCTTGATGCAACTTTGTCAGAATGTTTGTCTTAATTATATCTTGGTCAAGTTTGAAAATGGGTCACATGGGGTTAAAAACTAGGTCACTAGGTCAAATATTGGAAAAACATTGTGTACACTCTTTGTCAAAATGTTTGTCTTAATTATATCTTGGTCAAGTTCAAAAATGGGTCACATGGTGTTAAAAACTAGGTCACTAGGTCAAACTTTGGAAAAACCGTGTGTACACTCTAGAGGCCATATTTTTGACCCGATCTTCATGCAATTTTGTCAGAATATTTGTCTCAATTATAGCTTGCTAAAGTTCGAAAATGGGTCACACAGGGTCACACAGGGTCAAAAACTAGGTCACTAGTACACTCTAGAGGCCATATTTTTGACCCGATCTTGATGAAACTTTGTCGAAATGTTGTCTTAATTATATTTTGGTCAAGTTCGAAAATGGGTATGGGGTCAAAAACTAGGTCACTAGTTAAGCCTAGTTTTGCATATCATCGCCATATGCGGGTTGAATGATTTTTGTCAGAGTTATGGCCCTTTATAGGTTTTAATAGAGAAACCAGATTAGTCTGTTCTGAACTCCTTACTGGATTTTAACGAATCTTGATGGGGATGATCAGTACCAAGCCTAGTTGCAACTATCATTGCCATGTTCTGGTTGAATGAATTTTGGCAGAGTTATGGCCCTTTAAAAGTTTTAATACACTAACTTTGTACAGACTAGTTTTCCTGAATCTCTGGCTGGATTTCAATGGAACTTGTCAGGGACAATCAGTACCAAGCCTAGTTGCCTATGTCATCACCATGTTCTGGTTGAACGATATTTAAAAGAGTTATGGCCCCTTGTGCATAAACTTTATCTTTAGCCAGTAGAGCGTCCACAGGCCCTCTTGGGCCTCTTGTTTTTGGTGGGGATGGGGTGGGGTTGGGGAGTGGGATGTGTGGGGGCTTCTCTAAGGGAAGGCACTCTTATTAGGGGAAATATGGTCGCTGTTGCATGATTATGAGTGTAATATATCATTTGAGCATTGACAAATTTCACGTGCCGTACAAGGTACAAGTAAATCGTGCTTCTCAGCTGAACTGTCTTAATTATAATAATACGAAATACCAGAAAACCTAAGCATTCAGAACAATTCTTCGAGGATTAGCAGAAGGAAAACAGAAGATAAACCTCAAATTGCGTTTAATGACTATTTCTCCATTATATTTGTCATCTGCCGTCATTGTGATAACGTATTGCAGATCTCCGCGTCATTAATGGTTATTAGTTAGCAAAGATTCTGAGGACCAATCAATATTTCTATCTGGATAGAATGGGCGCTGTTGTTGTTAGATGCCGGGGTCGGTTCTGGTCATTGTCAACACCGGCGTCGGTACCACACAATTACGGCAAAACATAAATTTTCCTTAAATTACGGTACTGATTTATTTCGCGGTGTGTTATTGGCAATACAAGATGTGATAGCAATACAAATCGCAGGATTATGGCATCAATCAAATCCTGCCATGACCTCATTTAAGTGGGAAGAATTTCCATTCGGGGTAAAAATTATCTCTCGGTCAGTAATATAGCCTGCATGACAGCATAGATTAAGGTTATATTAGTTCCCAGGGGCTTGTTCTCAGAGGGCTGAGGGGAGCGGGGCTTAACATTCCTGGATGGTTGGCCTTTTAGGCTTTAACATTTGACACAGTTAAAAAAGGTCTTTATAGTATTAATGTAGTGAACAAATTATTTTAACGCTCAATTTGTAATGTGACGTCTGACTTTGTATTCTACATACTTATGTGAAGGTTAGTTCATCTGCGTAATTAATTTCTAATCAGTTTATAACAATCACAGTGACTATAATAATTATTTGGGATGCTTAATTGTTTCAGCCAAACCTGTTTTGGACTTTTCAGACAAAATTCATCTACTACCTAAATAAGTTTATATCAGTTAAACAGACATTTTTAGTGGTAAATAAAAATACCTGACTTTTCGAAATCGGTTGAGAAATAAAAATTTCATGTGTGAAAGCTGTTTTTGATGGGGCATTTTCAATGCAAAATTCTGCTGCATGTCAGAAAAGTGATTTTGTTTTTTATTTTATCCAAAAATGGTTTTAAATTGTTGGATATTAGTAAATTAAGACACCCTGAAAGTTTTATAGCAAACTATGAAGGCTAATTGAAGTTATTTGAAATCGTTTTCATTTTCTGCTGTCTGCGCCTGAACAAGGAATTCACATAGGAAATTAAGCCCCATCAAAAAATCATTTTGGCTGTAAAATATTTATTTCTCAACCGATTTTCAAAAGTAGAGTAGTTTTATTTACCACTAAAAATACCAGTTCTAGTGATATATAACTGATGTATGTATTATTTAAATTGCTCAAGTTTCTGCAGAAAACCTTTGGCTGAAACAAGCGCCCCAACAACAGTACCATTGTTCTCATCATTGTCATCAACTTCATTGTCATCAACTTCATTGTCGTCAACTTCAGCATCATCCACTTTGTTTTCATTATTTTCTTTCGTCGGTGTGTTCTTGGGCAAGACACTTCCCCTTAGCCTTGTCCGTTGGATGGGGTCGTAAACCGGGCTTTCCCGTGTATCGGTCTATCCTCCGTTAAAAAAACATAGGAATCTATTCGATAATAAGAGTAGGGCACGGATTCCTATGTATCATACCTTCCCTTCTCTCTGTGTCGGCTCTAAATAACCTATACTGTGTTGTTGAGCCGTTAAACAACATTCAAAATTTCATTATCTTCATTATCATCAACTTCATTCTCGTCAACTTCAGCAGCATCCCATTTATTTATTTAACTTCATATAATCATCATTATCATCAAGTTCATTTGCATCAACTTTAGTATCACCATCTTCATCCCATCAGTTTCATGTTCATCAACTTCATTATCATCAACTTCATTCTTAACTTCATTTCATCAACTTCATTCTCTTCAACTTCATTTCCATAAACTTCATTTTCATCCACTTCATTTTCATCAACTTCTGTATCATCAACTTCATTTCATCAACTTCATTTCATCAACTTCTGTATCATCAACTTCATTTCATCAACTTCATTTCATCAATTTCTGTATCATCAACTTCATTTCATCAACTTCTGTATCATCAACTTCATTTCATCAACTTCTGTATCATCAGCTTCATTTCATCAACTTCATTTCATCAACTTCTGTATCATCAGCTTAATTTTCATCAACTTCTGTATCATCAGCTTCATTTCATCAACTTCATTTCATCAACTTCTGTATCATCAGCTTCATTTTCATCAACTTCTGTATCCTCAGCTTCATTTCATCAACTTCATTTCATCAACTTCTGTATAATCAGCTTCATTTCATCAACTTCATTTCATCAACTTCTGTATCATCAGCTTCATTTTCATCAACTTCTGTATCATCAGCTTCATTTCATCAACTTCATTTCATCAACTTCAGTATCATCAGCTTCATTTCATCAACTTCATTTCATCAACTTCTGTATCATCAGCTTCATTTTCATCAACTTCTGTATCATCAGCTTCATTTCATCAACTTCATTTCATCAACTTCAGTATCATCAGCTTCATTTCATCAACTTCATTTCTTCAACTTTGTATCATCAACTTCACTTCATCAACTTCATTTTCATCAACTTCATTTTCATCCACTTCATTTTTATCAACTTCTGTATCATCAACTTCAGCATCTTCGACCTATTTTCATCAGCCTCTTTTTCATCAACATCATTTTCATAACATTTATTATGATCAACTTCAGTTTCATCAGCCTTTTTTCCCTCATGGATGGAACATAGAGAGTATACTGTTCCTACCATGAGTGTGTGGCGTTCTAATTGTTGGATAGTTATTCTCTCATGCAATCAGTGTGGGGAGGTGTATATAATGTTTGAGTTCTACTTAACTCTTATATATAGCCTAACTCGCAGACTGATCAGCGTTTACACTGTCTGGCTGAAAATCAGTCATTTAACCAAAACACCCCTTTAAAGATGAATGGCAACCCTTTTTGCAGTATTGTCAATTAACAAATTTAACTCTTCCCCTGCGAAATTTTCTGGAACTGTTCCAGAACTGTTCTAGAGCGGTTCTGGATAATTGTTCTAGAACTGCTCATGAAATGTTCTGCATACGTTCTAGAACAGTTTAGTTACCGTTTTTGAACGTTAAATGAGACAAATTTTCTGAAACTATTGTTCTTGAACGTTTCAAGAACAAGTTCCAGAACCTTATTCTAGAACTTTAGCTCTTGAACAATTATCCCTGAACCATTCAAGAACTTCTAACTTCTGTTCTTGAATGGTTCAAGAACGATAGTTCCAGAAATTTTGTCTCATTTAACGTTCAAGAACTGTATCTGAACTCTTCTAGAACAGATGAAGAACATGTCATGAACAGTTATTGAACAAGTATCCCAGAACCGTTCCAGAACAGTTCATGAATGAAACTTTATTTTTAGAATGGAATGTCCAGCACATACATGTATGCATATAAACAAGTTCAGATTGTTGATTGTAAATTTCTTGTAAACTATGATAAACACAAATTTAATTTTTCGTATTTTGATATATGTTTTTTTCCAAAATTGCCTTAGTAAAATGGTGCAAAATTGGATTTCTCCACAAAAGTGAATAAATATTTTGTTTTCAGAACCATGGTCTAATAACCTGATGGTTGACCATCATTAACCTTAAATATTGACACCATGGACAACCATGGTAATTTTTTACCATGGTTGACCAGGGTCAAATGACCATGGTCTTAACATCTATTAAAATTAGCACCATGGTCAGTTCAGACTGAATATTACCTAGGGGCGGATCCAGGATTTCAGTTTAGTGGGGGCGTAAGATTTTGGTCAATATTTGGGTCCGCTTCTAGCCTCATAAAACGGTTGCGGTAGTGCATTGATAGGGTAAAAAAGTCTGTTTTCAAATAAAAGGACTTAACAATTTGTTAATTAAACCACTCATTAGCCATTATGCGTCGAGCGAGCAAAAAAAAAATTTATACTGAGGGCGAGCATCGAAATTGTTTAATGGGCTGCGTAAGATTTTGGTCAATTTTCAGGTCCGTTTCTAGCCTCATAAAATGGTTGCAGTAGTGCATTGATAGGGTAAAAAGTCCAAGTCCCGTGTATCGGTCTATCCTCCGAGCACGTTAAAGAACCATAGGAATCTATTCGATAATAAGAGTAGGGCAGGTTCCCGGATTCCTATGTATCCTTCCCCTCTTTCTGGGGCGGCTCTAAATAACCTTTACTGTGTTGATGAGCCGTTAAACAACATTCAATTCAATTCAATTAACAATGTGTTAATTAAACCACTCATTAGCCATAATGCGTCGAGCGAGCAATAACAATTTTTATACTGAGGGCCGGGTGCGCCCACCACTGTATCCGCTAGTGTTACCTTACCCCACCCACTCTTTACACCAACAATTTGCTTATTAATCCTGTTGTTGTGTAGGTTTTGTTGAATAAAAAAGACTTATTAAAGTACTTCATGTATTCTTACCTCTTATATGAAATATCCGACTTTAATCTCTGTTATTCTCAAATTTATCATATTTCCAAATATAATTATAAATGTCAAGCAGATGTTGCTGGAAACAAAGGGACAGTACTCTAACCAATTTCAAGAAAAGTTCTTAAACTGTTCTTAATTAGTTATTTAGCAATTTCAAGAACAAATGAAGAGCAGTTTAGGAACATCAAGGGTTCTTAAACTGTTCTTAATTAGTTCTTACATTTGTTTTATACATTTATAGTTCCTGAACTGTTCTTAAATTGTTCCTGATATTGTTTAAGAACGGTATTAGAAAACTTTAAGATCATTTCCTCTTGAGAACATTTCCTCTTGATACAAGTTCCTGAACGGTTCTTAAATTGTTCCTGATATTTTGTTTAAGAACGGTATTAGAACACTTTAAGAACATGTCCTCTTGATACAAGTTCCTGAACGGTTCTTAAATTGTACCTGATATTGTTTAAGAACGGTATTAGAACACTTTAAGATCATGTCCTCTAGATACAAGTTCTGGAACGGTTCTAAATTTTTTCCAGAACATTTCAAGAACAGTTTAAGAAGCAACTGAGTGCGTGAAATGGCCAAGAACTGTTCTTAAAAATGTTCTAGAACAATGATCAAGGATGATCAAGAACAGATCAAGAACTGTTCTTAATGTTCTAGAGCAGTTCATGAACAGTTCTTAAAGACAAGAACAGAATTTCGCCGGGGCTCAACATCATATGAACATTTCTTGATAGTCCCGGAGAGAAATATATTTAAAACTGCTACGAAGTTGTATGTAAAAATAAGTATTATTTGCATGACGTAGATACTACTTTTACCACTGCGTGACTGCACGGGGAAATGAGGTAAATCTGAATTGTATAGCTGCGCAACTATTGCCAGATAATTGATAAATACATTTACCTGTGGATTAATTTACCTGTTCAAAGTTTTCTATGTCATTAAATAAAATCTTATTCTCGCTTTTTACAGATATTGCAACTTGAGAATTGTAAATATCTATTGTTGTGTATTGATTTTGATTTAAATCAACATTAACATGTTCATGAAACAAAACATGGCGGAAGAATTTTAAAACGATTCAAAGACATATCTGCTACCCTAATGTAAATAAAAGTGAGATTAAAAAGTGGAACTGTTCAACTTTAAATACTTTTGTTAAAAATAGTGTTACCTGCGGCTTCATCCATTGGATGCAGACATTTATCCGGCTGTACTAATGCATGAAGTCGATCTGCGACCCAGAGTAATCTACTGTATATCAGGAGGATTTGTTTGCGTGAACGTTGTTGTAGGCCATATAAGATGGTCGATTTATTTGTGGTAGAGGCAGACCACCGCATTTTTCCTGGGTGCAGAACCAGTACGGTATACCTCACGCCATCCGTAAGAATCGACACTTTCTCACAAGTTGAGCTCCCAGTGGGATTCGAAAGAGGAGAGTGATCCCAGATTGTTCTGTATCCTCACTCCCTGGGGTAATCATCACCCTATAAATGAGGCCAAAAAAAAGGTCTGTTTCACGTCTTTTTTCCTAAAAAAATAGGTTAGGTTGGTAGGAAAATCTTCTCCTTTTTTTTTTTAGAATTACTCCTTACCATACTCAATTCAAATCAAGAACATCAAAAGCATGTTTTCTTGAACATGTTACATAATATGTGTGTTCCACAACACACATTATTATTATTTTTTTTTTTTTTTTTTTTTTAGTGCCCTAAAAGAGTCGGGGCCTTAAAAATAGGGTCAGTCGGAAAACCAGAAACAGACCTTTTTTTTTTTTGCTTAATGTAAATAATGACGACGAGTCCATAAACAACAGTTGAAGTCAGATCCATCAAATACTTGTAAAGAAAACAAATAAAACAGGTTTTATTGAACAACTTTTCTCTATTAAAGTATGTCACAGCTTAAGACAAAAAACACAAGTTAATTGGGTAATGATTGCTCCAAGGATGAGTGATGTGGCTGATTCTCTCCTCCTATACACTGACAGTTTACATATGTTAAACTGAACTGAACTGAATGTTGTTTAACGGCTCATCAACACAGTATAGGTTATTTAGAGCCGCCCCAGAGAGAGGGGAAGGATACATAGGAATCCGGGAACCTGCCCTACTCTTATTATCGAATAGATTCCTATGGTTCTTTAACGTGCTCGGAGGATAGACCGATACACGGGTCCGCCCGGTTTACGTCCCCATCCGAAAGCTGATCAAGCCATTCAGTTACCTTTAAAGGGACATGTTACAGCTGATCAAGCCATTCAGTTACCTTTAAAGGCACACTTGGCAATCTTGAAGTTTTTATCAAGCATCAAAATTAGCTTCTGAATTTATTAATTCAGTAAACCTGCTTGCATATAATTAAATAAAAGTTTGAGTTTTCAATTTTTTTCATCGTTATTTTACCAAATGTGGAAATATATTACTGGTGCAATATTATCAAAAGTCAGTAATATATGAATACAAATTGCTTTATACTATTATTATAATATGATGTTATTAATTAAGTGGTCCAAGGACTGTCATATCAGCCCAAGGCGGGCCGCGGGCCAATATGACAGTCCGAGGACCAATAACTCGGACAATATGAAAACACTTCATTATGCCAATTTATATGGTGAAAAGGCGCAATGACGTCATCGTTCAAAGATGACCGCCTTCATTTTTGTTCTTTGCAAATTTTCAATAGGTCATATCTCCTTTATTTTTCATGGCATTTTGATAATTCTTTCAGCTTTTTTGAAGTTTTTCAGAAAGCTTTTAAATACATTGTGTTTGATAGTGCATCAACCCCTTTAAGATAAAATAAAATAAAAACAGTCTTAAAAATTCTGTAGGCCCTAGGTGACAATGTGTAGGGAATATTAAGCCATTTGTAATTATACCCGAAATCCTGATTTGTCTGATGTCTGAGTGATAGATAATTGAATTATAATGCCAGGGGTTCCCACCTCTACACAATACTTGTTTATGACTGGGAGCAATAGATTGATGGATACGCTGATATGATAAACCAGGTACAAATTAATACAGTATGACCCCAGCGTGAAACTCAGTCAGCTGTAGACGTCCTTGGTAATTAGCTAATTGGCTGGGCTCTTTGTTAATTAAGTCAACTAAGGTGTGTGAGAAACTTCCTGTAGTTTTGTTGTATTGTCATAATGGAGGTTTATTCCAGCTTATCGACTTCAATCTTATATATTCTACACTGTTGGCCTCACCAATTTGTATGCATGAAAATATACTGAAATATTTACCAGATTTATGGAATCTGTCGCCAGTGGTCTAAGGCATGAAATAACACACTGGTCAGAAATATAACTACAATTGAAGGAGCACCAATAACAAATGAGAGTGAAGTCCTGAAAAATGCCAAAATAAAAGAAATTATTCAAAAGGAGCGAAAGTATAAAATATTGAGTCAAAATGTCTTAAATTATCAGGAGAAACAAGAAGAGCCTTGAATAGAATCAAAATATAAATGAGACATTCATAAAAAGAGCCAAAATAAACAATCAGCCAAAAGTCACAAAAAGAGCCAAACAGCTAATTAATGATAAAAAAGTCATGAAATGATTTAGCCGAAGGTTTAGAAAAGAGAAAAAAGTCTTAAAATTAGCCATATTATCACAAAATTACACCAAAAAACTTTAAAAAAGCCAACACATAAGATGTGACCCAAAATGAAAATATAGTAAAAGGACCAATATTACAGAAAAGCGCCAAAAGTCATAACAGAGCCAAATGCGTTATTCTTAAACCGCTTTAACAAAACAACAGTTAAGTTCTGAACAAAGCATGTTAAAAGCATGAACAATCCAGATCCCCACAGCTGCCCATCTTGGACCCCTCTTGTCTGTCTCGGCTGCTTTTGTAGCTTTTTAACCTGTAAAGTTTTTTGTCTTGGGTAGACTCGGACAACTCTTCTTCAGAGTAATTATTTCGGGTAAATTAAAAGATCTATATCAAAGGTTATTCTTTAGAACACATTACAAGGTTAAAATCAATATTGTAGAGTTTTTGTAACAATTGCTAAACGTTACAAAGTCCAGCTTAATTATACTGCTATTAACCTAGGGTATTGGGTTAGGATTAACCACAGGTACCGGTTTAAAAAAAAAAAAAAAAAAAAAAAAAAAAAGTTATATTCTATTAAATACTGTTTAATAGAATATACGTTTTTTTTTTTTTTTTTTTTTTTTTTTTTAAACCGGTACCTGTGGGATTAACGTGCAGTTTAATAAATAGCCATTGTCATTTCAGTATGAATTGCACCAGGATTGTTGTTGAATTGACGTCATTTCAACTTCCGAATAGGATTAATTGTTACCTGTCATGTCATCGGGTCTCTTGTTTGTATATGAAATAGAATTGGAAGTTTAAAGAAGTTGGCCCGCTTTGATTAACCTAAACATTTTTAATAGTTTTAATTTATGAACAGTTAGAATAGATATTATTGTGAGCAAAATTCTGAATGAAAGCAATACCGAATATAGGTGTGATAGCCTTACTAATATTTAAAAGTAATGAGTTGTGGATTTTTTGTCTTACAGTTTGTATTTTATAAAAAAACACACATCAGTTTTCATTGCAGATTAGTTTAAACATTACTTGCTTGCAGCTGTGAAGGGATAGGGGAGGGGGAGAGGGGTGCATTTTTGTCTTGTGGTAACGTGCTTGCCTATTAACCAGATGCATACAATTTAGAGACGTTTTAAAAAGTAAAATTTTGGTTGGGATCTTAGCTCTTAACCCATTAAGCACGACTATAATAGCTTTTGCGTGTCCAGCTGCTGATCAGTATTTTTCTCCAAAACACCCCTTTGTCACATAAATGGAATGGTCTTAATTCAAAGAAAGAACAGTTCATTATATATATATAGTGGGTGAAGGGTTAACACTGGAATAATACTTGTTCACGTTTTAAAAGTTATCTCCTTATATTGAGAAAATAGAATACAAGGTCAATGTGACCTACTTTTGAGGATAGTGACCTACAAAACAGTTCACTGCATAAATATACTTTTATTTGAAAAAATGCAACAGTCATTAAATGATGTTACTTTAGGACCATTTTTGTCGAGCCCTTTTAACGAAAAGCAAGACAAAGTTTGGCACTGACATACGTCCGTACATTAATCAGTGGTAAACTTTTGTTTTTTTACATATAATTATGTAGGTCACACTGTTTAACTTCTAAAAGATAAATAGGAAAGAAGCAGGTCACTGTTAAGTCATTAACCAACTTTTGAAATCTCTGGCCTAATTTTGAAACACATGTCACTGTAGAATGTAATAATTAACCTTGTTGACGTAACATTTTAATGAAGTACCTTTATATATTATGTGATTGAATTCATCAACATTTGACTACAGGTTTGGTGAAGTATCTTTATATGGATGAATTCATAAATTTTGACTGCAGTTTTCATGCAGCTAATCTTGATATACATATATGAATTTATGAATATTTGAATACAAAGGTTTGGATGGATGAATTCAGTAATTAAAAAAGGTTTGGTGAAATACCAATATATTTGACAATGGGGTGAAGTACCTTTATATATATATATAGATGAATTCGTGAATATTTGAATACAAATGTTTGATAAAGTATATTTAAATGGATGACTTCATTAACATTTTAAAACAGGTATGGTGAAGTACCAATATATTTGACTAAATATATTTGACTAAGGGTTTGGTGAAGAACCTTTATATATATGGATGAATTCATGAATATTTGAATACAGAGATTTGGTGAAGTACCTTTAAATGGATGAATTATTTAATACTTTAAAATGGGTTTGAAAGTACCAATATATTTGACTAAGTGTATGGTGAAGTACCTTTATATGTAAGGATGCATTCAGGAATATTTGAATGTAAGAGGTTTGGTAAAGTATTTTAAATGGATGAATTCATTAATATTTAATATAATACAAGTTTGGTAAAGTACCAATACATTTAACTACTGGTTTGGTGAAGTACCTTTATATATATGGATGAATTCATGTATATTTGCGTAACCTCTAGGATGATCACAACGTACAATTCCTTGTCATTATGCCCATCGGTGTACTACACAATGCATATTTGTTGAATCAGTACAAATCAATCAAGGCTCAGTACATATCAAATATTTGTTTTGAGTGCTCAAGTGCTTTATATTTTTATTTGACCGAATACTAGTTTGTGGAAAGGATTATAATTTTAAGAGGTTGGAGTATGTAAATACAGCTCAGTTGACCCGTAAGACCTAATTACTATGTTTACTTTCTATATTTTAATCAAACATTTTATTTCTGTCATTTTCTGGTATAAAGACTGGTTTATTATACTTGCTCGAGTTCGCTTAATTGTTACACATTCTAACACTTTTCCTCAAGCTAGGTGTCGGTCTAAATTATGACTTATTCTGTCCAAATATGACCTAATTAGAGAGTAAACTATAGTACAAAAAGAACCAATTTTCTCTCAATTCTTTGTCTTTCTTGTACTTTTCCCCCCACCATCCATATACATGGCAATTAATTTCAATGTTGATAAAAACCCAAACAATTTCTGCCAAAAACAAAAAAGTGTCTTCTAAAAGGTTTTCTCAGATATTATACGCTTGTCAATATATACAGAGAACACATTTGTTTGTATACATGGAGAACATAGTAACATGGAGGTTGCTTACACAAAAACAATTTCAGCCAACCATTAGGCCGTATTGCCTACTGACCATTCCAAGTCGGTAACCCAGTCTTCACCACTCTTTATGTTGCGTATTTTCCTGCATTCGAGATTTAAATTTTAATTTGCTCATTTTATTTAGTTGTGGTACACTGCAGTCATACAATGTGGTACACTGCAGTCATACAATGTGGTACACTGCAGTCATACACTGTGGTACACTGCAGTCATACAATGTGGTACATTGCATGCAGTCATACAATGTGGTACACTGCAGTCATACAATGTGGTACACTGCAGTTATACAATGCCATTGTGTTTACTCAGTGCTGCGTTTTCTATTGGTCCTATTTTCATATTTTTGTATATATTTATTTTCTGAATAAAAAATATTCTATTGTATTCTATTCAGATCAACTAGCCATAGTGTGTGAGAAGGGGATACACAACCCTTGGACATTAGATAATGTGAACGCATATTCCATTACTTACATAACGAAAGTAGAGAGCGATAATATTTATATTTCATTCCTTATACAATCTCAAAACAGTCCTTGAACTTACGACTCCAAATGCATCATCAGTTGCCGTCAATCATCGATGATCAATCTTCAATAACCAATGATTGATGTTGACACATTTAAGTTGTTGGGTCAAGTTCATCTTGAGCTTAAACGTCAACTTAACCTTAATCTTAAAGGACTACAGCTATCTTGATTCTTGAAACACTCGCGGTATAAACATGCGGTATAAACACGCAATATAAACACTCGCGGTATACGTTTAATCTCCTGCACAATTTGAATAATTGTTTATTTCTCAAAAAGTTCAAAAAGTATTTAAAACCATCTATTAAATCATTTTATAATTATTTTACTTTAAAATTGTGTGATTCTTGATTTGAAAAATCTCATTACTCAATGTCAAGTACAAACTCAATCAGTTCTGAGGATGGATTCAGTCTCTCCACCATGCTATTAATTAACAGTTTTCATTGGTCCAGTTGTTATCACTGCATCTTTTTAAACCAATCGAAATGCTTCATGAGCATTTAAATTGCTGTGAGAAACAGATTTAGACTTTGTATCTCTCAATGAGTAAAGAGTTTCTTGAAATAAATAATCACAAAATGTTAAATATAAAATGATTAAATAGACTGTTTTAAGTGTATTCCTAATTCTTGAATGCAATATATTTATTATTAATTTAGTAAATCAACAAAAAATAAAAATGATATTGCATACATCAATCGAAGTAGAACTTTTAATGGGTCATTGCGTGGTCCCGCCTTAATTCCAATAAGCGATGGATAAGCTTATATGAGCAGGATATTATAACAGATATTTCGACAATAGAACATAGAAATGCGAGAACCTATTTAAAATTACCTATTAAATATTTTAATTTTACAATATGCCAACGTGTGCGGAGGTTGTAGGTTAGGAGGAGGAGGGTTGTAAAAACAAGTCTGGAACTATAGAAGTATGTAACTAGGTTGTCAAGGTTTTTGTTACATCATAAAATATAAACTTCACTGTCCATGTCATTACTCTGCAACAAATGATTGGATCAAAAAGTAATTGGCAGAAAGGTTCACCGCATGAAGACGGAGTCTCGGATTCTACTTAACCCAAATAGGGTCATGGTCACAGCAAAGGTCAGACTCGTGTCCTGACATTAACAATAAATGATGGGATCAAAAAGCTATTGGGCAGACAGGTTCACTACACGGAGATTCATACATGTGATACTTTCAGGACCTCAATCTGGGAGTTTAGTGATTTTTTTAAGGGAGATTCATGCAAAAATCTGGGAGTTTTTTTCGCGGACTATTTTTAGCGCGCGAGCAGTATTTTATACCCAAATTCCATAAACGAATACCTAAAAATACACTTTTAAACATATTTCTTCATTGATGTCAGGGGAGATAACAAGAATGAATAAAAACAGTTTTTAAACAATATTTTATTTAATAACCAATGATAAACATTTCGCTGTTATTTGGTTATTCTCAATAATCTGCTTTAATACTTACAGACAGTGTCCCTTTAAAGTTTGTTGTTATATTTTCGTACTTACAAAACATAAAAATATTGAAAAAGTAAGAGCTTAAAAATTTTTTATTATTATTATTATTTTTTTTACCCCACCCACACCACCAAATATTGGCCGTGATTTTTCAAAAACGGCCGTGCAAAAGACGGCTGCACGGTTGGCTGCCTAATAACTTCCCCTCTGGAAAATAACCGATAGTATGATACAATGTACAATAGTACGAATCTTAATTGAGTAAGAAGTACGAAATTTTGTAGGAGTTGTCGTTCTTGAATTCATTCTATTTTTAGAAGCAACATCTGCAAACATACCAAACAAAGGATTTTTGAAAAATCGATTTTAGCAATTTTACGGGAGTTTTTCACACAATTCCGTGGGGCCGGGAGGCGGGTTAGAATTCCGTGAGATTTCATCTCACGCCGTGAGGTATCACATGTATGGAGATTGAGTGTTGCATACATTACTCCTGCAAAACAAGGATTAAAAAGGAGCTTGGGATTGCTTTTAAGGTTACTCAGGGTCAAGGTCACTATTACTTTACATGTATTTTACTTGAGATATGGCCTTTGGTTATTTAAAAGGTCATGTACAAAAAATATCTTGTCACAACTGCTGTTGTTGTTTTTAGCTCTACTGGCCTCTTATACTCAAGAACAGTTCATGAACAGTTCTAGAACATTAAGAACAGTTCCTGAACTGTTCTTGACTCATTGTTCTAGAACATATGTTCTTAATATGTTCTTGAACACTTTCAAGAACTATTGAAGAACATTTCAAGAACTTTAATTTTTCTTAAGATATTCTTGAAAGGTTATTGAACAAGTTTAGAACAGTTCAAGAACCTTTAAATAGAGAAAATGTTCTAAAAATGTTCTTGAACAATTTCAAGAGCAAATCAAGAACAGTTTAGGAACTTCAGGAGTTCCTGAACTGTTCTTAATTTGTTCTTGAACAATTTGTAGAAAAAATAAAGAACCGTTCAGGAACTTCAAGGGTTCTTAAACCGTTCTTAATTAGTTCTTAACTCTAAGTGTTCTTAAACGTTAAGTGTTAAGCACTAACTCTTGAAGTTCCTAAACTGTTCTTCATTTGTTCTTGAAATTGTTTAAGAACAGTTTTAGAATATCTTCTCTATTTAAAGTTCTTTCAAATGTTCTTTAAAACTTTAAAATGTGAACTAAATTCCTTTAAATAGGAAATGTAATTAAGATGTGCTTAAAATATCTACAAATGTGTTATCTTAATAGGAATGTCGCTACAAATCGATTACATCTGTGCAAATGTAAATATACATTAAATTAGTAAGCAAGTCACAATATTGACCACCTAATAAACTATTGTGATCTTCCATTATTAGCTCGACTATTCGAAGAATAAGAGAGCTTATGTAATCACCCCGGCGTCGGTGTCAAGGTGTGCATGTAAGCTGTGTTTACAAGTCTATATCTCTTACATTTCTTATCCTAGCACAACCAAAATGGACTCCCAATGGAACCCAAATTATGATAGCCCATAAAATGTGTCTATTTCAGGGTTGCGTAAGTAATTTTGTCATCTGCAAATTCTGGGCGTCAGCGTCCCACATCAAATTTTGCGTGTAAGCTGTGTTTACAAGTCTATATCTCTTACATTTCTTACCCTAGCATGACCAAATTTGGCCATGAGCTTCCTTATAGCATTATCTTAAGGGCTGCTTAAGTAATTTTGGTGCCTATAACCCCTGGGCTCCCATGGAACCCAAATTCTGATAGCCTTTAAAATGTGTCTATTTCACATTAAATTTTGCGTGTAAGCTGTGTTTACAGGTCTATATCACTTACATTTCTTGTCCTAGCTGAACTAAATTTGGGAATTGGTTTCCTTATAGTATGTTGTAAAGGGTTGCATAAGTAATTTTGTCTTCTGCAAATTATGGGCTTCCATGGAACCCAAATTGTGATGGCCCATAAAATGTGCAATAAAGGTAGATCTTGGTTTGCATGTAAGCATGTATATATCTATAATTTTGGTTTGGGATGTATTATAGCATTATGCATCTTATTCATACCTCACCCATATTGGGGCATGGGATTCCCCCTCCAACCCCCCCAACCCCCCCCCCCCCCCCCCCCCCACCCAACCTCCCCAAATCACTCCCTCCCAACCCCAATTTTTTTTATACATATTTCTGTGTTGTTTTAGTCAATTCTTACACATAGCTTCTTACACATATATGTTGCCCCCTCTCCCCACTGCGTCTCCCCACCACCTCCCCCACCCCACTCAAAACTCCATATTTTATTTTTATTTTTTTTTACATATTTTTGTGTTGTTTTAGTCACTTCTTACCCCATAGCTTCTTACACATATATGTTGCCCCTCCCCACTCAGCCTCTCTCCCGACCCCCACATCCCCCACCCCCCACTCAAAACTTTTTTTCACGCTCCCCCCACCGTCCTTCCGCCTCCAATCACCCCCACACTCGAAACTGGAATATTTTTATTTTGTTTCTGTTTTTTTATATATTTCTGTGTTGTTTTGGTCAATTCTTACATAGCTTCTTACAGTCAATTGGTTTATGGGCTCCCCTTACATGGAGGACAGGGGGAGGAGAATTGTTTTCATTTTATCTTTCATTATTTGGATATTAACATTTTAATTGGAACGCAATCATTTACATATAAAACAATTTAGATTAAATTCAGATACATAGATGAAATATCAATAAAAAAAATGAAATGAGGCCACAATAAAAATTACCAGATATCAGTTCCCTCCTTGAGTTGCCTTTTGACCACTAATTCCTTTAAAATGGCAGAAATTGTGGATTAAAACAGATAAAAATATTAAAATTTCACACATAATTTTCTACACAAGCCCCGTCCCCAAACCCCACCCCCACATTGTTTTAGCCTTGTTTTCAGATGGTTATACTAGCTATATAATTTATTATTCTCTGAAAAATCGAATAGTCGAGCTGCGCTGTTCTCCGACAGCTCTTGTTAGTCACACTGATTTACTGATACAGCGTTTGAAAAAGGCATTATTTTTGTAATGCTGACAGGCACAGGTATTATAATGAAATATGAAATTTCTTTGTTTTAAGTAGCTTGAACACACCCCAAGTATACATAGATGGCTTTTGCTGGAACATGAAAACAATTATCCACAAACTTGGTATAAAAAGACATTTATTTTGTAGCACTTAAGTTTTGTGTTGATTAAATTAAAGTTCAAAAGTTTCAAATCTTTTGAGTATTTCCACAAAACAACATAATTTTATTACACTATTTCCAGAACAGGTTTTTCCATAATAAACTGAATGTTTATGAATGTCGTTTAACGGCTCATCAACACAGTATAGATTATAAGAAAAATTACAGTTCTTGAAATGCTCTTCAATAGTTCTTGAAAATGTTCAATGTTCAAGAACATATTCAGGAACTGTTCTTAATGTTCTAGAAATGTTCATGAACTGTTCTTGAGTATAAGAACAGAGTTTCGCAGGTGTTCATCTTCATTAATTAAACAAATATATACTACTATTAACAAACAAATATATGATCATTATCGCTTGAACAGTTTAATATAATAACATTATCTGGAGTTTAAAAGCCCATGTCTTCATTTATATTTGCAAAGAAAGTAGGTGAAGAATATATGACACCTGAGTGTGATTCTGACAAAATTGCAAATAAAATGCAAACGCCATTCTTTTGAGTTTTTGGCGGTAAAATGGCAGTCCAACTGAAGCAGCCTCACTGAAGATTGTGCTTGAATCATTTAATGATTAAATGTAAGTGTTTTGTGATAATACTTAATTACTTATTGTGTCAAAACATCTTCTATATTTAAAAGTTGTATTTGAAAGATGAAATTTCTAAATGTAGTCTTTAGAAACAGTATTTTAAAATGAAACCCCTATTGTCATGTGTTTTCGCGGATTGACTTTCTTTTTTTGTTGCTGACAGAAAAATGGTATTCAGCACTGCAGATATTATTTCATTTCAGTATCATATGTAACATTTCACCAAGTATGACCAGGCATTCTGAAGGTTCAATTAATGAATTGTTCTTTAACTGTTATGTAGGTTAAATTAGTGGCCAAGGGAGTTCTGGAATTGTGCAGGAACTATTCTGGATAGATTGTTCAAGAACGGTTCTTGAACTGTGCTTCATCTGTTCTTGAGCAGTTCTAGAACGGTGCATGAACGTTAAATGAGACAAAATTTCTAGAACTTATGTTCAAGAACAGTTCTAGAACTATCTTACTGGAACTGTTCATGAACAGTTCCAGTACAGATCATTCTGGAACAGTTCTAGAACAGTTCCAGTACAAATAGTTCTAGAACTGTACTTCATCTGTTCTTGAGCAGTTCTGTGCATGAACGTTAAATGAGACAAAAATTCTAGAGGTTATGTTCAAGAACAGTTCTAAGAACAGTTCCAGTACAGATAGTTCTAGAACTGTTCTAGAACAGATCATTCTGTAACAGTTCTAGAACAGTTCCAGTACAGATAGTTCAAGAACTGTTCTTGAACATAAGTTCTAGAACTTTTCTTGAACATAAGTTCTAGAACTGTTCTTGAACATAAGTTCTAGAAAATTTGTCTCATTTAACGTTCACGTACTGCTCTAGAACTGTACCAGAACAGATTAGGTACAGTTCAAGAACAGTTCTTGAACAATCTATCCAGAACAGTTCAAGAATTGTTCATGCACAGTTCTAGAAAATTTCGCAGGGGATTTGCTTATGCGATCAGTTTTCGTCCGTCGTCCGATTATAAAATCAACAACTTCTCTGAAACCGCTTGAAGGATTTTGATGAAACTTTATCACAATGTTACTTGGGAGGCCCCCCTCAGATTCCAAGATGGCCACCATGGCTAAAATAAGGTCAAATTTAGGGAAATTTCAAACAACATCTCCTCCGAAACCACTTGTACCATTCTATTGAAATATCATATACATGTTCTTTGGGTTGGCCTCTATCTATTTTGTGTTTTTCGTTGTCGTCGAATAATAAAAATGGCCATCACGTTTACATAGAGTTATATAGGAAAAGGCTAAAAATGACATCTTCTCTGAAACCGCTTGAAGGATTTTGATGAAACTTAATCACAATGATCTTTAGATTTTTGTTTTTCGCAGCGTCGGTCATCCAAGATGGTCACCATGGCTAAAATTAGGTCAATTTTAAAGAGATTTCAAACAACATCTCCTCCGAAACCACTTAATCCATTCCAGTGAAATATCATATACATGTTCCTTGTGTTGGCCTCTATCAAATTTGTTTTTTTGTTATTATCGCATAATCAAAATGGCCGCCACGACGATGACCCAAAGTTTACATAGAGTTATATAGGTAAAGGCTAAAAATGACATCTTCTCTGAAACCTCTTGAAGGATTTGGTACAGCTTTATCACAATGATCTTTGGGATAGTGCGCCTCAGATTTGTGTTTTTTGCAGCCGCCAGTTGTCCAACATGGCTTTTATGGCTAAAACTAGGTCAAATTTAAGGAAATTGCAAACAACATCTCCTCCGAAACCTCTTATTCCATTCTAATGAAATATCATATACATGTTCCTTGAGCTGGTCTCTATCAAATTTGTGTATTTCGTTATCGTCGAATAATCAAAATGGTCTCCATAAGGTGACCCAAAGTTTACATAGAGTTATATAGGAAAAGGTTAAATATGACATCGAATCTCTGAAAACTTTTGAAGGATTTTGTTGAAACTTTATCACTGTGGTTGGCGTCTATTAAGTTTGTGTTTTTTGTTTTCTTCCAATAATCAAAATGGCTGCCGTGGCAACCCAAAGTTTATATAGGAAAAGGCTAAATATGACATCTTCACTGAAACCGCATGAAGGAGTTTGATGAAACTTAATCATAATGATCTTTAGGGAAGTTCCCTTCAGATTTGTGTTTCTCATTGCCGCCAGTTTTCCAAGATGGCCACCATGTCTAAAATAAGGTTAAAATTAAGGAAACAACGTATTCCATTCTCCACATGGCCACACACATAATTATTAGATTTGTGATGAATTGCATTATATTCACAGATTGAGAGGTTATGTTGACTAACTAAAAAGCAAGAAACACAAAAATTGAAGGCAATGCCTAACTATTAATAATATTTTACCATGTATTTTATGTAAATGCTTGATATAAACTTCAAGATCAAGAGAATAAAACCAGTTACAGTTTTGCAACATATCATCACATGTTTATAGTGGGTAACACAAGCTTTGTACCGACTACTTCTCCTGATCTCCCGATAACAGCTGTTTTACACAGTAGAGCGTCTACTGGCCCTCTTGGACTCTTGTTTTCTATGGATTGTATTGAACTTGTTATGGTGATTACGTTTCATTCTTTTTGGGGACTTCTGTGTGTGTGGACACATTTTTAGTTTCATCTGAAAAGAACGCTCGTGTAGGATCCTCTATACATGCAATAGTATCATACTTCACCTCTATACATGCAATAGTATCATACTTCACCTCTATACATGCAATAGTATCATACTTCACCTCTATACATGCAATAGTATCATACTTCACCTCTATACATGCAATAGTATCATACTTCAAATGAGAAAGACATGCAATTATGGCAGTTTGTTCAGGTAATTAATACCAAATTGAAATACCGAATTTCTGTCTGCAATATATACACTATCAATTTCCTTGTTTTCATTATTAAAAACAGCCCAATCTGTTTCTTGTCTAACAATGTTTCATCTTTGTGCCTTTATCAAGTCAGACACTAAATTGCCATTACCTCTATTTGCCAAGAAATGAGACGTTTTGTTGACAAAAACATTGTGTCGTTTAATAGTAGCCACAAATTACTACGTCTTTGCAAAATTGTCTTTGCTTGAAATAGTTGCATTTCAAGTTCCAAGGTCTTGTACAAAGATTCGCAAGAAATGTTTCCCTGTGCGACAAGAAGAAAATACAAAACATTGCGCCTTTGGGAGATATGCAGCTCCCAATGGAAGGTCGTTTATATGGCATTATGGGTGAAAAATGTATTTATATCAGCAGCTAATCTCAAAAGTATATTAAAGGGACAATATTTGTAACTTTTAGCTTATAAAACACAATATTATTACGTTGATAAACATAACACACCAACCATTATTGAATATTTACTAAATAAAACCAGGATTGTTTGACGGATTTCAATAGCGGTATAAAAAAAAAAGTACCGCTTTGTGGGGTTGAACTCGTAACCGACGCTAAAATTACACTCGCCGGTAATTATAGACGATCGTCGCAACAGGCGAGCTCGCTACCGACAGCTAACCGGGCAAGATGCATTACGTAAGAGATACAACTGATAAAACCTAATGCGCTAATGGATGTCAAGTGATCAGCACAAAATGTAAATAATGTGGGTCCCACATTATTTACAAATAATAAAACTGTTTTTATTCAAACTCACAAATGTATTACTGCAGGCTTATTTGGGTCTATCCTGGCCTGGAATACACCAACCATTCTTGAGAATATTCTTAGACTTAAGCCCAAGTATGTCTTTAAGTTTAAAGTATAAACGTTCATAACAAGCTGCTGTGTATAAATATGATAAATACTAATAAACAGCAACTTTGTACAATTGTTTATCTTTTCGGGATCATGGGAATATTTGTGAACGAAATCTGAGTACATGGGCTTAAGTCTTAGAATATTCTCAAGAATGGTTGGTGAATTCCAGGCCTGATGTTTCATGTATACATTTCACTCAATATTTGGCTATATTTAATATCTGCTTACTTACGGATAATGTCCCTTTAAGCCTAATTGGATAGAAAGTCCAATCAATATTTGAGTTGTGCTTGGAGCAAGGCAAGATATTTCAATTAAGGTACGATATTTCCCATTCAGTGTTTGTTTTCCTTATATAAGTGGTACCGAAAAACAGTCCCAATGGCAGAAAGCATGTTTTTTTCCCAATTGGAGTGGAAAAATTCCCAGTCAAAAAACACAAAAACAAAAAATATAAGTGGGGAACTATATTCTTTTACGTCATGGTAATGAAACACTACAAGAGAATTTATGCATGGTAATGTGTTTGCAATGTATTTAAGCATACAATATTGCTTTTGTATGATAGTAAAAAATTCACAAATTAACGCTGCAATTTTCCAAACTGAATGGGTTCCTGTACCATTCCCAAAAAGGTGAAAAAAATCACTGCCATTTTAAATAGTGGTGCGCATGTTATAACAAAGAGATCGGATAGGATGTTTCCCATTTAAATAGTGGTGCACATGTTTAACAAAGATCTGATAGGATGTTTCCCATTTAAATAGTGGTGCACATGTTATAACAAAGATCTGATAGGATGTTTCCCATTTAAATAGTGGTGCACGTGTTATAACAAAGATCTGTTTCCCATTTAAATAGTGGTGCACATGTTATAACAAAGATCTGATAGGATGTTTCCCATTTAAATAGTGGTGCACATGTTATAACAAAGATCTGTTTCCCATTTAAATAGTGGTGCACATGTTATAACAAAGATCTGATAGGATGTTTCCCATTTAAATAGTGGTGCACATGTTATAACAAAGATCTGTTTCCCATTTAAATAGTGGTGCACATGTTTAACAAACATCTGATAGGATGTTTCCCATTTAAATAGTGGTGCACATGTTATAACAAAGATCTGTTTCCCATTTAAATAGTGGTGCACATGTTTAACAAAGATCTGATAGGATGTTTCCCATTTAAATAGTGGTGCACATGTTTAACAAAGATCTGATAGGATGCTTCCCATTTAAATAGTGGTGCACATGTTTAACAAAGATCTGATAGGATGTTTCCCATTTAAAGAGTGGTACACATGTTTAACAAAGATCTGATAGGATGTTTCCCATTTAAATAGTGGTGCACATGTTTAAACAAAGATCTGATCGGATGTTTCCCATTTAAATAGTGGTGCACATGTTATAACAAAGATCTGTTTCCCATTTAAATAGTGGTGCACATGTTTAAACAAAGATCTGATCGGATGTTTCCCATTTGAATAGTAGTGCGCATGTTTAACAAAGATCTGATAGGATGTTTCTCATTTATTTAAATATTGGTGCACATGTTTAACAAAGATCTGATAGGATGTTTCCCATTTAAATAGTGGTGTGCATGTTTAACAAACATCTGATAGGATGTTTCCCATTTAAATAGTGGTGCACATATTTAAAAAAAATCTTATAGGATGTTTCCCATTTAAATAGTATTGAACATGTTTAACAAAGATCTGATAGGATGTTTCCCATTTAAATAGTGGTGCACATGTTTAAACAAAGATCTGTTTCCCATTTAAATAGTAATGAACATGTTATAACAAAGATCTGATAGGATGTTTCCCATTTAAATAGTGGAGCACATGTTTAACAAAGATCTGATAGGATGTTTCCCATTTAAATAGTAGTGAACATGTTATAACAAAGATCTGATAGGATGTTTCCCATTTAAATAGTGGAGCACATGTTTTACAAAGATCTGATAGGATGTTTCCCATTTAAATAGTGGAGAACATGTTTAACAAAGTTCTGATAGGATGTTTCCCATTTAAATAGTAGTGAACATGTTTAACAAAGATCTGATAGGATGTTTCCCATTTAAATAGTGGAGCACATGTTTAACAGAGATCTGATAGGATGTTTCCCATTTAAATAGTGGAGCACATGTTTAACAAAGATCTGATAGGATGTTTCCCATTTAAATAGTGGTGCACATGTTTAACAAAGATCTGATAGGATGTTTCCCATTTAAATAGTAGTGAACATGTTATAACAAAGATCTGATAGGATGTTTCCCATTTAAATAGTGGAGCACATGTTTTACAAAGATCTGATAGGATGTTTCCCATTTAAATAGTGGAGAACATGTTTAACAAAGTTCTGATAGGATGTTTCCCATTTAAATAGTAGTGAACATGTTTAACAAAGATCTGATAGGATGTTTCCCATTTAAATAGTGGAGCACATGTTTAACAGAGAACTGATAGGATGTTTCCCATTTAAATAGTGGTGCACATGTTATAACAAAGATCTGATAGTTAAGATAGTTGTGTATTTACTGTGAACCGTAAATTGTCCTGAAAAACAAAACAAACACTGCACGGATCTTCACTCGATCAGTTATTTTCTTGGTTTGAGCATTATTACCTCCACGTGTTCCTATTGGATATTTTGGGAATTGGGGCAGGGCACCTAACTCACCTTGCCCCTACAGTTGGGAAAATCGCGTCGGGAATCTCAGAATAGGGGAAAAGTCAAACAGTATTTGAATTGTTAGAATTAATATGGTTTTAATAGTATTGAACTATATGGAAAACTTGACTGTTTTTACTTGCTAATTTCGACATCACAGACTAATGTTTTAAAGGTTTTCTTCCGATTATGTTCCTGAAAAACAAATACAAAGCAAGAAATGTCACCACAGACTAATGTTTTAAAGGTTTTCTTCCGATTATGTTCCTGAAAAACAAATACAAAGCAAGAAATGTCACTGTAAGTGACAAATGCCCCCGAAGTGGTTTTCCCTTTTACCTCTAAGTGTGACCTTGACCTCGGAGCTGGATTTTACACGTGACACGTCGTCTTGTTGTGGTGCACTTGTACCAAGTTATTTGATATTCCGTCAATGAATGTCGGGAGTTATTAATTGGACATGAAAGCACTTCTTTTTAACCTTTGACCTCTAAGAGTGACCTTGACCTTTGAGCCACGGACCTGGATTTTGTGCGCGACACGTCGTCTTGTTGTGGTGAGCACTTGTGCCAAGTTATTTGAAAATATGCTGAGGAATGACAGAGTTATTGACTGGAAACAATTGTACAGACCGACTGACGGATTGGACCGACAGTGCGACAACTATAGGCAGCCCTTCGAGGTAATAAAAATCAATTGGAAATTTTTCTTTCCATGTGTGAAGAAACACATTACGTGGTCCCGCGTTAATTCCATTAAGCGATTGGAAAGCTTATATAAGCAGGATTATATAATTGATATTTCGACAATAAAACGTTTAAAAACAGTTTGACTGAGAGAAAAAAAAGCGAACTTTTTAAGCGGAAATTAAGGTTTTATTTCATACCCCAGCCAACCCCGTTTTCGTTTCTTGGAGAAGGGGTTGGATGGGGTATGAAAGTTAATACGTAATGATACTTTTTAATTGCATTTCATTAGGAAAATGGGGCTGAATTTCTGCCTTAAAATTGCCAAAAAGGCGCCCAAAATACAATAGTCCCAAAAGGGAACACCGACTGCAAGGAAGAGTCTCCTCCTAACATTCATTAACCTAAGTGATCTGGAAATGATGGTGTTTTAAATTTGATATAAAATAACTTAGTTTAAAATTGTGTTAGTGTTTTATATTTGCGTTTAGCAAAGCTCTGATTGTGAGCCCCGACATCGTCGGCTTAGACTATTTGAAGGTTTTGATGACGCTCTGCCCGTTCAAAAACTAAGTGAATGGTAATATAAGTAGATAAATATCTCGCAATATTTTTGGCTTAACACAAACGCCACATTAAGCAGGTACCTTACTAACAAGAAAATTATCTTATATTTTTTAACGAAATCGCTCAAGAATACTGAATCTACCATTTGGTCCCCTCCCGCACATCCCTGAAAAACCTGGTGAAATATTGCCTCCAAGATCGGTGATAACTCGATCCTGCAGCTGATTAAATGCATGGGAAATTTTATATCCATATAATCCGCATAAACATATTCGATTTGATTTCTGCACAATGCTATCGGTTCTTATTTGAAACATTCATCACTGGCGAAATGTTGTTTCGATGGAATTTAGGACTGTCATAAAAATAAAATGGATGTGAAATGGACGGACGTCTATTAGTTGGGCCTGTCATGAATCAGGAGAGAGACCCTTTATATGTATAGGAAAGGATTCCTGTTTTAGACCTCTCCCTGTCTCATCAATTCTTAAAAATATGTGTGTTTAACAAGAAGGCTTCCATCAAAAAAAATAATAAGGTGCTCACAGACAGGTGGGGTGGGGGTGCAATATTGATGACTAAGTTTTCTTGTTTATATGTATGACAATGACGTCAGAATACTTAGACATTTTGATATTTTGTGTAAAGCTGTCATATTTTTATAGTTATAATCCACATTACTTTCCCCATAGCCTCGTCATCCGCTCATCTTCGTTAATATCATGATTATGCAGATACATATAAATGCGTTTTTATTACTTGATTAATGATTTTTATATTTTTGGGACTTTCCAAACTGCCTAGTTTAACTATTCCTTCATTGACCTCATTGGCTGAAATAATTCTACAGTCCATAGTGATGACGATGACGTCAATGGACCAGTAATTAGTAGAAACGTTTACTAATGAGTTGGTATTGACAATAAAATGTGACAACTTAGATGGTATAAGAGACCTTGGGCAACATGAAGTTTATTCATTGGTAGGTCTGTAAGGTAGACTGATCTACATGCAGGTAGACTGTGTCAGTGGTAGACTGATCTACATGCAGGTAGACTGTGTCAGTGGTAGACCGATCTACAGGTAGACTGTGTCAGTGGTAGACTGATCTACAGGTAGACTGTGTCAGTGGTAGACTGATCTACAGGTAGACTGTGTCAGTGCGTAGACTCACGGCTTGTGTATTGTCATGTATGCATGCTTATCATATGACATCAAGCCTTCACTGGTAGTTATGGAGTACTTTTGGACAATTATTTCCAGATATGAGGATATTTTGGATGATTGCCTAGTAAGCAACTTTTTGTAAACTTTTTGCTGATGTCTTAAGTATGAGCGAGGCTGTCTCAGCCTTATAAGCTAGTAACTGAGTATGCTTAAACCCTGGCGGGTGGTAGCTGCTACACACATTAGGTATACACTGCAGTTAGTTATTATTTTGTCTGCTTCAAGATAAGGGTTTGAGCATTACAGTTACAGCTATTAATAGATGCACAGAATTCAAAATGTGTCAGGAATAATAGTTTTGTTCTAGAAAGTATAGAAAATAAATAGATTATATCATTGTTTTGATGTATCTGTATAGAGTAAAGTTTAGTGTATGAACATTGTTGTAAACTTTCTCGCCTCTCATCGCTGCGCGTTCGAATCCAATTGGGAGCTCGATTCTTAAGGATGGCGGGAGTGGGTGGTGTGTCTCCACCACAAACAAATCAACCGTTATATATAACCTTACATGTGTTGAAAATGACGTAAAACACCATACAAACAAACAAATTTATTATTTAGAAATAGCATAATAGCATAATTTTTAAAATGATCAAAAAGGTTCTTTGAGGCCATTTTGGGTTTTTTATACTCAAGCCTGGCCGTGAACAGCATAATTTTACATAATTATTTTAACTAGACTTATTTGAAATTTGATTTTTTTAAGTGATTGTCCATCTTTTATAGAGGTCTGAACTTGTACGCACATGCAGACAGACTTGTCAAAATGCTTGATGTTTTCTAACAGTTTCAATGACAGGACAAAATATTTGTCGAATGATTGAGATTTTCTTCCACTTTCAATGACAGGAAATTATAGTAATTGTGGAATGATTGACAACAACAGAGAAAAGATTAATTTCCACACGCAGTATGACCCCGCTTGCTGTTTGAAATGCATATGTATATGGGAGACCACACAAGACATTCTGGTAGTTTTTTTCCAGAGTTTTGACCATCTTTGGTGAAAAAATTGAAGGGAAAAAATATGAGTTTTTTTGTATGTTCGACAGCCAGCTATGACTCGGCTATACTTGCCGGCCATCTATGACTCGGCTATAAATGGCGAGGCCCATGGCCTGATTACGCATACCACTGAAAAAAATGAAGGAAAACTATATTTATTTATTTTATTTTCAGAGTTCGTCAGCCAGCTATGACTCAGCAATAATTGGCGAGGCCCATGGCCTGATAACGGACATGCTGGCGGACACTACCCTCCCACCTCACGTGATCAGCGGACTTCGGGCTGTCAGCAACCTACTCAAACCTGCTGATAATCATTCTTCCATACACAAAACCAGAGTTAGTCCGCTTGTCTCGCTCACCGAGTCCACGTCGTATGGCTCGGACTCGGAAGAGAGTCCGTTCACTGGGGAACGACCCTCAACATTACCAAAGGTCAGTGATCAGTGACGCTGTCCTTACAGCCATGTTATAGTGACGCTGTGCTTACAGCCATGTTAGTTATAGTGTCCTTACAGCCATGTTAGTTATAGTGTCCTTACAGCCATCTTAGTTATAGTGTCCTTACAGCCATCTTAGTTATAGTGTCCTTACAGTCATCTTAGTTATAGTGTCCTTACAGCCATCTTAGTTATAGTGTCCTTACAGCCATCTTAGTTATAGTGTCCTTACAGTCATCTTAGTTATAGTGTCCTTACAGCCATCTTAGTTATAGTGTCCTTACAGTCATCTTAGTTATAGTGTCCTTACAGCCATCTTAGTTATAGTGTCCTTACAGCCATCTTAGTTATAGTGTCCTTACAGCCATCTTAGTTATAGTGTCCTTACAGCCATCTTAGTTATAGTGTCCTTACAGCCATCTTAGTTATAGTGTCCTTACAGCCATCTTAGTTATAGTGTCCTTACAGCCATCTTAGTTATAGTGTCCTTACAGCCATCTTAGTTATAGTGTCCTTACAGCCATCTTAGTTATAGTGTCCTTACAGCCATGTTAGTTGTAGTGTCCTTACAGCCATCTTAGTTGTAGTGTCCTTACAGCCCTCTTAGTTATAGTGTCCTTACAGCCATCAAGTGTCCTTACAGCCATCTTAGTTATAGTGTCCTTACAGCCATCTTAGTTATAGTGTCCTTACAGTCATGTTAGTTGTAGTGTCCTTACAGCCCTCTTAGTTATAGTGTCCTTACAGCCATGTTAGTTATAGTGTCCTTACAGCCATCTTAGTTATAGTGTCCTTACAGCCATCTTAGTTATAGTGTCCTTACAGGCATGTTAGTTAGTTATAGTGTCCTTACAGGCATGTTAGTTAGATATAGTGTCCTTACAGCCATCTTAGTTATAGTGTCCTTACAGCCATCTTAGTTATAGTGTCCTTACAGCCATCTTAGTTATAGTGTCCTTACAGCCATCTTAGTTATAGTGTCCTTACAGCCATCTTAGTTATAGTGTCCTTACAGCCATCTTAGTTATAGTGTCCTTACAGCCATCTTAGTTATAGTGTCCTTACAGTCATGTTAGTTGTAGTGTCCTTACAGCCCTCTTAGTTATAGTGTCCTTACAGCCATCTTAGTTATAGTGTCCTTACAGCCATCTTAGTTATAGTGTCCTTACAGGCATGTTAGTTAGTTATAGTGTCCTTACAGGCATGTTAGTTAGTTATAGTGTCCTTACAGCCATCTTAGTTATAGTGTCCTTACAGCCATCTTAGTTATAGTGTCCTTACAGGCATGTTAGTTAGTTATAGTGTCCTTACAGCCATCTTAGTTATAGTGTCCTTACAGCCATCTTAGTTATAGTGTCCTTACAGTCATGTTAGTTATAGTGTCCGTACAGCCATCTTAGTTATAGTGTCCTTACAGTCATCTTAGTTATAGTGTCCTTACAGCCATCTTAGTTATAGTGTCCGTACAGCCATCTTAGTTATAGTGTCCTTACAGTCATCTTAGTTATAGTGTCCTTACAGCCATCTTAGTTATAGTGTCCTTACAGCCATCTTAGTTATAGTGTCCTTACAGCCATCTTAGTTATAGTGTCCTTACAGTCATCTTAGTTATAGTGTCCTTACAGCCATCTTAGTTATAGTGTCCTTACAGCCATCTTAGTTATAGTGTCCTTACAGCCATCTTAGTTATAGTGTCCTTACAGCCATCTTAGTTATAGTGTCCTTACAGTCATCTTAGTTATAGTGTCCTTACAGCCATCTTAGTTATAGTGTCCTTACAGCCATCTTAGTTATAGTGTCCTTACAGCCATCTTAGTTATAGTGTCCTTACAGCCATCTTAGTTATAGTGTCCTTACAGTCATCTTAGTTATAGTGTCCTTACAGTCATCTTAGTTATAGTGTACTTACAGCCATCTTAGTTATAGTGTCCTTACAGCCATCTTAGTTATAGTGTCCTTACAGTCATCTTAGTTATAGTGTCCTTACAGCCATCTTAGTTATAGTGTCCTTACAGCCATCTTAGTTATAGTGTCCTTACAGTCATGTTAGTTATAGTGTCCTTACAGTCATCTTAGTTATAGTGTCCTTACAGTCATCTTAGTTATAGTGTCCTTACAGCCATCTTAGTTATAGTGTCCTTACAGCCATCTTAGTTATAGTGTCCTTACAGCCATCTTAGTTATAGTGTCCTTACAGTCATCTTAGTTATAGTGTCCTTACAGCCATCTTAGTTATAGTGTCCTTACAGCCATCTTAGTTATAGTGTCCTTACAGCCATCTTAGTTATAGTGTCCTTACAGCCATCTTAGTTATAGTGTCCTTACAGCCATCTTAGTTATAGTGTCCTTACAGCCATCTTAGTTATAGTGTCCTTACAGCCATCTTAGTTATAGTGTCCTTACAGTCATCTTAGTTATAGTGTCCTTACAGCCATCTTAGTTATAGTGTCCTTACAGCCATCTTAGTTATAGTGTCCTTACAGTCATCTTAGTTATAGTGTCCTTACAGTCATCTTAGTTATAGTGTCCTTACAGTCATCTTAGTTATAGTGTCCTTACAGCCATCTTAGTTATAGTGTCCTTACAGCCATCTTAGTTATAGTGTCCTTACAGTCATCTTAGTTATAGTGTCCTTACAGCCATCTTAGTTATAGTGTCCTTACAGTCATCTTAGTTATAGTGTCCTTACAGTCATCTTAGTTATAGTGTCCTTACAGTCATCTTAGTTATAGTGTCCTTACAGCCATCTTAGTTATAGTGTCCTTACAGCCATCTTAGTTATAGTGTCCTTACAGCCATCTTAGTTATAGTGTCCTTACAGCCATCTTAGTTATAGTGTCCTTACAGCCATCTTAGTTATAGTGTCCTTACAGCCATCTTAGTTATAGTGTCCTTACAGCCATCTTAGTTATAGTGTCCTTACAGCCATCTTAGTTATAGTGTCCTTACAGCCATCTTAGTTATAGTGTCCTTACAGCCATCTTAGTTATAGTGTCCTTACAGCCATCTTAGTTATAGTGTCCTTACAGCCATCTTAGTTATAGTGTCCTTACAGTCATCTTAGTTATAGTGTCCTTACAGTCATCTTAGTTATAGTGTCCTTACAGTCATCTTAGTTATAGTGTCCTTACAGCCATCTTAGTTATAGTGTCCTTACAGTCATCTTAGTTATAGTGTCCTTACAGCCATCTTAGTTATAGTGTCCTTACAGCCATCTTAGTTATAGTGTCCTTACAGCCATCTTAGTTATAGTGTCCTTACAGTCATCTTAGTTATAGTGTCCTTACAGCCATCTTAGTTATATCGTCCTTACAGTCATCTTAGTTATAGTGTCCTTACAGCCATCTTAGTTATAGTGTCCTTACAGTCATCTTAGTTATAGTGTCCTTACAGCCATCTTAGTTATAGTGTCCTTACAGTCATCTTAGTTATAGTGTCCTTACAGCCATCTTAGTTATAGTGTCCTTACAGTCATCTTAGTTATAGTGTCCTTACAGTCATCTTAGTTATAGTGTCCTTACAGCCATCTTAGTTATAGTGTCCTTACAGCCATCTTAGTTATAGTGTCCTTACAGCCATCTTAGTTATAGTGTCCTTACAGCCATCTTAGTTATAGTGTCCTTACAGCCATCTTAGTTATAGTGTCCTTACAGTCATCTTAGTTATAGTGTCCTTACAGCCATCTTAGTTATAGTGTCCTTACAGCCATCTTAGTTATAGTGTCCTTACAGCCATCTTAGTTATAGTGTCCTTACAGTCATGTTAGTTATAGTGTCCTTACAGTCATCTTAGTTATAGTGTCCTTACAGTCATCTTAGTTATAGTGTCCTTACAGCCATCTTAGTTATAGTGTCCTTACAGTCATGTTAGTTATAGTGTCCTTACAGTCATCTTAGTTATAGTGTCCTCACAGTCATCTTAGTTATAGTGTCCTCACAGCCATCTTAGTTATAGTGTCCTTACAGCCATCTTAGTTATAGTGTCCTTACAGCCATCTTAGTTATAGTGTCCTTACAGCCATCTTAGTTATAGTGTCCGTACAGCCATCTTAGTTATAGTGTCCTTACAGCCATCTTAGTTATAGTGTCCTTACAGCCATCTTAGTTATAGTGTCCTTACAGCCATCTTAGTTATAGTGTCCTTACAGTCATCTTAGTTATAGTGTCCTTACAGCCATCTTAGTTATAGTGTCCTTACAGTCATCTTAGTTATAGTGTCCTTACAGTCATCTTAGTTATAGTGTCCTTACAGCCATCTTAGTTATAGTGTCCTTACAGTCATCTTAGTTATAGTGTCCTTACAGCCATCTTAGTTATAGTGTCCTTACAGCCATCTTAGTTATAGTGTCCTTACAGTCATGTTAGTTATAGTGTCCTTACAGTCATCTTAGTTATAGTGTCCTTACAGCCATCTTAGTTATAGTGTCCTTACAGCCATCTTAGTTATAGTGTCCTTACAGTCATCTTAGTTATAGTGTCCTTACAGTCATGTTAGTTATAGTGTCCTTACAGCCATCTTAGTTATAGTGTCCTTACAGTCATCTTAGTTATAGTGTCCTTACAGTCATGTTAGTTATAGTGTCCTTACAGCCATCTTAGTTATAGTGTCCTTACAGTCATCTTAGTTATAGTGTCCTTACAGCCATCTTAGTTATAGTGTCCTTACAGCCATCTTAGTTATAGTGTCCTTACAGCCATCTTAGTTATAGTGTCCTTACAGCCATCTTAGTTATAGTGTCCTTACAGCCATGTTAGTTATAGTGTCCTTACAGCCATCTTAGTTATAGTGTCCTTACAGTCATCTTAGTTATAGTGTACTTACAGCCATCTTAGTTATAGTGTCCTTACAGCCATCTTAGTTAAAGTGTCCTTACAGCCATCTTAGTTATAGTGTCCTTACAGCCATCTTAGTTATAGTGTCCTTACAGCCATCTTAGTTATAGTGTCCTTACAGTCATCTTAGTTATAGTGTCCTTACAGCCATCTTAGTTATAGTGTCCTTACAGCCATCTTAGTTATAGTGTCCTTACAGTCATCTTAGTTATAGTGTCCTTACAGTCATCTTAGTTATAGTGTCCTTACAGCCATCTTAGTTATAGTGTCCTTACAGCCATCTTAGTTATAGTGTCCTTACAGCCATCTTAGTTATAGTGTCCTTACAGCCATCTTAGTTATAGTGTCCTTACAGTCATGTTAGTTATAGTGTCCTTACAGTCATCTTAGTTATAGTGTCCTTACAGTCATCTTAGTTATAGTGTCCTTACAGTCATCTTAGTTATAGTGTCCTTACAGTCATCTTAGTTATAGTGTCCTTACAGCCATCTTAGTTATAGTGTCCTTACAGCCATCTTAGTTATAGTGTCCTTACAGTCATCTTAGTTATAGTGTCCTTACAGCCATCTTAGTTATAGTGTCCTTACAGCCATGTTAGTTATAGTGTCCTTACAGTCATCTTAGTTATAGTGTCCTTACAGTCATCTTAGTTATAGTGTCCTTACAGTCATCTTAGTTATAGTGTCCTTACAGTCATCTTAGTTATAGTGTCCTTACAGCCATCTTAGTTATAGTGTCCTTACAGCCATCTTAGTTATAGTGTCCTTACAGTCATCTTAGTTATAGTGTCCTTACAGCCATCTTAGTTATAGTGTCCTTACAGCCATGTTAGTTATAGTGTCCTTACAGCCATCTTAGTTATAGTGTCCTTACAGCCATCTTAGTTATAGTGTCCTTACAGTCATCTTAGTTATAGTGTCCTTACAGCCATGTTAGTTATAGTGTCCTTACAGCCATCTTAGTTATAGTGTCCTTACAGCCATCTTAGTTATAGTGTCCTTACAGCCATCTTAGTTATAGTGTCCACATGCTCTTTTGGTCCTTTATTCTACATAACATGCATATTTGCAAATTATTAATAATAATTATTAATTATTTTGCACCAATAATAAATTCAAATCTATGGCAAAATAACAAAGAAATATTGAAAACTCCAAAACTGTAAATCAAAACAGACTTTTAACTTTCCTCAAGTACGAACATATTTGACTTTGCTCCTCAGGTGAGTACCATCAGATTTTAGTTTTTCTCCAGAACAGATTTTTAGCTCTACTGATCAGAGATCAGCAGTGCTTATGCCGTGGTGCGGCGTCCGTCGTCCGTCTGTCTGTCCGTAAACTTTTTTTTGTAGCGACTACTCCTCTGAAACTACTGAATGGATTTTCATGAAACTTTACAGAAATGTTGCCCATGAAGTCTAGTTGATCCTAGCAAAAATTCATGTAGATGTGAAATCCAAGATGGCCGCCAAATCTAAAAATAGGTTTTTAAAAAACAAGTTTGTAGCGAATACTTCTTGAATACTCTAAGGGATATTGCTATGGGACTTTTTCTAAAATGATCAGCATGTCATGATGTTGGTCCTTGTCGAAAATCGTTTTGATTCGACGTTAAACATGGCTGCCAGCGGCCATCTTTGTTTACATAGAGTTATATAATGAAAACTTGTAGCGACTACTCCTCTGAAACTACTTGACGGATTTTCATGAAACTTCACAGGAATGTTGCTCTTGATGTCTTATTGATCCTAGCAAAATTTCAGGTCGGCCGGAAATTCAAGATGGCCGCCACGGCTAAAAATTGATTTTTAAAAAATAAGTTTGTAGCGACTACTTCTCGAAAACTATAAGAGATATTGATATGGGACTTTTTCTAAAATGATCAGCATGACATGATGGTTATCCGAGTCGAACATTATTTTGATTCAATGTTAAACATGGCTGTCAGTGGCCATCTTTGTTTACATAGAGTTATATAATGAAAACTTGTAGCGACTACTTCTCTGAAACTACTTGACGGATTTTCATGAAACTTCACAGGAATGTTGCTCTTGATGTCTAATTGATCCTAGCAAAATTTCAGGTCGGCCGGAAATTCAATATGGCCACCACGGCTAAAAATAGATTTTCAAAAAACCAGTTTGTAGCGACTACTTCCTGAAATCAAAATCAATCAGTAGAGCTTCAAGGTCATTGACCTCTTGTTCTATACTCCAGTACATACAAATTTAACTAGGCTCCAGTTACTGTTGGTAACTGGCAGATTTTGATTTCAATCGGGTACTTTTTGCTCCAGTTAACTTTGCTCCAGTGTCACAGTGGTGGTAAACATTTCATTGCCTGTATAACTCATTATAATCTGTCAAAGGAAAAGTCTATTAGTTCAACAGATTTTGGTCAGACTAATTGCCGATTTAGCCTTCTCAAACAAAATACCAGAATATTGAACAGAAGGTGTGTGCAATATGATATTGACATTTTGTATGGTAAACAAAATGTAGCGTGATTACCATGAAATGGAAGCCTCATTGGCGCTTATGTGTTGATTCTATGTCAGAAAACATGGTTTTGGTAAATACAGGGGTTTTAGAACTGCGTATTTGGGAAAGTTGAATAGTTGAATATAGCCACTAACGGATTCAGGATTTCAGATTGTGAGCTAGTGTAGGGGATGCAGGGTGGGTACAATTTAAAAAAAAAAATTGACAAACAAAACAAAAAAGAATCACTTTTTGTGTTTTAGGGATCAATTTGTCCATCGTCCGTTCGTCGTCCATCCATCACACTTTAACCTACAACCTAACCTTGGCATAACTTAAAAAGTATTTGACATATGTTCATGAAACTTCACACATGTATTCATCTCACCACACAGAAACCTCACACACGTCTTCATCTTAACCTAAGTAATGCTGTTACACATGTTCAATAACTCTGACTTTGATTTTGACAAGTGATGCTCCCTTTTATAAAACTTGACCCTGCAACCTAACCAGGCCCATAACAAGCCATAACTTAAGAAGTATTTGACCTATGTTCATGAAACTTCACACATGTCTTCATCTTACCACACAAAATATTGTTACCCATGACCAATAACTCTTGACTTTCATTTTGACAGATTTATGCCCCCTTTCATAAAACTTTAACCGCCAACCTAACCAGGCTCATAACAAGCCATAACTTAAGAC
>JAWPHD010002554.1:0-251329 GCA_037043455.1 Cyrtodaria siliqua
CACTTATAAATTGGGTAAAACTATTTTACTCGGATTCAAAAAGCTGTATCATTAATAATGGACACATGTCAGATTTCTTTACTATTGCTAGAGGAGTACGCCAGTGATGTCCATTGTCCCCTTATCTGTTCATTTTATGCATAGAACTTTTATCATATGAAATATATACTAATACAGACATAAAAGGTGTTAACATCAAAGGACATGAGTTCAAGCAATCATTATTTGCAGACGATGCCACATTCATCACAGACGGATCAAAAAAATCTTTTACAACTTTAATTGATGTACTAGATAATTTTAGCTTTATTTCTGGTCTCAAGTTAAATACATCTAAATGTACTGTACTAAGAGCGGGCCGTCTAAAACATAATGCTATAATCTACTGTGCGAACAAAAAGTTTCACTGGTGCTCTGATAATGTAAAATCATTAGGAATGGTGTTTCATACTGACAAATAAAAAACTTCCAAATCAAATTTAATACCTAAGATAAATGCTTGTTGTAATTGTTTGAAACAATGGCAGCACAGAAAGCTGACACTCCTCGGGAAAATTACTGTGCTAAAATCCTTTGCTTTGCCCAAGTTGATTTACCCGTTGACAGTACTTCCGAACCCTCCAAAAGAATATATAAAAAGTCTAAACGACACCATGTTCAATTTTTTATGGGATAACAAACCTGATAAAATTAAAAGAGAAGTAATTACTCGAGGGTATGAAGATGGAGGACTGAAAATGATCGATTTAAATAATTTTTTGATATCTCTAAAAGCTGGCTGGATAAAACGAATATTTGACTCTGAAAATAACGGCAAATGGAAGATTTTTTATGCCAATAAAATTTTAAATTATGGTAGTAAATTGTTATTTGAATGTATCTTAAATAAATCAGATATGAAAGTGTTAATTCCAAACAACGGTTTTTTGCAAGACGTTGTAATTGCATGGCAACACATTCACTTTCAAAATCAAACAAACGTAATAGGTAAAGAAATCATTTGGAATAACTCAAACATAAAAGTAGGAAATAAAACAATTTTCAAAAAGTCCTGGTTTGATAGAGGAATACAATTTATAGAACAATTATATGATTATAGAAAAAAAGAGTTTTACACTTTTAAAGATCTAGCTGATATATATGGGATCTCTAAACACGATTTCTTATTTTATATGTCTATATTATCAAGTATACCAAAAGATTGGAAATCAAAATTAAAGTTAGAAAATATAAAAGACACTCCTAAACAAATTGTTAAAGGCTAAACGGGCCAATAAATTTTTATATGAATATCAAATGATTATTGACAGAAAAATAGAAATTAAATCAGAGAAAAAATGGGAAGCTTTTACAAATACTACATTTACCTGGAAAAAAATATATATGCTGCCAATGAAAGCAACTATAGATACGAAACTCCGAGAATTTCAATATAAATATTTAATGCGCACAGTACCGACAAATAAATTTTTATTCAAATGCAATATTGTTCAGTCCAATCTCTGCGACTTTTGCAGTTTGCATATTGAATCCGTAAATCATTTGTTCTGGGAATGTAATATTGCTCAAACGTTTTGGTCGGAGTTAAAAACATACATTTCCGGCTTAAACTTATTCATAGATTTGAACTTTGACACTATATCTTTTGGCATAACAGATTTTTCTATCAATAACACTATAAAAAACTTCTTGATTATTAGTGGAAAGTATTTTATTTTTAGAAATAAATGCACAAACACCATTCCCAAATTTATTTGTTTCAAGACTTATCTATACAGACGAATCGAAATTGAAAAATGTATAGCACTTGCGAACGATAAATTAGAGACCCATGAGACAAAATGGCGAAACTTTATTAACTGATCGATCAAGTATAATTATTAGACACCAAATTAGACAAACCGAAACTCTACTTCTTTCATCGTACATTTTCACTTCTTCCATCTGTATTATGTGTCTGTCTTACTTCTCTTCCTTTCTTCTATGAACTATTTTCTTCATCTACTCTCTACATAACTAAACTGTTTCACTGGAAATCTTTGTTGGTTAAGTCTATGAACATGTCATGAATAAAATACTGTTTGATAGAATATATGTAACTTGATAATATCGTTATGCATTATTGTATGATATGACTTACAAATGTTTTCTTGTGAAATAAAATATTAAATTATAAAAAAAAAAAAAAAAAAAAAAAGGCACATACGATAGTGAAGTCTTCTTTACACGATGGTACCCCCAGCGTCCCCAAATGCAATTCCAATCCTCCTTTCCATAAAACCTACCAACCCTGCAAGTTTCATTGCAATACTTCAATCCTAACAAACGTTATTGAGAGGAAACATGTTTCTTTTTAGAAACAATGACATTGACCTTAAACCCAGTGATCCCAATTTCAATCCCCACCTTCCTTTCAGCATAAAATACCTACCCAGAAAGTTTCGTTACAATACCTCACTCCCATGGATGAACTATAAAGGCACTATCGTGTTAACGAGGCCAAATAATAGCATATTTCAGAAAATCAAGGACTATAATTCTGGTGTAAATGATCCGATCTGACTGGTTTTCGAACTCGTCCGATTGATATCAACAATCTGGTAGAGTTTGGTAAAGATCGGATGAAAACTAGGCGCAAAATGTGTTTTAAAATAAATCAAGGGCCATAATTCCGGTTTTATTGATCCAATTTTGCTGGTATTCAAACTTGACTGAGCTTTCATTAATAGTAGTATCCTGATTAAATTTGGTAAAGATCAGATGAAAACGAACGTCCTATCGTCTTAACGAGGCCGAATTTTGCATATTTAACTAAATCAAGGGCCATAATTCTGCTGTTTACTGGTCCGATCTGGCTGTTTTTTGAATTCGTCTGAGCTTTTATTCATATCCACAATATGATAAAGCTTGCAAAAGATCAGACGAAAAACGAGGCAAAATACCTATGTTTAACTAAATCAAGGGCCATAACTCCGGTTTTACTGATTCCATTTGGTTGGTTTTCAAAACTGTCTGAGCTTTCATTAATATTAGTACTCTTGTAAAGTTTGATACAGATCAAATGAAAAGCGAACGCCCTATCGTCTTAACGAGGCAAAACATAGCATGTTTAACTCTGCTGTTAATGGTCCGAACTGGCTGTTTTTTTTTAACTCGTCTGAGCTGTCATTGATATTACAATCTTGTAAAGTTTTAGTAAATATCGGTATGAAAAAAGAAGACTCTATTGTCTTAATGAAGCAAAATACAGCATTTTTAATTAAATCAAGGATCATAACTCCGGTGTTACTAATCCGATTTAGCTGGTATTAGAACCTGTCCGAGCTTTCATTAATATTAGCAATTTGGTAAAGTTTAGTAAAGATCTGATGGAAAACAAAGACTTGTCGTATTAACTTTCGTTATAAAAACAAGTGGATAAGTACTATAGTACTTTAATAGCGCAATAGCCAGTTTTGAACGTGGACCTGCCAGTGTGTATACTATTGCATGCTACCCAGTCCCATGCTATCTACTCTGTGCTATAATTACTGAGTTCAATTTTAAGATTCAGATTTTACCACAACCTAAATCAATTGCCGGGAGAGAGAAACATGGATCTATAGAATGTCAACGACTAAGAGTGGTCATTTAGTTATTTATTTGTGCAAAATCTAGTGTTACTATTTCCTACACAAATGCAAGGTAATTCCAGGTTTTGTTAACTTGTCTAAACTTACCAGGAGTTCCTATTGTCTAGTTGAGATATTCCGTCTAAACTTTAACATATAAGTAAATACTTTTCAACGGTTCATATTCACGCCCGGGAATCGCATCGCACTCATCCCTCTGGCAATGCCGAGATTTTAAGGCTGCGCATTTTCGGTAACGGCAGACGAGCGATTATTGTGGTAGGTGTTCAACATTGTGCACGATTATTTTTGTATTTAAACCTTTTTTTCAAAAATCAAAGAATGTCATGTGCAAGCCAATTGACTAAAGCGACTATTCCATGAATTTGGGAATCGACCATTTACGCATGTTTGAGAAATACTTTCTGCGTATGCAATTTATGTAGGGGAAACACATGTGGTCGTTCCTTTTGCAAAACATTACAATTTTAGCGTTTCAGCAGGACAATACACGTCATTTACGTTGCAAGGATATGCGAGGACTACTAGTACCTAGCCAACTGCTAGATGTAAATGCTACTCCCATGGTTGGCATTCAGCTCTGATCTATCGCCAATAGAGCACCTCTTGGGGATTTAGACAGACGGGAACGTAGGAGAGATGCTGTACCGACGTCACTGTATTGGTTAAGACAAGCACTAAAGAAGAATGGTAAACATTCCTATTAGACTAGATTACCATCTCATCAACTCGATGCATCGAAGGACACGAGTTGCTAGTGACGCCAATCCGTTATTAGTGATCGCTGCATAATTCCTGCCCAGGCTGCCTGACGTAACTCTTTGATTTCCTTATGAACGTATATCTGACACTTGGATTCACACAAAACAGGAACATATCAGGATGTCTCAGTTACTTCATTTATATATTCTTGTAGTTTTCTGACTTATCACAACAACCTATGAAAAAGTATTGTGGTAAAGGGTACAGCCTAACTTCAAACTGCGCAATATTTTACTAGTTATTGTTTACGTTTAAACACAATTTCTTGCGAGTTTCCACATTAAAGCACCCCCGATTGTAATGATATGATCTCACAAGACAGTGGTAGATTCAGATTAGATAAAATAGACATTAACGGAATGTAGAAGTGGCATTAAATGCCTTGTACCGTATCAGGTGCATCCGCTAGTTGTGTAACATAGGTTATGTTTTGAAAATTAACTTGAAATTAATTGACATGGCATACCAATTAGTTGCTTCAAGGTCCTGTGCCAGTACCTCTGACTGTCGATGGGGTATAGTGATAACACACTTTGAATTGTTTGTTTGAATGGTGTTTTATATATATTTTAGCACATGTTAGGCAATGTTTGACAGTCAATTTTGTTTTGTGGTGGAGGCGGACCACCCACTTTTCCTGGGTAGAACCATTTCAGTATACCTCCCGCCATCCTGAAGAATGGACACTTTCTTACTTGAAAAGTCCAGCATCCAGTGGGATTTAAACCCACAGAGGTGAGAGATGAGAAAGACGCAGCATTATTACTATCCCGGCCACGATGCATATATTAGACTTAGGACTAGACATCGTCTAAAATGTTTCTGTACATTGGTTTTCATCGAGAAGTGAGAAAACTTCATATGTTCACTAGTTCGTGAAGATATGAAGTTTTCTCACTTCTCGACGAAATACAATTCGTTATTCACTCCAAAACAACAAAGATCCTCTATTTATTTAATATCAAAGTGATAGTATATTCACATTCGTGAACACATAACATTTCTCATTACTCGGTGAAATAAAGTCTGTTATTCATTCCAAAACAACACATATCCTATATATACGTCTATAAAATAACAAATCAGTGTATTTCGCGTTGTCTGCTCCGACTGATAAATTGATAGAAAACGATAGTGTGGATGTCGAATTATAATTAACAATGGTGCAGGTTTAAAAGCCGTAAAATGAAAGACAATGTCGAATGTGTATGACTCGAAAACTGTAGACCATTATATTTTAACAATACGAGATACATTCGCAATGTCAATATTAATAATTTCCGCACTGCGTGTATTTACCTTTAATACATATTCAAAATATTGAACGCATAAAGGAATACGAGAGTAAAGTTATCCGGAAAAAAATAGAAAAAGAATCTAGACGTGATTTATACACAGAATTATTTAAACCTGTGACTAGCGAAATAAAAAGTCAGTCAGAACTGCTAACCGAGCAGTTAGCTTCTCTTCCAAACATAAGTCAACAATTAGCCGCTCTTCCAGCAGCAATAGGCGAGGAAGTACAAGAACAAAAAACGTACCAGGGATTACCCCAGTTATTTGCCGAAGAAAATCCTAAACCAACTACTGGTGATCTAGATGCTGGAATCAATAAAGAAGTGATAGATAGATATAAATTACCCTTGCCGTCGAGTGCAGCTGGATATAACTCATAACTCGGAAGCATACTCGGGGATGTTAGTGAGTTGATCAGATAGAGAAAATGGTCGCAATATGGCTGCTCTTGCTGGCCGGATTAAAAAAGAAAAGGATGCAATCACGAAAGACAACTATAAACGAATCTGGGGTAACATAAAAAACGAGTCAGAAGCTTTAAAATATTATAGAGAAAGAACTGATGCAATGCTTAAGCATAGTGAAGTTTTTTCAGGGAAAGGATGACAACAAAATAAAAATTCCTACAAAGTCGACAAAGATGGCCACTATGGAGTGTTACAAATTGATTTACCTAAGCTTGTTGGTCATCACAAACTTATTGCCAAAAATGGAGAAACAGTTGTGTTAGATCTAAAGGTAGACGATGATTTTATAGACTTGATAACAAAGCGTTACAATAATAAAACACTTATTCAAAGCTGTCTCAAAATGGTTTTAAGAAACTAACAGAATTATCTGGTTTACCTGTTCATAAAGGTTCTTCAAAGTTCAAAAAGATTTTAGGAGGTTGTGTTGATGTTGAATATTACAATAGTCCTGATGCTTTGGCTAATGATCTGGAGTTAGTATTTGGTAGTTTCAAATCAGGAAGTAATGGTCCACAATTAATAAATAAAGGTATTAGCATAATCGATGGAAATGTCACCCAAAGAACATGAGCAATATTTTCCAAATATTTTGATATAATTATTGTCTAACTGTTATTATACATGAAGACCAAAGAAGAATTAATTCATCACTTGACGCGACTTGTGGCTGCATACAGGCGCAGTTATAAATTGGCGGTATTATAAACACAACATTACAGATTGCCAGTGGGATAATTGGTTGTACTGCCGTATTGGCATTGGTTCCAGCAATTCCTGTTTTCATGGATGTAGTTGATGCAGTTCATTCAGTAGTTGCTGTTTGAAATATCGGGAAAAACAAGAATAGCAGAAAAAAATACTTTGTTAAAAACACATCATAGAAGGTTTAAAAAACTTCCTTCATATTTTCAAACAACTACAGGACTAGAAAATGATGAAGAGATAATTAGGATTACCTTTAAGAAAATATTAGAAATTCAAAAGAATGACAACTTTACAGAACCTCTGGAAATGTATATGAAACAGTTGAACGGTCATGGCATCCATTCGTAATTATTTTTCTTAAAATCAAATCTTGTTTGGAATTTAATGTTTCTGGTACCAAATTAACCGGGTAGGGTAGACCTTAGTTACTAAAAAAAGATACTTAAATTCTGTCAACTAGTTTTATTTTTATATGACTTTATATACCCTGGTCCAAAACTTTTTTTACCGAGTACATATATATATTGGGTGAGTTGCTTTATACTTTATCCTGCAGTATCGATTTTAGATTTTAGGTTTTGAGGTAGGGTTTGTGTTATCTTTTTCACATTTTTACTCTCTCTTCATAACTAAATGTCAGGTTACAGTTTTACCCTCATTCAACCAGATATGTTTTTTTATTAGTATCACATTTGGCTCCCGAGTGTCTATTCAAAGTAACCAGTTTCTGAAAACACTGCCAAACGATAAGTTGTTTTTCGAAGAGTTTTATTTGAACTGCCGTGTATTTTAGTGTTTTTTTTTGTTTCGTATTTGTTATTTTCGTGTTTGTGTTCCCCTGATGAAGGCGTAAAGCCGAAAGCGCTTGGGTTTGTATCAACTGTAGCACTGTATAAATGTTTTTTCCCCATCTATATATATATATAAATCTATATTTTATCAACTGGTTAGTTAAAAAGAACAATAGTTCTTCTCAACAGATTAATTGCTGGGTCTCTGGGATTTATTCCGTAAATGATGGGTCATTTTGAAGACCCAACAATTGACTTGGGACCCAATAATAGATATACAATACATTTATATACATATGTACTGGATAAGACACTTTTATTACTTCCCTTGATGCAATTTTCTCCATTTATATATTATTTTAGCCTTATTTTATAGTTCTAATTAGCTTTGGAGTTGTTTTTACTTTATCCTGCAGTATCGATTCTATGTCTTAGTTATTGAGGTAGGGTTATTCACTCACACACTCTCTCTTCATAACTAATCACAAATGTCAGCGTACAATTTTACCTTCATCCTACCAGAAATGTTCTATTATTAGTACTTTTGTTACTTCCCTTGATCAAAAAATCTCCATTTATTTTATATTATTTGTTTAGCCTTATTCATTGTTTTATTAGCTTTGGAGTTGCTTTATACTGTATCCTGCAGTATCGATTATAGGTTTTAGGTTTTGAGGTAGGGTTTGTGTTATCTTTTTCACATCTTTACTCTCTCTTCATAACTAAATGTCAGCGTACATCCTCATAGTTCTTTTATTAGTATCACATTTGGCTCCAGAGTGTCTATTCAAAGTAAGCAGTCCCTGCAACACTGCCAAACGATAAGTTGTTTTTTAAAGAGTTTTATTTAAGTGTTTTTTTGTTTCGTATTTGTTCTTTTCGTGTTTGTGTACCCCTGATGAAGGCGTAAGCCGAAAGCGCTTGGGTTTTCATCAACTGTAGCACTGTTTTTTCCCCTGTCTATACGTATAATATATATATATATCAGGGGAGGCCTCCCGAACCTTGGAAGGGGAAGCATTGGAAGGGGGACACCTACTCCATCCCACCCACCCTCCGTATTCGGATTATGTTGAAAACAGGCCAGTCTATTAACATTTTGATAAACAATGAGTTATTATATTTATTATATTGCGGTGTTTTAACAATATTTATTCTGTAAGATATGGTGGAGGTATCGGTTGCGAGTTTCAATCACTGGTAAATAAAAAAAATCGTTCTTGTCATATAACATTATGATAATGATCATGTATGCCAAGTTTCAAAGCTTTTCGTTTCTGAAAAAGCGGGAAAAAAAATTAACCACCAACTTTAAACAAAAACGTCAAAACGCGTAAACTGACGGACGGACAGGCGGATAGTCAAACGGACAGACAAACGCAAATCCCCAAACCGGCTATCAGCATGGATTTGCTACGCAATCCACGTATAAAGTGATATTTTACAAAAAACATACATTCTTATGCACATTATATTTCTGGATAGTTTTAAGGAAAGACAAGGCGATTGGACACAATCATCTACGGGGGAGGATCAGGATTACGGATTGTAAATTGCAGATTCAAGAGAGACTACCGAAATGTGCCAATTCTAGTAGATTCAAGAGAGACTACCGAAATGTGCCAATTCTAGTAGATTCGTGAGAGACTACCGACAAGTGCCAATCCTAGTAGATTCAAGAGAGACTACCGACATGTGCCAATTCTAGAAGATTCAAGAGAGACTAAAGACATGTGCCAATTCTGGTAGATTAAATAGAGACTACCGATATGTGCCAATTCTAGTAGATTCGTGAAAGACTAACGACATGTGCCAACCCTAGTAGATTCGTGAGAGACTACCGACATGTGCCAATTCTAGTAGAGTCAAGAGAGACTACCGATATGTGCCAATTCTAGTATATTCGTGAGAGACTACCGACATGTGCCAATCCTAGTAGATTTAAGAGAGACTACCGACATGTGCCAAAATCTAGTAGATTCAAGAGAGACTACCGATATATGTCAATTCTAATAGATTCAAGAGAGACTACCGACATGTGCCAATCCTAGTAGATTTACAAGTGACTACCGATATGTGCCAATTCTAGTAGATTCAAGCGAGACTACCGATATATGCCAGTTCTTGCAGATTCAAGAGAGACTACCGACATGTGCCAATCACAATACTTTCAAGAGAGACTACAGACATGTGCCAATCCTAGTAGATTCAAGAGAGACTACCGACATGTGCCAGTGTAGCATGCCCTTAAATGACTTGAAACGTATAATGCACATCGAGTAGTTTTACAACATGTTCCGAAAATTAACTTGAGTTTCATTTAAGAAATGCCACGCCAATTACCTTTTGCCAGTACCTCGAATGGTCCAAGGAAGTAGAGTTATAACATAGTTTGTATTGGTAACGTTTGTTTCACCTGTTGTTGCCAATTTAATTTGTGCATGAAGTTAAATTTCTAAAAGGTATACAAAAATGAGAAAAATGGTCTTATAGAAACCACAGCACCCAGACGCTGTGGTATGGTAGGGCCGCACATTACCACAGACTAATTCAAATAACACTCAATAAACAGGTCAATACACAGATTGGTGAAGACAGGGTTACCGACGCTCAGTAGGCAACGGACTGCTGAAAATCTTAAATCGTTTATGTGTACACATTATCGATATGTTCCTGCTTTCATCGACCGAAAGAATAAAATGCATTGTAATTAAAAATCGCACACAATAATATAGTCTCATTATACAATATGTGTCAACACATAAATAAGGCGAAAACAAAAGTCATGTTTTTAAGAAAAAGAGGTGTGCTATTGATAATGAATCTTAGAGTTATAATGGAGGAAACATAGAAGTAGTAGTTCATATCATTTATTTAGTAACAGTTTTTAATTATACGGGGAATTTTGCATTAAACAAAGAACATTTGATTGAAAAAGCACTGAAAGCACTGAATGTACTCTTAACTAATTGTAAAAAGGTAAGTTTGAAACCGAAAATACTATGTCAATTAGTTGACTCTTCTGTTGGCTCCATTTTGAATCATTCTTCGAAATTTGGGGATATACAAAATCAAAGCAAATCGAGAGATTACATCTAAAATTTTGTAAGCAAATTTTAAAGATGAGAAATAGCTCATTTGCAGCAGGAATTTATGGTTAATTAGGCAGATATCCTTTATTCATAACACGTTATGTAAGAATTGATACATATTGGGTGTTGGATACAGAATCAAGCAGTGTACTTGAATTATATAATCATTGTAAAATGAATTTTAATTCCGAAGCATACCTTGATATTTGACCATGTAATTTAAGGCCATATTTAACAAAAATCCGAATATCTGCCTATAAGGATCATATAGGGCAATAACGCAATGGTTGTGACCATAATGCACATATGGTGCCATTATTCAGTGTGTGTTACCATAAAGATTCTACAGTGTCATTATTCAATGATCCTATAGAGGCATAATGATTATTATATTTATGTGAACAAAATGCTCTCACAGTGTCATTTTTTAAATCGGTTTGTCCATAATGTGGTTATATCTTGCCATTATACAATGCAGGTAACCATAATGCTCAAATAGGATCATTATTCAATGTGCTTGACGATAATGATGTTCAACGAACATGTATGGAACTATAATGTTACTATAATCAAATAATGTCATTCTTCAATGTGGTGACAATAATTGTCCTATAATACCATTATTCAATATGTGTGCCATCTTAACTACGCCTTTTTACTCGACGCATTTCTTTAAACACTAAATATCAGGGATACTGTTATCCCGTCCTTGCGCATATGAGTCCGTGCGTCTGTGCGTAATCACACGTAACTACCGACTCAATATCATTGAATCAAAATCTGTTCGTGGAACGGTCAACATCTGCTCACAATATATTCCTAAACAAGCACACATGTTATCAAAGCGTGCCCTATGATAGCGTATATTAGCGAGAGTTTTCTCATACCATTACTGTTTTTATGTATCAGTCAATACTAGAATCATTTATTATGGTCGTAGGAGCTTTTGTAAGACCCTAAGGTAAAAATAGTTTCATCCAAACAGCACAACAAACAGGAAAGTTTTCTCCTACTTTTTTAGCAAGAAAAAGCACAATTTGAGCACCAGATTTCAAAATTTAAGTTTTCTATGAAAGGTGTGGGTACATGTAATCGTCGGTTTGACAATCAAAATGAATCCTGATATTTCATGAATTATAAGTAAATATAAATCTATTTTGTGGTCATTATCAAGTACAGTTTATTTAGACCTAGTTTGCTTAAATGTGTAAGCAATGCAATTCCAACGAGACTGTACTGGAATTGATTGTTGTTAAATGGGCCATTAACACTCCGGATAATATTTTAGGTAATTTCGAACCGCCCCAGAGCGAGTAGGAGGATGCTTAGGAAGCCGGGGATTATGAGCTTCTCCTACTATCGATGCCCTTCTCTTACTATCGATATATTCCTGTTGTTCTTTAACGTAATCGGAGGATCTTCCCCGATACATGGGGTCAACCGGTTTACGCCTCCATCAGAGGGGTTGGGGGTTGAGCGCATCTACCGACATTGGTTTGTTAAAAGTAAAGATTATTTTTCATAATAGCTCTATTCGACATAATTTTTTCCACATGTTTATCTGTAGCCACTGCATTGGTCACGCTCTGTTGAAGAGCGCTGGTAGTAAAATCTTTTTGAAAATGGGTGAAGCATTTGAAAATCTGAGGCAACTGAAAGGTTGAAAAAGTTGAGTAAACACTAAAGGCAACTTTAGCTTACGGCGCGGTATTATGACGACACTTATCAATGACACGATGTAATGGTCAGATACCACACTGGGATGAGACAATGACATGGTGGAAGCAACGTTGGAACTTTGCAATAAGGTAATTGTACGGAGTAAACTGCCTCTTAAAAGTGTAGCACCACAAAGTGATGTCTGTTAATCTTTAGTCGCATCGTATCATTGTACCATTACAACTTGCCTTCATACCACTTTATCGTGCCATCTAACAGTTGCATCGCGGCTTCTTTGACATGTCCTAGCAAGCGCCACATACTAGCATGACTTTCACAGCATTCCGTAGTTAGCACATATGTTAAGTGAGTAAATGTGCATTGTATGTGCCGAACGTAAATTTACTTATTTAATAAGTGATCATTAGTTCGGAATTGTTACGTTAATCATTTCAATGTCAATTTTATTATAAACACATCTACTTGCAATCAACTATATGTGTTTCATGATCTTTAATTCAGAATTAATTGGCATTCTTCGGCATTTATTAACGTTGGGAGTAAATGGCAAACTCCATGAAGGGCGTTAGCGAGTATGATACATTTGCCAGTTACAACAGGCGTTATTAAGACGATTAAACATCGAACAAATACGAATGAATTCTTAATAGTATAGTCAACAGAGTTCACTTCTATATGGAGCCATGAGCCGGCGGTAGCCGTGACGGCCTCCATAGGTCACGTGATGTCCTAGCCGCTCCCAACATCTTGGTCAGCCCCTCCCACTTCCAATGACATCGCGGGTTTTACCCACCCACGCATTAGGGGTTTTCCGATGATGCGGTAGTGAGATTATGTTCCGAAGATTCACGCCAACAAATAGCGGACACGCCCTTCGGGATTTCCTCTTGACTCATTAATTTGACCGAGATATATAGAAGCGCCTAGTGCGTTTATATTTTGTTGTCAAACAACATATTATTATCCCCACCAATGCATGTCATCACTTTTTACCATGAAAACATATGACTAATTAACAAAATATCACTCCTAAGTCTATTATTCCCTCATGAGTGTTATTTTCCTTGACATCATACCATTCATTAACCTAAGAAAAGAAATATACCACTCCTTTTGACAAACTCCGCGCTACCTTATGAGTCATGGGCTTTTTCCAAGACATCATTGATCAACATTTGGTTAGATTGGTCGACTGATTATGACTCATACCCAAAGAAGATTCCTAGAAATGGACGTTCAATTTGATTGGTCGCACCAAAATGACTAAACAGTGTCTTTAAAACCCGATGTTTAATTCAAATTGTGTCAGCAGAGTTTGAAATCGGAATGAGAGAAAGAAACGGTATTGACAAATAAAACAAAATGTTCTTGTTAAAAACATAGAATACATTAATATTGTTTCAAACGTAGCATGTGTTATTTATTATCCGTTTATGTGCGCGTTATTTAAAAAGAATAATATAAATTACTGGAAACACAGATTGGATTTCTTAAGGTCGGGTTACCGTATTCATTTAATTGTAAAGCGCCAATAATATTTTTTACATTTCCACTTACTGAGGCATAATGACCCTGTCAATACTTGTATAGTGTTTCTCAAAGCTATGACGCGGTTCGAATAAACATAAAGGATGGATTGTGATAAAAATCGATACTGTCGGGTAATTTACCGGGGGTAAAGTGAATTACCTACAGCTATACAGATAGAAACAGTTACGCCAGTTTATATTACATGTAAACATAAATAATTGTATCCACATAAAGCGCACACTTTAAAGCTACATTTGTTTGTTTACACGTTAAGTTGCATCACGGGTACTAAACATTGAAAAGCGATAGCACTCGTTCAGCAGTTACGTATAAGTATATAGAGCCGCTATAAGGAAGATGAAGAGAATGTCGGCTTTTTCGGCATTAATATTGACGTAATGGACACGAGTGACATACCCTTATAAGTTAGGAACCGAAGTACCCATAGGATACATACCGAAAGTAGAGGATCGAAAAACCGGAAGTATGACCTCGTAAGGGAATAATAGATTTAGGAGAGATATATTGTTAAATAATCATATGTTGTCATGAAAACAAGTGATGACATGCATTGGTGGTGATAATAATATATTGTTGGACACAACACTAGGTGCTTCTCTATATCTCGGTCACGTTAATGACAGGGAAAATCACAAGGAGCGTGTACGCTATTTTTGGCGTGACCCGCCAGAACATATTCTCACTACTGCGATGAGTCATCGGAAAAACCCTAATGCATTTATGGGTAAAAGCCGCGATGTCATTGTAAGTGGGAGGGGCTGACCTCGGGTGACCCGGATATGGGTGGGGCTAGGACATTATGTGACCTATGACGATATGGCTGCACCGACTGCCCCGGCTGCCCTGGCTGTCACCGGCTGTATATATAAGTGAACTCTGTTGACTATTATATTATATAATATTGTATTGTATTGTTTTGTATTACATTGTATTGTATTGTATGTTTTTGTATTGCATTGTATTGTATTGTATTGTATTGTATTGTATTGTATTGTATTGTATTGTATTGCATTATATTATATTATATTATATTATATTATATTATATTATATTATATTATATTATATTACCATCAATAGGCTGTCTTTGGAGAACGATAATTGTAAATGAAACGCAATAGAGACAAAGACCGTCAGTGTATGTTCAGACGGTGGAATAGCCATTGTTATTGAGATACATTGGATGTGTGCGAAGTTGCTCTCTGCCTCCTTGAGATACATTGGATGTGTGCGAAGTTGCTCTCTGCCTCAAGTACATGTAAATATTTATGTTTAGTTTTTCACTGTCATTATAATTGTTATTCAGTTCTTTAAATGTTTAGCCATTTTCATGCAAGATAATGATGATACACACAGAAGTACCATATGACCGGTCTTCACAATCTTTTTTGTTTTTAAATTTTACAGTAAACAATATCTTTTTTATATGCCTGTTTTTCCTTTTTGATGGGGGGTTTAGCATGTTTGACTTTTTACAAGGTGATCAATTACGCTGACAAATGTCCCGAACCGAAGATACTAGGCCAGTAGTAACATACGTATGTCGCCCATCTCGATGTTTAAATGAACCAACTCAATGAAACCATACTCTATCTATTACATAACGTATGTTTTTGTTTTCGTTATGTTGAACTGGTTTTAATTTAATTTTACATCACACATGGTTTAACATATAACTTGAGTTGAATGCACTTCTCGATATTTACCCGACACATTGTCATTTCGGTCGCTGAGGCAACATGCGAACAGACGTCGTAGTGTCGGAATAACGGTAAGCTTAGTGATACACAAAATCAAGCATCAAATTTGAATTATAATGAACAGTTGTAAAAGTGTGTTTGGCATCAATTACTAAGTAATAGATAGAGTATGGTTTCATTGAGTTGGTTCATTTAAACATCGAGATGGGCGTAGCCCATCGAGGTGTTTAAATTAACCAACGAGATGAAACCATACTCTATTTGTTTTGTAGCATGTCCATTTCAGCTCTGTTTCAGTTATTCTAACTGTTATTCTCACTGTTATTCTCACAGTTATTCTGACAGGTCTTATTTTCCATTAAAAGATTTACACCTGTGTCTGAACAAAGATAATTATCTGTGACCATGCTTCAAATACTACTCACATATCACACATGAATGCTTTGAATTTGTATAAAATTACAACACATATTGATTGCAATGTATTTAAGGTAACATAGCTCATGACGGTGTTCTGGTTACGTTGTATTTAGACATGCATTTAAGGGGGAATTGACCTATTCGAATATCTAAGGGTACGCATATAGACTATATATATTTGTAAATTTGAATATGTTCGTGATTTGAATCGGAATTTTGTTTTGTCGTCATGTAAATAAGTGTTTAATAATACGTCTCAAATATGGCTATGTTTGACGTTGTTCATAATAGTCGCATTGCACTCAATTGTCAACGTTTTTAGCAGCACAGAGTGTCAGTTTAGTCACATACTGTTAGTGTTTTATGTCAAACTGATCGTCTTGATGTGGCCTTTTATCTGGTATATAAATTATATCATTAAATTAAGCTGTTATTTATTAAACTTTCTATTTATTTCGCCGCTTTATTACCGTGGCATTTTAAGAAAAAATCGTAATTAAAACATTTTTTTTTTAAATGGCTTTATAAAAAAACCTGCACAATTTTAGTATGTTTTTAGATAATTTAATTTCCTATCGGAATATAAAATAAAATGTGCTGATCATCGAAATATGTTTTTCAGTATGCTTATTTTATTGACCCCAAACCCTTTCGAAAAATAGATGTCTCTGAAATAACGACGTCGACGGAATTTATATTAAAGGTACATTGTACACTTTCGTGATATATATTTTTAAATAATAAGCTGTCCATATTAATAGTGATAGTAACCTGCTAGATGGACTGTACATGATATTCAACATAAATTGTTGGAGGTTTTAGCAAAGGGTGTAACTGCCAGATTCGCAAGAAGCGAAGCCCTGCATATTATAGTACATGTATCCTAATACGCTTCTCGAAACGAAGCCCCGCGTATCTTCAAACAATTTCATATTTTACAACATTATGATAAATACTTTGGTATCATGGCGAAAGGGTGTTGCATAACTAAAAATAATGCCGATATCAGCGATGTGTATACAAAGCTGTGTGTCCCTCGTGAAGACATATTTTCGCGATAAATAATGGCACAATTACACTATAAAACAGTTTATCGAAACTGTATCCGGGTATTCAGGTCATACAATAATGTATATGTGCCACTTACAAGTATAGGTTTATTCACGGGTATTTTCAATACTTGTGATTGATTATGGTAAAATGAAGTATGTTTTGGTAACGAATAATTCGAAGCTCCAATTTCGAGGTTGGTATGGCTGATTAAAACCATTTATATTGTGTCTATAGAGTTGTTATTCACAAAATTAGCTGTATATATCCCGATATCAGTATGTTTAGAAACGGTATAAATCTGATGTAAAAAATTTCTATCATTCAGATACACACAAGCTGAATGCGAGCGCAAGCGATTGCCTGCATGTTTACTCAATGTTCATAAAATGTTTGATTGAAAGTAATTTAAATAGTGCTATATAGTTTGCAAAGGTGTTGGCGTGGCCTAGTGGATAGCACGGTGGATTTCATACACGGAGGACACGGGTCCAAGCCTCGCCGGCGACACCGTGTTTTGTTGGTGTGTTCTTGGGAAAACATTTTCCATTTGCCTTGTCCGTCGTATGGGGACATAAATCGGCCGGTTCTCTGAGCATGTAAGAGAAACACAGGAATCTAGTCTGTAGTAAGAGTAGAGCAGGTTACCGGATTCATGTGTATTTTAATCATTCCCCCTCTCTTGGGAAGCCTCAAATAACATATAAAGTGTTGATGCGGCTTTAAATAACATGCTATTCATAATTTACAATTTGAATTTGGTCACGTCCATATAACAAAGATAAACCCGGTGCTCAACTCAACACACCATACCACATCCCACCCCGACCCCAAATCAAAGCAGCAGGCAAGCATATATTTAACATATGTTTGTCGGACTTAAGGGAGCACGCACCGGGTCCAACTTTGTTCATCATAGAAGTTTACGAATAACATATTCTGAAAATGCACCAGAAACCAAGAGTTTCTTGTAGGCATGCCTTTTAGATCAACCAAGATCTACACCTGAATATTGACAATTCACCCTCTGTCCCCTCACTCCCACCGCCCCCTCCCCCACCCCTCCCGCCTTCTCCCCAGTTTAGAGAAGTACTCTCAAGAGATATGAAAACGCAACACGGGAATTTCCGCTATATATTGTATGTACAATATGCTGCTTTAAATCGAATGGCACATGGCTAGGTAAGACCTTTCCTTTTGAAAAAAATACTAAAACAACAAATAATACAGCAAATAGTATTCCTTCAAAGTTTCATTATTGACAGAGTATGCGTTTGGCTCAAGCATGTGAGCAAACTTAGGATGGAACATTTTGGAAACTATTTACGTTAAATACAGTACTGAACTATCTCGTTTTTTTCAAAGAGCAACTTCAACATTTATGAAGTTCTTGTTACATGGTGTAGTGTGATCAAAATGTCTACAACATCACAGTTGTGTCCTTTCTCTAATTAACTGCAACTTTGTTTTTACAAAACATCTTGGGATTTCTTTGGAATATTTTGTGCAATTAAGTGTGCAGTATATACAATATATAGCGGAAATTCCCGTGTTGCGTTTTCATATCTCTTGAGTGTATATTGGGGAGTGTGATCGGGGATGATCCTTCTGCACCACCCCTCACACACTTACAACAGAAAAACAATTAATTTATCTAATCCTCTCTGATGAGTGCCCATCGAGTGGGGACATAAGCCGCGCGGTCCCTTGTACCGTAGTCTAGTTATTCTCTGAACTCGTTGAAGAACCATACACAGCTATTTATCAAGAGTAAGAGTAAGGCAGGTTACAGTATTCCCATGTATTTTCCCGTCTCGCATGGGCGGCTCTAAATAACATAGTATAATATGTTGATCAGCCGTTAATAAGGCCACGCTTGAAAACTATCTTAGTTTTCCCGAACCCGATCTTAGATTTTTCCGACGGACAGGTAGGTACGGAACGTTTTGTGTATAAATGATGTAAATGAGCCAAAAACTTAAATAAAGTCCAGCATTATAAATATAACAATATTCAGCAACAAGTGATAAATAAACACAGACGCACAATCTATAGCGTATGAAGCAACAACATATACACTACATGCAGCAACAACTCATATACTGAATGTAGCAACACTCACCATATCCATGCGGCAAAACACGCTATATATGTGAAGCAACATAAGATATACTTGACATAAAATATAATGCAGCAACATAATATATACTGTGAGCAACATATGATGAAAGCAGCAACTTACAGCAACACAATATTCTATATTAATGCAGCAGACCAAGATTAACTAAATGCAGCTTCGCAGACTACTAATATGCTGAATGTCGCAATACAATTTATATGGAGAGCAGCAGTACGAGCTAAACCGAATGCAGTAACACGCCATAACCTAAATGCGTCAACACAATATATTTATAAATGCAGCAACAAAATGTATAAGGAATTCAGCAAGTCAAGATAATATAATTGCAGCAACAAAAATACGTTAAACAGTACGAGTATAGAGATAACACTACGTGCCGAGCATTATATCAATTGTATCTAACGACTGTAGCACCTGGTTTAAAAAAACAACAGAGGCCTGTTTTGACACTGACCATTCCAAGGCGTTAGCCCTATGTCAACCCATGTTGTGTTTGTGACGTCATATGCCTTTATTCATTATTAGCATTGCCACTCATGTTTGTCTTTTTGCGTGTTTTTGGGTTTACTGTGTATTTCCTGTTCGATTTTTATACTTATTTTTAATAAATGTAATATGAATAGGCACGAATGTGAGAGTCTATTAGTAGTATAGAAACTGGCGGTTTTGGGATACTTTTCTCATCGGGGGATTTATGCAACGAGCCAACCAACAAATTTAAAACTCATTGCAACCCCTCAAAGATCCCCCCCCCCCCCCCACCCTCACACACACACACACAAAACCGCCTGTTTCTATACTACTTATAAATGATTGATAAAATAACTTGCTACTTTTTAAATCAACCCCAAATAAAACAACTGCAGATCAGGTAATCAATATCTTTTAAACCCAACACCGTAGATGATTTCAGTGTCGACTGTTAAACAAAGTCGGAAGGAACAGGCCCCAGTTTGTATACTACTCGCAAATAATTGATAATATCACTTGCTACTTTTTTGGAAGGGTGCAGCTATTTTATTTTCCGATTTTGGGTGAATCTACTTTTGGCGAAGTTTCCAAATCACACGACCCAAAACGGCATCGGGTCTAGTCTTGGCTGTTAAACAAAATCAGAAGGAACAGGGCAATTATCCTCGTCATCACTATACATATCACACTCGATCATGAATTATTTTATTTTTCTGCATGTGCGTATTTTGCGTTTCAAATTGAAAAGCTTTCTTTTGATATGATCAAGTTTTTCTAGATAATAATCCATTTCCGATAGTAATCGTTTTCGCTTGTTAATTTGACTTTTCCTAGTATCTAGAAAATTAGCACGAATCACATCATATTCCATCCGACCCTGTTTGCATGCCAACAATGCTTTCCTATGTTTGCCTTTCAACTCCTCAAGTGTATCACATATCTCTTCCACAAATGTTTGTTCCATATATAAAGTAATATATTATATTTTCATATCTTTAACGCACTTTTGTGTCTTGAATATCCTTAAATGGTACCCAATTATTAAAATCCTCATTGTAACCCTTCCATTTGACTAATGATTGTTTCTTTTTGTAATCACGTCGTATAACTTTTTCAATTCTGAATATTTCTTGATCAGCTTTTAACATTTCCAATTCATAGAAGCTTCCATCAATGTTTTGGTTGTTCAAATCTTTTATTTTGTACGTCACAGGATTTGTATATTGAATTTCATCAATAACAAACATTTCTTCGGTCCAATTTGGAGTATAACCTTTTTCTAACGTTCTTTTATATTTGCTAATCTTAACCTTGTCTCCTATTTTGTACTTTGGCAAAGCTTTTTTAATTTTCATCTTTCAATACAAGTTGAAATACACTATTTCTTTATTATTCTCATCACTGGCCCCAGTCGGTGTCATTTTACTACTCCGATGTTTTATATTATCGTATTTATCAACCATCTCCTGTAGCACGTCTCAATATGTATTTGTATTGTTTGCAGTGAATTATTTTCACTTTCTCTCTTTCAATGTTCTATTAAATCGTTTAATTACTATAGCTTTCCCGAAATAAAACGTGTGATACATTTCGATATTATTATCAACAAGAAATGCTTAAATGTCCTGTTATAATACTTCACACCCTGGTCAACCTAGAGCAATTCACAGTGTCTTCCTGTACTTATAATCTTTTGGAAAGCTTTAGTAATTTCTATACCAGTTTTATTCGGAACAGGCATAACCTAAGCAAAATTACTTAATACATCAATAACAGTAAGCATGTATTTTACACCTTTATTATATTTTGAAAACGATTGCATATCAACCAAATCAGCCGACCATATTTTATCTATTTCATTAACAATCACGCGGCGTGGAGCGAACTTTCTTCGTATAGGTTTATGAAGTTCATCGGCTAGCGTATCAGTCCATCTCAACGCCTGTTCTTGTTTTTTGATGCTCCAAGTCCTAGTTTATATTTTGCACTAATTACGGGCTTGACTATCAAATGCTTAGCGATATTTTCTCCAATAGTTTTAGATTAGCTCGTTTTTAAAACGGCCAGCATGTTTTTATCTCACGTTCATTTATTACTAGGACTTTCGTCATAACAATAATCATGCTCTTTGCAAATAGCATCTAATTCATTTGATGGTTCTCCACTGTCAAGCGGATTACCATGACCGCAATATTTATAACCAGGAAGTGTTAGCCCTTTTTTAGGTAGCAAGGGAAGCAAAGCTTTATGGATATCAATGTTTCCACCTTGTGTACTTTTAACAAATTGCGTTTTAGTAATACCGCAAGACGCACACGTTGCTTTAACATTCTTCTACCATTTTTTGCTAGAATATACCGAGGATTGACATTTTTTTTTTTTTTCTTTCACACAGTAACTCATATATAATATATGATTAGACTAAACTTTGTTTAGCCTAAACTTTGTTTTTCAAATATGATCGTATTATGTTTTCATTTTGTATGGTTTTAGTATTTTATAAAGAATATCGTACAAACCGTTTCCTTCTTGCAACTTTTTGACAAAGTACAGACAGAAATATCCACACAAGCCATTGTTTTATCTTGATACTGAATGGTGTTGTATTTTATGTTGGGTATGTAATTTAAAACTTCTTTAGGTGGACTCAAGCCAAACGGACTAAAATAATACTCATTACAGTAACAAGTCCAGTGTGTACCGGGTCCGGTATAATCATCAAGATTAATAATACCGCATTCTTGTTTCTTTTGTTTTGTCGGTAATTTGTTATTGCTAAACACTCCACTGAATTTCTGTATACCTAACTGCTTGACCCACTTTATTATGTCTAAGTTAGAGATAGGCTCATTTTTAAAATGAACTCTTTTTTCACGAATGGGATACTTCTATACGGTCTAAATTATGAATCTACTTGTAAACCTTTGCCTGCTCTCAAGCCCATTCCTGCCCACTTGCAAACCTTTTCACGTCAAGCCGCTAATTAGAGATCCAATTAAAGGAATTCGAAGTGATGCAAGCAATCCAAGAAATTCCTCGTTTTGTTGTTGATGCCTTGTCAGTTTAATAGGGCAACCTTTTGACTTTATTATCTTTTGTCTTTGCGGTGGTGTTAGCTCACTTGATTCAAGTAGTGCTTGTTTTTTGTCGCTAGGGATAGTTACCATTCCATTTCCGAAAATTGTTAACCGATTCCAGTAATCGCCAAACCGCTAAGTGCTCCTGTTGCTAGTGGTGCTAATACTTTCGGATCGAGTCTAGCAACTGTCGGTAATATTGTTTTAGTCAACAAACCAACTAATACCCCCAAAAAGCATCCATTCTTGGACTGCGATCTCATCTGCGATTTTGATTTATTCAGTTCCAATCCATATCCGTTGGATTTAGCTTTATTAATATTCTTAATCTGAGTAGCTGTCAACAACAAAGGAAAATCACCAGTTAGTTGATTATTCTTTATTATTAATTCACTTTTGTTTTCATATGCTTTTGCCAGACTTCGTTTCTGGCCATCTGTAAAATCTATCGAATACTTTACGTAAGTCTTATATATTATAAGTTAGATTAAACTACAGCCGTTAGGCTGGAGGATAAGCTTTAGCTTAGACTACAACCAATTCATTTCCGACAGTATAAATAACTACATCTTCTTCATAGAGAACCAGAGCATAAATTGTATAAGGAGCCCCCGGAGATATGTTTAGCTTATATCTCAAACTTAGTTGATTTGGATCAATACTGACTTCATTTCCCTTGTAACTCAAATCGAAATATATCATTTCGAAAAGAGTTTTAAAACTACTCACGTTTTGTATAGTTTCAGTGTTTTTATCATTTTATTTGTAAGAATAATTAATAACATCTCTGAATATTTTGATAATATTATCATGGCTGTATTCAGTTTCTGGATAATATACGCCGTTTTCAACTTCCAGTCTAGCTGCTTGTAAATAGCAATTAGTATTAGCAGCATTTACCTTAAACGTATCCAAAAGATGAGGATTTTGTGCTTGAGAAGAACTCTTGTCTGACCTTTACAGATAAACAAAAACATGGTTTGGACTTTTAACTCCAGCCGTTATTCTAAATACGGAGTCGGTTAGTTGAGAACTTCCGCTTTCGTGTATCATTTCACGACGATAAGTCCATCTTGTTGATGTCATATGATTTGAAATAACATAAGCCAAACCATCTGAGTTAAATATCATTTTAGGTATCCACAAAACTAATTTATTAATAACCACCCGGCCATCATCACCAGCAGCTTTGAAAATAAGGACATCATCAGCCGCCGGTTGCATGTTAATCTGAATTTGACCTGGAGGAAGCATGTTGGTTTCCAAACTTCCAAAGAAGGAATATTTGTTTAATGGAATTATAGAATTGACTTTTTGATTAGTTATGATTAAAGCATGGCGAGCTGCAAATCCTAAATAATAACCAGCTTGATCATCTCGAGATTCTGCCACAGCCGTGGTATCTAAATAAAAGTATTCATTTGTTCCGGTTGTTTTTGTATAATCACCAGATATACAAATACAAATACAAATACAAATACCTATACAAATACATATACAGATGATATATTCTATGATAAACGCTTTTCTTGCGAACTCCCCGAAAATCTGCAACAAGATCATATCCATTGTGAGTCCCACATTCGAAACAAATACGTTCTCCGTTAAAAACTCTGCATGTGCTATTACAATTTGCACATGCATACGTGCAATTATAGCAAAGTCTATACCCAACACAATCTTTACAATGATGTCTTCTTGTCGACTATGTAAAACAAAAAGCAATCCATGCAAAATTCAGAAGAATCAAAAACACCTAATACTCTCTTACAATATATGCAGTTTACCATATAATTTACTAGTATTATTATTAATTTAATTAAGGCTTAAAAGATTAAGAATAGTATAATATTATACGGTATACACAGATGAAAAAGAAAGTCTCAGGAAAGATTGCGAGAAGCAGGCTTTGTTGGTTGATTTTGAGGGTACAAATAAAATTGACAAGGAACTATTATTTTTTGCAAACTTTAAGGAATTCTAACTGAAGCCCAAAGGATGAAACTACCATGGAAAATAAGAAAATATGATGTAAACAGATTAAACAGATTGCGCGATAAAATTATCACACGAGCGACTGACGGTCCAATAGATTTTTTCATTTATTACTACTGCAAGTTATTGAAAGAGGGAATTGATATTATTTTTTATGCTGGTTAAATTAATGTTAATTAATTAATTAATTAATTAATTAATCAATTAGGGCTTAAAGAATATTTTCTAAACACTTATTATATAATGAGTGTAAAAGAAATCGGTTTTCTCTGTAGATATTTTGGATAGATTAAGATTAAGTCCACTCGCTCAGCTTCGTCTGACGCGAAAACAAGTTACAGAATTGTTTATAGATAGTTTCCAATTTACGTCTCAGTCACTCGATAACTTGGTGAAAAACATTCCGTTGTTTAAATATATCTCTCAAGAATACTCTGATGAAAAGTTAGCACATCATCAGCCGCCGGTTGCATGTTAATCTGAATTTGACCTGGAGGAAGCATGTTGGTTTCCAAACTTTCAAAGAAGGAATATTTGTTTAATGGAATTAAGAATACTCTGATGAAAACTTAGAACTGTTGAAAAGAAAATGAGTTTAACCGTATGATTATATGAATAGGTTTGAATGCTTCCAGGAGAAACAATTGCCTGAAAAGAAAAGCTTCTACTCCCAGTTAAATGATGAAAACACCTCAGATGCAAATTATTAGCATGCTTAAAAAATATAGAAGACATTCAACAGTCAGGGGTGTCACGTATACACGTTATTTTCGTAATAACTTAAATGCGTTATTTTCGTAAAGAAACAACTGTTGTCTCCCTTTGATCATAATTTGAAAATAACGGGAATAGGTTATTTTGGTTTCCTTATGGTTTGCTATACATTTTCAGAGGGGTGTTACTCTTTTAACAGCGTTTGACTTAATCAAATTTCCTTACTCGCTTATTCCCCTTAATTTGAATTCAATAATAATTTGCATGCAAATTAAAATGTGTGACGGGGGTTGGTATGAAATTTAATTGTCTCGTGGTAACGACATACACAGTTTGTACATTAGCCACGTTTCTTTTTTCTCACCCTGGTGATTTATGTTTTCTACAGTTTATAGCCGTATTATACATGTTGGTCGTAGACAGTTTAAATAAATAAAGAGAGCCAGTCGCTATATATAGGCTATATAGTGTACATTAGTGTATTGGTAAAGAAATATATAAAGATCGGACAGGGAATGTAGCATTCAAGGAGGACATTCAACCACAAAACACTGAATCAAACACGCAAACAGACAAACAAGAAGGCAAAAGTATTTATAAATGCAAAAGACATCACAAATACTCTTTGATTTTATATACATGATATACGTTAATTAGTATAAACCTAAAATGTGGTTTTATTATGAGTTTTAAAATAACTTGCGTCTTAAATCACAATATTATGAGATTAAACACACGTCCTCTATCTGTCTATTTTACTTATTTTTAAGAAACGCAAATAGAAGTAAGTATGATAACATCGTGGGCATTATCCTGATTATTCGAGACGACATCTATCATGTGTATCGTCTCTGACTTTACTGTGTAAGACACTATACCGATTTGCAAACTGTTCCTAAACCTAACATGAATAAGGCTTGAAACAGTTGATGAGTGTAATTAAGTAAGTTTTATCCTAATTATCAGTTTATACTTATATTACCATGATTATACTTACACTTAGTGTATTACAGTGTTCTTTCGAAATAACACAAACACGTTATTTTCCAGTAATCTATTATTAGGTTATTACAGCGTTCTTTCAAAATAACGCAAACAATTATTTTCCGATAGTCATGATAGTAATCGGTAATAGTAGTATATTCTTAAACGAAACGGCGAAAGAATGCATAAGTTTTCATTTCCTCTTTTCTAACCGGGCAGTGAATATGATTCGTTTATAACACAAACACGTTATTTTCGGATATACGGTATATTCTTTCAAAATAATGCAAAGCGGTTATGTTCGGACAGTAATAGATTATTAAACGAAGAAGCTGTGACGAACATGACGAATGCGCAATATATTTTATTTGCATTACCTGTTGTCTGACCACGACGGTCAGTAATTAAATTTTGTTGAAAAAACGTGTTTATGTTATTACAGTGTTCTTAATAATAATAATAATAATAAACTATTATTAACTTGTGTTAAATATGATTAATAGCAAAATCTTTGAAATAACGTGTTTAGGTTATTACAGTGTTCTTTCAAAATAACGCAAACAAGTTATTTTCCGGTAATCTGTTATTAAAGAGGTTTTCATAGTCTGCCCGGCAGTTATTTTCGCATAGTAATATATTCTTAAAAGAACAACAAGCTGTGACGAATTCACTTTTTTTTTACCACGATGTTATGTTGTAATAACTTGTTTATTACTGCGTTCAAAATAACGCAAACAAGTTATTTTCGGATAGTAAAACATTCTTTGACTGGCATTTGCTGATTTACATATAAACATGTAAACATGTATACATAGAAACTTGGTAACCATGGTTATTTACGCATATTATACTATTATTAAACATGTGTTAAATATGATTCATATCAAAATCTTTGAAATAACGAGTTAATAACCTCTAATTATTATTGGGGGGTGTAATCAGGCAAATTCGGGATACGTAACGGCCGTTTTTAAAGGTCGCCCGTATTTATACTTATTTAGGTTGGAATCAGGGTGATGTGTGATACGCAACGACCGTTTTTACAGGTCGCCCGTATTTATACTTATTGAGGTTGGAATCAGGGTGATGTGTGATACGTAACGACCGTTTTTACAGGTCGCCGGTATTTATACTTATTGAGGCTGGAATCAGGGTGATGTGTGATATGTAACGACCGTTTTTACAGGTCGCCCGTATTCATACTTATTGAGGTTGGAATAAGGGTGATGTGTGATACGTAACGACAGTTTTTACAGGTCGCCCGAATTTATATTTATTGAGGTTGGAATCAGGGTGATGTGTGATACGTAACGACCGTTTTTACATGTCGCCGGTATTTATACTTATTGAGGTTGGAATCAGGGTGATGTGTGATACGTAACGACCGTTTAACAGGTCGCCCGTATTTATACTTATTGAGGTTGGAATCAAGGTGATGTGTGATACGTAACGACCGTTTTTACAGGTCGCCCGTATTTATACTTATTGAGGTTGGAATCAGGGTGATGTGTGATACGTAACGACCGTTTTTACAGGTCGCCGGTATTTATACTTATTGAGGTTGGAATCAGGGTGATTAGTGATACGTAACGACCGTTTTTACAGGTCTCCCGTATTTATACTTATCGAGGTTGGAATCAGGGTGATGTGTGATACGTAACGACCGTTTTTACAGTCGCCCGTATTTATATTTATTCGGGATGATGTGGGATATGGAAGCACTTTATTTCAAAATCAGTAAGCCATAGGCCCATGTGATCATACAATATTATACATATACATTATAACAGACGTAGCAATATCCGTACATATATGGTATTAACAAATATCAGATGCAAAAATAAACACAGTTATACTGTAACGATCGTTTTTACAGGTCGTTCATATTTATACTTAATGGCCTTGGATATGGGGTGTTGTGTTTGTAGGTTGTAAGTGTGCTATTGATTTTGATGAGCTGTTTGCAAGAAGGTTCGAATAAGACTTCCCGTTCCCCGCTGACATAAAACGTCGGAGTAGTTTGTGTAAAGAGAAACTACTGTTTTTTCATTTAAAAACAAAACAATATTAAAACATTACAACATTACAGTGGCATATGTTTCCAGCCCACACGCCTGCTTCCAATCGCCAAAGAAATCTATTCTACACAGTTGTGTTGCACGACGATGTGATTATGGTCATGTACGTATCGAATACATATACACAACTCATCACACACATGACACAGATGTAAATGTTATCAGCCGCAGGCTAATATTTCAAATGAACAAGAGGGAGGTAAATAGGCTAAACTATATTAGTGAAGAACATGACCCACAGAGTTATCTGTGACATACCGGCCATAAACGAAATGGTCTCTCAATATAACGTATTTACGTTATTTTGAGCATACACGCATCAACTAATTTCGTCGTGCGCCCCAATAAAAACGGCGTGCGCCTCATTTGTTATTGCAAAAATGTAAAGATAACACATGTAACTAACTTGGAAAAATGTCAAATAGCGTCAGAAAAATCGGAAAACGTAAAAAAAAAAGGGACGAAAATAGTCAATAAACGGTTAAAATGGAGCAAAAAATTAGATATTTTGATAAAAAAACTGCTCTCAGGCGCACATAAGTATGTACATCTTCGTATGCAACTAGTAAGTTAAGGGAGACGTTATAAAATATGCTTAGATGTCGGGTTTTCCATGTCAAACTGAAACAAATGTCAAAATACGGACGCTGGAATTTGCCGATGTTTTTGTGACGAAAATAACGCATTTAAGTTATTACGAAAATAACGTGTATACGTGACACCCCTGACTGTTCAAGATCAAAAACATGGGAGAATATCATGATCAGTATTTGAAAAGTGATGAGAACTACAGAAAAATGTGCTTTGAGTATTACAAATTAGATCCTTGTCATTACTTCAGTAGTCCTGGTTTATCTTGGGATGCTTGTTTGCAAATGACTGGGATTAAACTTGACTTGATTACATTTATTGATCAATATCTGTTTGTGGAAAAAGGGATGAGAGGTGGCGTGAATTATATTGCGACTAGATATTTGAAAGCTAATAATAAGTATATGGAAAACTATGATAGTAGTAAACGGAGCAAGTATATAATGTATCTTGATGCTAACAACTTGTACGGGTGGGCGATGTGCCAGCCGCTACCAACTGGTAATTTTAAATGGGTTGATAAATTTGAAGAAGGGAAATCAAACTATAGTGTTGAGTGTGATCTTGAATATCCCGAAGAGTTACATGACTTGCACAATGATTATCCTCTCGCTCCGGAAAGTCTAAATATAAAAAATGAGTGGTTGTCGGACTACTGCAAGAACTTGAAGAGTAAGTTTGATTTGGGAACAAGTAAAATAAGGAAACTTGTTACTACATTGAAAGATAAGGAAAATTATGTTACAGATTATTGAAATTTAAAGTTGTATGAAAGTTTGGGGCTGAAAGTGAACAAGATACACAGGATACTCCAGTTTGATGGGTCCCAATGGTTGAAAGTGTATATCGACTTTAATACTACAAAAAGGACAGCTGGTAAAAATGCTTTCGAAAAAGATTTCTTCAAGCTTAATAATAATTCAGTTTTTGGCAAGACGATAGAAAACCTGAGAAAAAGAGTTAATGTCAAGCTGACGCATGACGAGGAAGTTCTTTTGAAATATGCGGCAAGACCATCGTTTATTTCTTGTAAGATGTTTAGTGAAAACTTGTTTGCAATCAATAGGGTAAAGAAAATACTGGTCTTAAATCGCCCTTATTATGTTGGTATGTGTATTTTAGAGGTGTCAAAATACTTGATGTATGATTTCCACTACAATTAGGCCAAAAACAAATATAATAAAAAGTTAAGTTGTTGTTTACTGACACTGATTCTCTGTGTTATGAAATTAGGACAGAAGATGTGTATGCTGATCTTTACAAAGACAAAGAACTTTTTGATAACAGTGATTATGATCCAAAAAGTGAGTTTTACTTCAGCGATAACAAAAATGATATTGGCACGATGAAAGACGAAGCCTGTGGTGCGGTGATCGTAGAGTTTGTTGGATTGAGGAGCAAGTCATACTCCTACATTTTGGCTGATAATAAAGGGACAAAGAAATGCAAAGGTATCAAAAAATGTCTTAACAGATAACACATGATAACTACAAAAATATTTTATTCACAGCAACAGAAGCTCATCATAAAATGAAAGTTATCAGATCTAACAAACACAAGCTGAGCAGCTATGAAATTAATAAAAGAAGTTTGTCCGCATATGATGACAAAAGATACATATTAGACAATGGTTGGGATACATTAGCATATAAATAATACTTATTATATATGGAACAAAAATGTGTAGAAACAGTATGCAAACAAGTCAAAAAATATCGAAACCACCGATTGAGGCCGGTGGTGATGAGAAAAATAAAGGAATAGTGTATTTCAACTTGTATGGAAAGATGGAACTAATAAAGCTTTGGCAAAGTTCAAAATAGGAGACAAGGTTAAAATTAGCAAATATAAAAGAACGTTTGAAAAAGGTTATACTCCAAATTGGACGGAAGAAATATTTGTTATTGATGAAATTCAATATACAAATCCTGTGACGTACAAAATAAAATATTTGAACAACCAAAACATAAATGGAAGCTTGTATGAATTGGAAATGTTAAAAGCTGATCAAGAAATATTCAGAATTGAAAATGTTATACGACGTGATTACAAAAAGAAACAATCATTAGTCAAATGGAAGGGTTACAATGAGGGTACCGTTTAAGGATATTCAAGACATAAAAGTGCGTTAAAGATATGAAAATATAATATATTACTTTATATATGGAACAAACATTTGTGGAAGAGATATGTGAAACACTTGAGGAGTTGAAAGGCAAACATAGGAAAGCATTGTTGGCATGCAAACAGGGTCGGGTGGAATATGAGGTGATTCGTGCTGATTTTCTAGATACTAGGATAAGTCAAATTAACAAGCGAAAACGATTACTATCGGAAATGGATTATTATCTAGAAAAACTTTATCATATCAATAGAAAGCTTTTCAATTTGAAACGCAAAATACGCAAATACAGAAAAATAAAATATTCCATGATTGAGTGTGATATGTATAGTGATGACGAGGATGATTACCCTGTTCCTTCTAAAAAAAAATTAACAGCCAAGACAAGACCCGATGCCGTTTTGGGTCATGTGATTTGGAAACTTCGCCAAAAGTAGATTCACGCAAAATCGGATAATAAAATAGTTGCACCCTTCCAAAATAGTAGCCAGTTATGTTATCAATTATTTGCGAGTAGTATACAACCTGGGGCCTGTTCCTACCGACTTTGTTTAACAGCCGAGACTGAAATCATCTACAGTGTCGGGTTTAAAAGATATTGATTACCTGATCTACAGTTGTTTTATTTGGGGTTGATTAAAAAAGTAGAAAGTTATATCAATTATTTATAAGTAGTATAGAAACTGGCGGTTTTGTGGTGTGTGTGTGTGTGTGGGTGGGTGGGGGGGGGGGGGGGAGGGGGGGGGAAGTGTCCCAAAACCGCCAGTTTCTATACTACTTCTTTTTATCAGATAACGCCCAAAACGCCTCATAAGCAAAATGTATAATAGTAGCTGCGTATATTACATTGGTTTCATATGATGACATGTGTTTGTATGATTACGTCGTATGTTGACTCGGTCTTCTTTGTACGACAAGGAGGAATGGAACCTGGTATTTTTAACGGTTACGAATATCGACGATCAATTCCGATGTACTCTGATCTGAACGGAAAAGACCGAGCGATTATTCGGCGTAATTTATTATTCTACTACCAGTTATTGGAAGTAAGAGTATGGCTGGTAGCTGAAATGGACATAATACAAAACAGAGTATGGGCTGCGCCCATTTCGATGTTTAAATCAGCCAACTCGATGAGACTATCTCTGCCTATTACGTATTACACTCTCACACTGCAAGTTATGTAATAAATATAGGTGAAATAAACACAAATCAAAACCAGACAGATACAAAGTTATACAAGTGTAAAAGAAGAACAATGTCGGGAAGACTGACATTGTTTTCGGTTTTAATGGTAATACATATGTATATATACATATGCCATTAGAAGAGTGAATGGCTATGCGCGAGTTTGATAAAGATGTAATCACCCGATTAACCAGCTAAAGAAAAACATGAAAGAACACTGATATGACGACAGCAACACCGGTGTAGCGAATTAGCTAACGTTCAATCTGTGCCGGCGAACTTCTAAAAAGACACGCCAGTCCGTCAGATAATCGAGGTTTGACGTCGGTTATTTCGGACAAGAACCTCAAATCGATCCATTGTGGCGCGGATAAAGTGCAAAAAAAAGCGATTCATATAAAAACAGTCATTTGGGAGATATATGGCAGTTATTGTATATCTATTTCTTTAAAGCAGCATTTCCACTTTCCAAAAATACTCCACGAGTGTCCGCATTAAAACATGTTTTGATTCTACCTGCAACATTGCTATACATTGCCATCTGTTTCTGATCTGTTCACATTTTTGGTCTGGCGATGTACAGCGTAGTTTTTAAAGTTTCCAAAAAAATAGTGATTTTGTCTTTTTTTGCAACACACTTGTTTTTATCGACAGCAACGAGTTAGCGCGTTAAATGAATATTCGAAACAAATTTCGTGAACATCAAATTGAATTTAGGATATGTTTTGTCCGTTGTCAATCCCACAAGTTTTATGTGAACAAGTATATACAGTGCGGCTTGTCAAAATAGACACGTGTACATACTTTGACCATAATGGTCCTATACCATCATTTAAAACGGGTGACCATATATCATATATGTCCTCTAGTACCATACTCAATGTGGGTGACCATTATGATCCTAAAGTGCCACTTTTCAGGGTTTGTGACAATAATTTCCTGTAGCAAACCCACTATTGACGTAATTAGATTTGAGAATTGTTTAACTTGCTTAATTAGTAAATTTGCCTGAAATTGCAAAATTCGTCATGTTACGCTCTATTTTCGTAATAGTTTTCTGCTATTGTTTTCTATGACATTTAATTTTATGGTAGGTATCTATTATTTAGATACCTACCATAAAGATAGTACAATTAATAACCATGTGTACTCAGAAAAGTTTGATTAACCTTGTAATTTCGTTTCGATAAGGTATATAAGGAGTCCGGGGTACAATACAAAGTATCGCTTAAAAATTAAAAAAATAAATGGGAAGACTTCTGCGGTATTTCCACATTTATTTTGGCAGGGAAATTAACATTTACCAAATAACACGACTAAATAATCAAATAAAACAAACGGCATTCTCGGTAAAACCTGTTTAATTCAATTAAAATAAACGTAATCCCCAGTTGCACTGGGTACAACACACAGTAAATCAAGGTAGAACGCGCGCATAAAGGGAGATAATCCAACAAAGTACAGATACATATTAATTATGTATGATATAAGATAGGGAAGTAAATCTAATAACTATCGGTACTCAAAAGGGTTGATTAATCTTGAAATTTTGTTTCGATAAGGTTTATAAATAATCCGGAGTACAATACAATATAGCGTTTGAAAGACTTTATTTAAAAATAATAAAAAAAAAAATGGGAGGCCTTCTGCAAAAATCTCTATATTTATCTAATTGGGAAATTAACATTTGTTAATCACCATGACTAAGTATTAAACAAAACCAACAGCATTCCCGGTAGAACCTTTCTAATTCAAATTAACTAAACATAACTCTCAATTCCACTGTGTACAACACACAGTTATAAAACGCGAGCATAAAGGGAGGTAATATAAAAAAGTACAGAACTGATATACGCGCTATACGCTATTTGGTGAAGTCCTAAAAATATGGACAAAGAACGTATGGTATGATAGTACTATCCTACTAAGAGAATAGCACATTTTAGGATATATAATATGGACGGGTGGTATAACTGCATGTAAGTAGATAAAATGAATGAATGAATGAATAAATGGTATGTTACGGCACGCCGACACATAAAAAGGTCATATTGTGCGCAAAAACCAATGAATCATGAAGGAATGAAGTAGTAATTAAAAATAATGTAAACCTATAAAGATAAATCTATCTACAAATAAGGAATGATATGGTAGCAATATAAACAATGTATATATGTAAATCAACAAATGCCCGCCAAGCATGTAAGTAGATATACACGTATGTAGGAATATATGTGTATAAGTAAAATGTGCAGGTATGTAAGCATACATGTGATTGAGTGTAAAGGTAGTAGAACATTTTACGCTATATATGACATTCAATGTAGGAGAAAAGGAATAAAACATGTTATACGAACACCCATGCAACTAAACAGTCGATGTAAACATACGCGATGTAAATTCGAAACAGCAAATGCACCTTTTAGGCCATACGTATATGACCGGCGTAACTCTCTGCTTCGGGTCAATAGTCATTCCCTTGGATGAATAGTTTTAACCATTGACCTCAACAGAAGTAGGCAATCGTATACTATATATACTATATATAGCGACTGGCTCTCTCTTTTTTGAAATAGGTCTAAGACGAACATGTATAATATGGATATAAACAGTAGAAAACGGAAACCCGTGGCTAATGTACAAACTGGGAATGTCGCTATCACGAGACAGATAAATTTCCTCCCAACCCGCCACCCATTTCAACTTGTATGCAAGTTATTACTGAATTCAAATTAAGGGGAATATGCGAGTCAGGACATTTGATTAAAATATAAAGCAAGCAATAAGGAAATCAAAATAACGTATTCCCGTTATTTTCAAAATATGATCAAAGGGAGACAACAGTTGTTTCTTTACGAAAATAAGGCATTTAAGTCATCACGAAAATAACGCGTTCACGTTACACCCCTGAATGATAACGTGTAAATAGTAATTATCATTTTGTTGAATTTTAAAAAGTGTAGCACTTTCTTTAAGTGAGGGGATGTTGTCACAAAATGGTCTGTGGTAGATCGTATTGGTCGTACATAGCTCTTGTAAGCACTTGACGACATATGTCAGTCACAGGCTAATCCATTGTTCAGTTGGAACATATTCACCATTTGTATAATATATTCGTGTTACATTGGAAAGCGAATTTTTTTATAGCGTTGTTAGGCGGAGTTTAGACAGGGCCGTTTAATACATGTATATGTGCGTTAATGCATGCAACATTATAAAGGGCAACGTTATTGTTTAATAGTTTTTTCGTGTAGATAAGAAAATTGACTCTGTTGCCACGTGTGTCATGGAATGAACGTGGGAAATGATTGTTTGGGCGGAACCTTGTGTTATAAAGTGCATTGTTATCCAGTAGTGGCCGGGGATATTGAAAGTATTATATAATATTTGATATCGTTTGGAAAGGATGGGATTGACAGGCAATATGTGGTCAGTATATCTGTTTTATTAAATGTTATTGTACATTTTTATTCAATGTGCGTCGCCATTTTGTTTGGTGATGTTACATCCGGTCAGCTTTTACATGTTTCTCAAACAATAACTTGATACAACTAGCATATGAAGTTAAATTTGTTAGGTATAATTATTGCAGTCGATCATTAATTGTAATGCAATATTATATTGATAACGTTGTATATTAGATGCATTCGTTAACGGTGGTTAACGGTGATATGATATACTTTGCTACACATTACAATTAAAGAGTGGCTAAGATATATTTCCTAGATAATGATTTGTTTGGGCAACTATGATTGTATAACATGTTTGTTTTAATGAACCGACTTCTAAAAGTATGTATCATTACGCCTAAGCCTCCCGGAGTGGAGCTAAGCCTTTTGGGTCTGTAGACCCTCTAGGTGATTCAGAGCATAACGTAATGAGCGGGTGGAGACGATCCTCGTACCTGGACAACATGGTCAGGTGTTCATATAAGCAACAACCTCCGGGACACGTGGTTGGTCCGTCATCAGACCTCAGTGGAAGAACTTCACCACACAACCTCGTTGGAGGCTATTTCATCGCGTCGTAAACCTTTATAGAAGGCTTTTGGTGACAATCAACGTTCACAGGAGTCGCGCATCATGTTCATCGAGTTACGCGCATCATATACATCACGTTAGATCATGTCTCTGTGAAACGTTACTGATCATACACATTGTTGTTACTTCAACAACTGCTCCGTGTCCTCTATAGACAGTCGACATATTCATTATTAGTGATAATTCTACGACATTCTTATATGTTCATGAGAACAGTATTTTTTAATTCTTCTTCAGTGTATTCGCTTGTTTTTCTTTGATATTTTTATATATATTTAATATATTTTAAAAGTTGCATCAAGCTTATGTAAATGCAGTCACCGACATTGATTCTATCCTGAGTTAGTCAAAACCATTTGGGACATCTTGCGACAATGTTGCATGGTCGATCATTTAACTTCCTACATAATGGTGAACTATTAACAGACGGACATTATTCATAGTTCTAGGCTAGCAAATATGTTCGTACATGTGGACGCACAGACATTTATACTGAAACTAATTATACTGCAAAGACGTCCTTCTTCCTTCGTACCGAAGTATACACAAACGAATGCGAGGGATATATAAAGAGGAGAGTAATTATTTTGCTCGGCCAAGCAAGTATAATTGTAAGACGTACGCACAAGCAAAATACATTCCTAGGTATACTGTACAGACGGGCATATTACTTCGCACAAATGAGCGCACAGAAAAACACCCATGCATTATATACAGAGGGATACTAATAATAGTATATTGACTGCACATTGTATTTATTAATATAACGGAATATGTTGACGACAATTAAGGAAAGGTATTCTTGGCTAGTTGAGTGTTTGTTCTACGATCTATTGAAAAATACAAAGATATTTAATTGAAATACCTTTCTGTCGGTCACGTTGTCTTGAAGTTCGACGAATCTCAGAATCATACCAAGGTTTATCATCTAATATTTACGTATTTGAAATAATTGTATAAACTTACCCTGAAATTATTGCATGGAACTTAATTATTCTTATGAAGAAAGGATCAGTCAGTATATTGTATACGTGTGTTTAATTTGATAAAGTCACTTTTCATAATTCCAAAATCGTCTTGTAGCAGATGGTGTAGTAACTTGAAATTAAAACAAAAAAGGTATGTACCAAAATGGTCGGTAACGTCATGTGATGTTTTAAAAATTCTAAATTCATGTGCTTCTACATAAACTGGCATGACTACTGGATCAATTATAGTTGAAACATTGACATTGAGTTTGGTAGGTTTGGTAATTTCGTGAGATTGAGATTGGTGAGATTATTAATCAACAGTATATCTGTCAATTGGTGGTTGTGTTTAACTGGTCCTCATTTACATCTTAAACTATAATTATACGCTGTGCTCTTTCTAACGATTGCTCAATACTTAAATATATTTCAGAAGAAGCCTACATCACTCTTAGGTTTACGGTACACGGTGTAGGTAAGTATAGCTTCATTACGAACATTAATTTCAATCCATATAGATTCTGGTAATATGTTCAAGTTTATTTGGACAAAGTATGAAGTCCTTTCAGGTACTTTCTCCTTTCATACTTTTTTATATATCACAGTAGCGTTGCCTGTGCAGTGTGGCGGTGGTAAAACGTCTTCCCGTGCTTGCAATCAGAAAGGTTGTTCATTCCGCTGAACCCGGTATTTATATACAGATATAAGTGGTACATTCTTAAATACTTTTCGTTTTCTAACTTTAATTTCGAATATGTGGTTCCACTACTCCAGACTTCAGTTTCTGAGTAAAGTTTAATCACCCTTAAGATGTGTTGTTTTCGTTTTAATGTAGTCTTTTGGCTATTCCTGTGATACGCAGGCTTCATAACTACTCTCAAATACATTCCTTTAGTTTTATTTCGCCCGATTTCTCGTTTAGGCCAAAGTATTGTGTTAAAAACCATACGCCACTGGCCATGGAATGGTATGAAAATAACACTTTGAAGGTTCATGTTCACAGTCATATGCATACCATCTTGGGATGGCTAAAATTTACCTATTATTGCCATTTTAAATATTGAGGTCTGCTCATCCTGGGGCTAGAGGGCATGAGCGGTAACAAGCATGTCACTACCTCAGTCAAACCGAGTCTGCAATATTTGTTGTATTTGTCGTATTCGGCGATTTCCGAATTTCTCCTGTCATACACTTTATTTGTACATTTACAGATACATTTATATCAAGCGAAATTGTTCACTTTATAGATTGCAAACTATTCTGTCAATGTGGGTATATATTTGAAGATTTGTTAGCTTTTGTTTTTGTTTAGTTTTTTGTTTGTGATTTTGTTTTTTTGTCAGTATAATTTATTGCATTGTTTCATGATTTTTTTAACAAATATTTAACAGTCGTTTTGGAAGGATTACTCAAAACAAAACAATGCGTGTCAAAGCTGTAGTATAGGAATGAATGATCCAGAATCATACTCTCACTTTTATATTTAGAATCCTAAACTGAGATATAGGGACCAAAAGAAACCACAGCATCCAAACACAATGAGATCGTAGTTCCGCACTGTACTACAAATAAGGAGCAATATGTAATAAATTATACAATGAAAAAGACAAAATACGACAAAAAGGGTGGTGAAAACAGGGTTACCGACTTGTAACGGTCAGTAGACAATAAGGCTGGAATCGGTTTTATGTGCACACAATTCTCGCTATTATCCTGTCTTCAGCGCCCATATAGACAGGATAGTGTAAACAAAACATCATCCTATCAAAAGGAATTATCTAACAATAAAGTCCATGTACAGAGAAACTAACAAAAAAAACACTAAGATGTTGTTGTAAAGCTATATAAATAGAAAATAAGAAACATCTCAGGATGTATCCCGAATTGTACTGAACAACCACATCAGTTGAAGCCAAAGAGAAACTCAATCTAGGGTACGACCAAAAAACCCGAGGGACAAAAGCTCATGTATATCTATCTACCTCCTTTGGTCGCACAAGGGAAACGTGAAGTGTAGTGACTGACTGTAGAGGGGTCAATCACTAAACATGCAGTGCGTTGTAATACGTAAGGGTCGTATCCTCTTCTGACGAACTTCCTGATTAATTTTGAAAAGTTGTCGTCAGAAAACCCGCCAGATCACTTTAACTTTCGAAGTGTATAGACCACATCTCCTTCAAATAAGGGTTGTGATATACCTAGTCGCAGAATAGTTGTAAGGTTAGTGGTGTACTTCTTTAGTCGGGTTTCGTTGCGGCGGTAGAATTTTGAGCAGTGTATGTCTTAAACAGTTTGACAATCAGTGGTAGTGCTTGAACACGATGACAATCAGGTGTATTTAACACGATGACATTCAGGTGTATTGCTTGAACACGGTGACAATCTTGTATGTTGATTGAACACGATGACACTCAGGTGTATTGCTGGAACACAATGACAATCAGGTATATTGCTTGAACACAATGACAATCAGGTGTATTACTTGAACACGATGACACTCAGGTATATTGCTTGAAGACAATGACAATCAGGTGTATAGCTTGAACACGATGACAATCAAGTATATTGCTTGATCACGATGACAATCAGGTATATTGCTTGAACACGATGACAATCAGGTATATTGCTTGAACACAATGACAATCGTGTGTATGACTTGAACACGCTGACTATCACGTGTATTTCTTGAATACGATGACAATCAGATATATTGCTTCAACACGCTGACAATAAGGTATATTGCTTGAACATGATGACAATCAGGTGCATTGCTTGAACACAATGACAATCAGGTATATTGCTTGAAGACGATGACAATTAAGTATATTGCTTGAACATGATGTCAATCAGTTATATATCTTGAACACGATAACAATCAGGTGTATTGCTTGAATACGATGACAATCAGTTATATTGCTTGAACACGATGACAATCAGGTACATTGCTTGATCACGATGACAATCAGGTATATTGCTTAAACACAATGACAATCGGATGTATTGTTTAAACACGATAACAATCAGGTATATTGCTTGATCACGATGACATCTAGGTGTATTGCTTGAACACGGTGACAATCTTGTATGTTGATTGAACACGATGACAATCAGGTATATTGCTAAATCACGATGACAATCAGGTATATTGCTTGTACACAATGACAATCGGGTGTATTGCTTGAACACGATGACAATCAGGTATATTGCTTGATCACGATGACAATCAGGTGTATTGCTTGAACACGATGACAATCAGGTGTATTGCTTGGACACGATGACAATCAGGTATATTGCTTGAACACGTTGAAATAAAAACTCGAGAAGGATGTATCTGCTAAGACACTGCTTAAAGAGCGCATTATTGCAGTTACCAATAATGATACAATAACATCAGGCAACTACGGCATTCCGTATTGGAGTGTAATAGCAATAATACGCTTCATTACTTTTTTATTCATTACTTCTTATGTTGAACTACTTTATGTTTTTCAAAGGTTTTATACATGTAACTGTTCGGCTGTCCATTTAGCTTGTGGTTGACAGCACGATGGTTGAACGCATATATATCGTAACTCACATATTTTTTAAAACTGGCTTTTGTTATAATACATATCACAGACATAATGCAATATCACAACAAATTTGAGCTTACAATTGAAATGTTGTTGAGAATGCATTAATTTACGTAAATATTATTGTTTGAATAGAATGGAATATATAGCATAAGGTTAATAAAGCATACGGTTTTTCCCACATATGTTATGGTCCTTCTGAATGATGGACAATACATTCAATTAAAGTTTCGCCTATAAACAATTACCAATTCAATTCAAAAATGTTTATTCCAAGATTTACATATGTAAACAGCAATGGATATATAGAAATACATCATATTTAACGATCAGTATGGCGAGTAAGCGACAGAAAAGATAAAGAGAGATACTTCATGATAGTCTGTGATAATGTAGAGTTATACAAGTACTTCCATATTTTTATGACAAAAAAGGGTAAATATATAAATAATATTACTACCAACTAAGTTAACACTCAGTTGTATATTATCTAAATTTGAGCACCGTTATATAGTGCCTATAAAGTGGGAGAACAACTTTCAGATTAACTTTATCCCTTGAAATAGGTACATTTATCGTACGTTATTTTGACACTAAGATTTACAGATTTTGTTGTAAACAGACGTCGAACAACAGGAATATGATAGCATCGTTAACAATATATGTCCTGACCAACGCTTGGTATAATGACCTAATGTATGATTTTACGAATGCTCTATTTACAACTGGAACATAGAAACACTGACCGTTTACGTCATCCAAAATTATTTTTAATTGTATATGCCCCGCTATGTACTTTTTATCTTGACATAATTAACGTGCATTCTTGAAGAAACTAACCTATCAAATAACGGCAAAATGACTCTACAATACCGTTTATAAAACTCTATCCAAGTGTTCCGGTCATATAATAATGTACATGTGCCGATTGACAGTATAGGTATTTCAAGTGTGTTTTTTCAAGTCGATAGTGTCTATCGAGTTGGGATTCTCAAAATATGGAAGTTATATATATAACGATGACATTGCTGCAGATATGGAAAACACATGTTTCTTTAAGGTCAACGTTAAACAGATTATAAGAAACCGAGAAAATATGAATATAGCCGATGATATCGAAACGACAGGTTGACTAGCTTGATATACTACTTTATCACATACTTCCCTGTAAATACGTTTTTTTGGAATATACGATACGACATATACCTAGCCAGTCATATCCATCAGCAATACAGCCGGGCAATAAAGCTTTATTGCACGCATGAAATATAGGGTGAACAAATGACTGCTTTCTGCAAATGTTATGCCCCATATTGGGTAAGTTTTCCTTCAATGACCACTTTTTAGCCAGTATGTTTTTGGAAAAAAAATACGACTTATTGTCATCCCTTGATCGGCGTCTGCGTATTTGGTTCAGTTTTGTGTTAAGGTGCACTTATTTCAGTAACTATAACAGATACAGCTTTGAAACTTTGCTTGAGCATGCTATTTCCTGACGCAGGCCATGCAATACTGGTTTCCACTTAGGAAAATCTCATGATCAGCCCTACGTTTTCCACACCTATAACAAAAATCAGTGTCAAACATTCAAAAAACCAAACTGTATAATATCTGACCACTACAAACCACTTCGTCCAAATACATGTCCACCTACCCCAGCCATTTGTCACATTTCACTGATCATATCAGATTCTTTTTTGATGTTTTTCTTTACTTAATTCAAACAACCTCAATATTCTAAAAATCTTCATACCATTCTAGAAATATATATCATCAGCAATTAATGCAAACACTTAAATATGTTTTGATATCTTACGTATGTGCCTTTGTTCTCAAGTTACTATTGCTTACTGTTGCCATATAACTTTTTATACTTTTTAAAATATTTCTACATTTTTGTTATATAATAAAACTTTGCAAATAAATACACATATTTGTTTCCTCCTTTTGAAAAGATTCTGCGCCGCCCTGATGCTTTGCATCAGTTTCTTCTTGTATATTCTTGTAGTTGTGTTATCACAACACCGTTTGTAAAAGTGCTGTGGTAAAGGGAATACCGTAACTGATATTTTACTAGTTATTGTTTACGTTTAAACACAGTGTCTTGCGATTTTCCACATTAAAGCACCCCCGATTGTAATGATATGATCGCACAAGACAATGGTAGATTCAGATTATATTAAATGGACATTACCGGCATGTAGACAGTAAATGCCTCCTACCGTTTCTTGTACATCCGTTAGTTTTGTAACATTAGTTATGTTTTGAAAATTAACTTTTTCAGTAAAATATGTTTTTAAACGTGTTTTATTGTCGAATTATCCGTTATAAAATCCTGCTAAATTAAATATAAGCTTCCCCATCGCTTAATGTAATTAAGTCCGGACCATGTAATGTAAACTTTTCTCACTTCTCGGTGAAATAAAATCTGTTATTCACTCCAAAACAACAAAGATTCTAATTTATTTAATATCAAAGTGATACAAATTGTATATTCACATTCGTCAAAACATAACTTTTCTCATTTCTCGGTGAAATGAAGTCTGTTATTCATTCCAAAACAACACATAATGATATCCTCTATATACTAAGTCTATGAAATAACAAATCGGTATATTTCTCGTTGTCATGTTCAACTGATAAATTGATAGAAAATGATAGTGTGGATGTTGCCATTATAATTTCTTTAAAGCAAATACACATTTGACCGGTGATATATCTGGGGAATTAACTGTACGTGTCTTTACTTAATATATATTAAACAGGTGTTTTGATCCACAATTACTTCTTCCGATAAAACATATCTTATATTTTCAAGTTTTGTTTATATATATCTATTTTGCAGAAGTGAAAATATAGAAAGGTAATACAATAGTATAACCTGTGAATAACCTAATATAAATGCTGTCTGTAAGAACTCCATGTACTACATGTGCACCAAAACTATAAAATAGGGCTAAATATAAATATAAACAAAACTCACCTTTTCTTCTTTCTGAAATATAGAAAAACTTAGAATTAGCATAATTAAGAAACGTGTATAATAAACGAGTGTATGTATTGCGTGATTAATATGGGATAATATAATTTAATGCAACAAGTAGTTCAACATGCTGACTGGAATAAAAGTATGTGCATGAATTGAATCATAATTCCTAACTTACTTCCAATTACATTTTACGTCGATTAAAACATGCATGTTACAGATTATTGCCCGATTCCGGTATTATACATTGATGATCTAGTTAAAATGTCGCCCTTTTGTGTTCCGGTTCATTACATTGGCAAAATGGTAAGCTGCAATACAACAATGAACCAGCCTGTAACATAAAGTGTATATATCAAGTTAAAAACTACACGGAACAGGAGACAAACATGAATAAGAAAATCATCTACAATATTTTAAACATTGTACAGCGAGAAAATCCCATAAAATACAGATGTTCCTAGGTAGAGTCGTGAATGTAGTAATATCAGTGTTGTAAATTGTGCTAGGGGGATTAGTACATTAAACAGATCGTTCCCAGCACCGTCACTACCGTCTGTGATCATTACATCATTTGTTTCTATTTTCGAAAAACGAAAAGGACAATTGTCTATTACAAGCGGGCAACATAAACACAATGAATTTACACTTAACATGTAATGGACACGAGTGACGTACCCTTATAAGTTAGGAACCGAAGTACCCATAGGATACATACCGGAAGTAGAGGGTCGAATTGAATTGAATTGAATGTTGTTTAACGGCTCATCAACACAGTATAGGTTATTTAGAGCCGCCCCAGAGAGAGGGGAAGAATACATAGGAATCCGGGAACCTGCCCTACTCTTATTATCGAATAGATTCCTATGGTTCTTTAACGTGCTCGGAGGATAGACCGATACACGGGACCGCCCGGTTTACGTCCCCATCCGACGGACGAGGCTAAGGAAAAGTGTCTTGCCCAAGAACACACCGACGGAACTCAGTGGCACCACGGAGGATTGAACCCGAGGCCTCCGTATACAAATCCGCCGCGCTACCGACTGCGCCATGTCAGTCACCAGTAGAGGGTCGAAAAACCGGAACTATGACCTCGTAAGGGAATAATAGATTTAGGAGAGATATATTGTTAAATAATCTTATGTTGTCATGGAAACAAGTGATGACATGCATTGGTGGTGATAATAATATATTGTTGGACCAAACAATAGGTGCTTCTCTATATCTCCGTTAAATTAATTACAAGGAAAATCCCAAGGGGCGTGTACGCTATTTGTTGGCGTGAATCGTCGGAACATAATATCACTACTGCGATAAGTCATCGGAAAAACCCTAATGCGTGAGTGGGTAAAAGCCGCAATGTCATTGTAAGTGGGAGGGGCTGACCTCGGGTGACCCGTATATGGGTGGGGCTAGGACATCATGTGACCTATGACGACATGGCTGCACCGAATGCCGACTGCCCGGGCTGCCCCGGACTTCTGCCTCCATATATAAGTGAACTCTGTCGACTATTATATTATATAATATAGTATTGTATTACATTGTATTGTATTGTATTGTATTGTATTGTATTGTATTGTATTGTATTGTATTGTATTGTATTGTATTGTATTGTATTGTAATGTATTGCATTATATTATATTACCATCAATAATCTGTCTTTGGAGAACGATTATTGTAAATGAAACGCAATAGAGACAAAGACCGTCAGTGTATGTTCAGACGGTGGAATAGCCATGTTTATTGAGATACATTGGATGTGTGCGAAGTTGCTCTCTGCCTCCTTGAGATGATATGTTTTACAGAAAATATCAAGTACATGTAAATATATATGTTTAGTTCTTCACTGTCATTATAATCCTAACAAAAGTTATTGAATTGAAACATGTTTCTTTTTTAGAAACAACGCCATTCACCTTGAACCCAGTGATCCCAATTGCAATGCCAACCTTCCTGTCCACATGACCTACCCAGCAAGTTTCATCGCAATACATTACTCCTAACAAAAGTTACTGAGCGGAAACCATTTTTCTATTTTTAGTAACAGTGACCTCGACCATGACCCCAGCGATCACAATTTCTTTCAGCATAAGCTACCTACCCAGCAAGTTTCGTTACAATACCTCACTTCAATGGATGAAAAATGAAGGCACTATCGTGTTAACGAGGCCAAATAATTGCATACTTCAGAAAATCAAGGACTATAACTCGGATGTAAATGGTCCGATCTGACTGGTTTTCGAACTCGTCCGATTGATATCAACAATCTGGTAGAGTTTGGAAAAGATGAGATGAAAACTAGGCAATTTTTTTTTTTAACTAAATCAAGGACCGGAATGGTTTTATTAATCCAATTTGGCTGGTTTTCAAACTCGACTGAGCTTTTATTAATATTAGTATCCTGTATCTATCTACATAATGACACATGTTAAAACATAAACCACATGATGGCACACCACCTTGTTCGCTCTACAGTAATCTATTTTGCTAAATAATATTTTGACCTTCCAATACCCTTATTTAAAATATTAATGAATAAGATACTGTACTGTATACATATGCTGAGTTAATTTTAAGGGGAAACTTGGCAATCTTAATTAGTTTAAAACTCACAGCGTCCTGTTGGTCTTCAATATGACCTACATACTTTTAGTCATTAAAGCTAAATGTTTAAATAATTCAAGGTACATGTAAATTGATTTTACAAATTACTAAATTTGATGATAATGCTTTGGTTGTATACTAATTTAATAACTAAGATACTTATTTTAATACTTGAATGTAACTCATGTTCGCCATGTGTCCCTTTAACAAAATAGAATAAAATGAGTATGACTATACCTTGTTGGCAGTATGTATGTAACTGTTATCAATATGTAAAAATAAGATGTATGTGCTATGTTGGTATATGTAATGGATACTTTAGAAAAAAATAAAAATAAAAATAAAAAATATTAGTATCCTGATAAAGTTTGGTATTTCAGATGAAAACGAACGTCCTTTTGTCTTAACGAGGCCAAATTTTGCATATTTAACTAAATCAAGGGCCATAATTCTGCTGTTACTGGTCCGACCTGGCTGTTTTTTTAACTCGTCTGAGCTTTTACTGATATCCACAATCTGGTAAAGCTTGCAAAAGATCAGACGGAAAACGAGGCAAAATACCTATTTTTAACTAAATCAAGGGCCATGACTCCGGTTTTACTGATTCAATTTGGTAACTTTCAAATTGTCTGAGCTTTCATTAATATTAGTATTCTGGTAAAGTTTAATAAAGATCAGATGAAAAACGAACGCCCTATCGTCTTAACGAGGCAAAACATAGCATGTTTAACTTAATCAAGGGCCATAACTCTGCTGCTGCTGGCCCGATCCGGCTGTTTTTGAACTCCTCTGAGCTGTCATTGATATTACAATCTTGTAACGTTTTGGTAAAAATCGGAAGAAAAAAGAAGGCTATATTGTCTTAATTAGGCAAAATACAGCATTTTTAACTAAATCAAGGATCATAACTCCGGTGTTACTGATCCGATTTGGCTGGTTTTAGAACCTGTCCGAGCTTTCATTAATATTAGCAATTTGATAAATTTTAGTAAAGATCAGATGGAAAACAAACGCCCTGTCGTATTAACTTTCGTATAAAAACAAGTGGATAAGTACTATATTACTTTAATAGCGCAATAGCCAGTTTGAACGTGGACTTGCCAGTGTGTATAATAGTGCACGCTACCATTCCATGCTATCTACTCTTTGCTATAATACTGAGTTCCAATTTAAGATTCAGATTTTACCACAACCTAAATCAATTGCCGGGAGAGAAACATGGATCTATAGAATGTCAACGACTACGAATGGTCATTTAGTTACTTATTTGTGCAAAATCTAGTGTTACTATTTCCGACACAAATGCAAGGTAATTCCAGGTTTTGTTAAATTGTCTAAACTTACCAAGAGTTCCTATTGTCTAGTTGAGTTAGTCTGTCTAAACTTTAACATGTAAGTAAATACTTTTCAACGGTTCATATTCGCGCTCGGGAATCGCATCTCACTCATCGCTTTGGCAATGCCGAGATTTTAAGTCTGAGAATTTTCGTAACGCAGACGAGCGATCAAAATTGCCGAAATTGGGGTAGGTGTTCAACATTGTTCACGACTATTTTTGTATTTAAACCTTTTTTTTTAAAAATCAAACAATGTCATGTTTTAGCCAATTGGCTAAAGCGACTATTCCAAAAATGTGGGTATCGACCGTCTACGCATGTTTGAGAAATAGTTTCTGCCGTATGCAATTTATATATGGTAACAATCGCAGAACACATGTACATGTAGATGCTATATTTTTAATATCCAGACAATTTACATTCATTTTGTGAATTCCCCAGGCCATAGATATATCTGTGTTACGTACATGCAAATTACTAGACACAAAAATGGTAAATTGAAAATGATTTATAGCACAAATGCACAGCAATTCAGGCGTGCAACCTTCACTGCAGCCGTGCCGTGAAATAAGAACAAACTCAAGGTGAATATATTCGTCCCTTTGAGAGATGCCTATTGATGTTGTACTATAAAATTATTATAATTATAGTTTAAAGAAATATAAAAAGATCGGACAGGGAAAGTAGCATTCAAGGAGGACAGTAAACCACAAAACACAGAAACAAACACGCAAACAGACAAACAAGAAGGCAAAAGCAATAATAAATGCAAACGACATCACAAACACAAACAGGGTTGACAATAGGGCTACCGCCTTGGAACGGTCAGTGGCAAAATAGGCCACTGGGGGTTTAAACCGGTTCTAGGGTGCACCAAACCTCACACTTAACCTACTGTCCCATTAAAACAGGACAGTGTAAACAAAGAAATCCCCGCCATGATCTAATCTCTAACCAACAAGGCAGCATCAATAGGCAATATAAGTAAAACACAAATATGCTCGTGTAAATATAATACAAAAAAACAATAGCCCAGAAAGCCACAATGAAGGTACTCAATGACTTTGCAGAAGCCAGAGCAGTAAGAGAATAAACCATTAAGGGCACGACAAGAAAGATAAATACACATTAACAAACACTCGATAACATCTAAATATCATAACTAACCTGAAGAAAAACATCATTGACCTGTCAGTTTGGCATTTAAACAACCTCCATAAGTACGTCAAATCAACTAATTATTGAATGTGTTCGAGGTTCAATGCAGCAACTACCGCGCTTTGAAAATATATTTTTCTCCCCCGATATGTTTCGGATCACTTTGGTTTTGTTCATGTTGTTGTTGGTTTGCGCAGAAGATACCAACATATGTCAGAAATCAATCATCTGCGCGTTGTGATGACGTCTATGTAGGCATTCGCAAAACTTAATTTATTAAAATTAAAATCAAGTCGAGTTGAAACAACGTCAAAGATATATAGCAATCTATTTTAGACGTTTTGTGACCGACTCTATTTTAGACGTCGGAACACTGTATACTTACTGTATAGTTACATGAGCATGGAGTTTGACTTGAAAACAAATTAACTTGTTCCAGCTTGTTCATTAAGCAGAAAAGCGTCTTTCTGTTTTTAAAAAATACTTACCCATTTCATTCATTACTATGTCATTTTAAACCATATTCTTTGTCTGTTTTCTATCGACCTGGCGAGTTTACATGTCGGTTCAAACTTCGAACCAACTGTGTAGGGAGCTCCGATTATTTTATTTCATTATTTCTAACGGCTTATAATGAGACCTTCCTTCAACTGAATTCGACCTCTCTGCAATCAAAATGAGCATCTCCTTAGTTTAATAAGAACACGGTCCAATTTAGTTGAAATTGAACATCGGTCTGACTCAATTTAATATAGGTTCAATTCAATTGAAGTGTGGCATAATTCAATTGCACCTCTCTTTAATTGAATTATACCTCGCTTTAATTGAATTATAACAAGGCTCAACTGTTTGAAGAGAGTTTCAATTGGGATTATTTTAAGTTGGCGTTCCATATGGCCAGAAAATGTTCAATTCAAAACAACTTGTTTGGCCAGAGCAGTGGAAAGCACTTGATTCGAGCCTGGATCAGGGTTTTTTTCCCCCGGAAGAATAAGATGGGAACAGTTGAAATTATTTTTCGAACTGAAAACTTGACACATTTGAAGTGCCTTTACATAGCCATTTGGTGTCCCTCTGCGGAGTACTACTAGCACATATTGTATTTATAAACGCATTACCGCCTTCCACACGGAATCAGTCTCATTTGCGTCGTTCCGTTAAATTAAAGGGATATTTGATAATCTTGAATGTATTAAGCATTAAAATGAACACATAGTACTGAATCTAGTATATTTAAAAACAAAAAAAATTGCATCTAATTAAACAAACGGTTCTGAAATTTGGAATTTCCATGTCATATTCTGTATTTAAAGGGACACTGTCCTATATTGAGCGTAACCAAATAACTGTCAGAATTTTAATTGGTGAAATGTACATAAAAACATGAGTAAAGACCCAAACAAGTCTGTAGTAATATATTAGTGAATTTGAAAAAAATGAGTTTTATTTATTGTTTGTAAACAATATTTACACTTTCTGCTGATCACGTGACAGCCATTAGCGCATTAGGTATTCTATATAGTGTGTTTTGCGTAATATAAATGGCCCCCTTAGCTCAATGGGTACCACTCTGCACTATAGCGCTCTCACCGCTTTGGGTTGCGAGTAGAGGTACTTATTTGTTTTGTACCGCTATTGAATTACGACAAACAGTCTTGTTTTATTTAGTAAATATTCAATAATCGTAAGCGTTTAATGCTTGTCAAAACACAGCGTCTTTACTATCCCGGCCGCAGATGCCATAGAGACCATGTTGCCAAGTTGTGAGCCAGATTAGGTCGCAAGTTAAAGTTTTATAAAAGGAACATATCTCTGCCAAAATGAATGTCTTTCTTGCGGTAATATGAGTTAGATACGGGAGTATCGATGTCCACATTCTGTGAATGCTCGCGTTGGTCCATTGGTTAGCGCAAGACATTCTCGACTTTAAAAAAAGAGGTTCACTTGACTAGAACCTCTGCTCAGTGCAATAAGACCTGTTTATAGTTGAATAAGGCATATGTTCAATTGAATTAGACCGATATTTGAAGATCGGTTCAATTAATTTCACTAAAGTTGGCTTCCGTGCGCATTTTATTTTAAGTGACGAACTTGCGATTTCAAGACAGATTAATTACGTTTTTTTGTTTGTTTTTTCAGGTTATTATATTTAGATGTTGTCGATATGTATCCTTAACTTACCATATATATAATAATAAATTTATAAATGTACGTCAGATATCTATATCTATGGCCTGGAAAATTCACAAGATAAATGTAAAGGTCTAGATATTATAAATGTATCATCTCCATGTGATCTTTGATTGTTTTCCCACATAAATTGCATATGACAGAAAGGATTTCTCAAACATGCTTAGACGGTCGATGCCCATATTTTGGGAAAAGTCGATTGGTCAATTGGCTAGCATATGACATTCTTAGAATTTTGAAGAAAAAAAATAGATACAAAAATAATCGTGCACGATGATGGACACATACCTCAATTTCGGCAATTTTGATCGCTCGCCTGAATTACCGGAAATTCTCCGCGTTAAACTCTCGGTATTGCCAAAGCGATGCTGGCGGTGCGATTCCCGGGCGTGATGTTTGTCCCGTTCTATATACATCATGTAAGGCATGATGGGGGGCATATGGTTTCAAATCCTTCTTTAGGAAATGTCAACAGGTAACACATAATAACAATGCGCAAAATGATCGTTTCTTTATTATATTTGTTGATCTTAAATAGCATTATTAAATTGAACGGGCAAATAAAACAAAAAAACTTCCATGCGCATTCTTTTTTCTGCAATATAATATATATGTAAAGTATACACAGTTCTCATATCAAAAGTATTCCATGGGCAATATTATATACAGTGTTATAGTTTCAAAATTAATGCAAATCGATCTGTATTTATCTGTATGTTATGTTTAAATGTAAACTATGCATTCTCGATCAGATAACGTGACTGTGTAAAGCCAACTAAGGTGGAATAAGTATGACATATGCGATCCTGTATATCACAATAGCTCTTTAATAGTGCAACAGTCATTCTGATTTACCTCAAAGACAGTGATCCACATGATTCAGTCATGGTGTGCAAGGTCTCACAATAGCACTTTAATAGTGCAGCAGTCATTCTGATATACCTCAAAGACAGTGAACCACATGCTTCAGTCAAGGAATGCAAGGTCTCACAATAGCAGAATAACAATCATGTATAACAGTCTTTCAATGAAACGTATGAAAGAAACATAGATTTGTTAACCATTTCCAACCAATAATAATATTAATAATAAACGTGTCTTAGATCAGAACATGTATTTTAGGCTGATATTTCCATTTCACTGACTAGGAAATCTATATTTCCGTACGTTTTGTATATTATTTGTTCTTAAGTAAGTATATCCTATATAGTTGTTCAAGAATTCTTAATTGGGATTTTTGTTTTAAAACTATAAGGAGATTTACATCAGTAGTTGAATGCGCACTGTATATGTCTTAGAGATTGTGAGAAATCCAGTGCATTAGGGCCTGGAATAGTTTAACATACGCATAAACGTTTTTTCTCATACCATCATCAGAATAGGGTGTACTGGAATGGACTAGTGCTTTATTACCAATAAAGGGCCGACAGGGCAAATGTACAACATGCCAAATTTATGGATTATACAATGCTAATAATGTGAATGAAATAATACAATTTAGACGACCAGAAATGAAACAATATAAATATATATGAAATATAGTAAGCATCATTATAATATGCCCACACATATAACGCCTAGAATGCAGCGAGGCTTCTGGCCCACCGGTGACTTCGTCCGCCATGGCTTTACCATGATCATCTCGCTATACCTACAGCCCATTGGAGCACAGGGAATTGAAGGGGTCACCCGTCATGGCTTCGCCATGGTGTAGCTGGTCCTCTCGCTATAACTACAATATGTATTTTGGAGGTTTTGAACCATTATTTCTTTTTGATAAAAATGCATTAAAGAAAAAATATATATAAAAAAATAATGACGACTGTTTTAGAAAAATTAATACACCTATTTGAAACAGGTGTAATAGATAGTCAAACACTATCGGTTGGTATAAATGCATTTAAAGAAGTTCCAAAGGAAACTTCAAAAGAGGTTATTCAACCAGTTGAGTCCAAAGTGTTGGAAAGTGTAAGACGTGTTAAACCAATTCCAGCACCACGAGTTTAATCAAGAATTCCAATCCCAGCTCCAAGAGTTAAACCAACCCCAGCTCCAAGAGTTAAACCAATCCCGGAACCAAGAGTTAAACCAATCCCAGCTCAAAGAGTTAAACCAATCCCAGCTCCAAGAGTTAAACCAATCCCAGCCCAAAAAATGAGTACGGAAAACGTGAACTACATTTTACAATTACACCGGGAAGGAAGAATTAATGATGATCAGCTTAGAACGGGGCTAGATGTTTTTCCAAAGGAAACTCCAGAGGTTAAATCTCAAACATTAGAAAATTTACATAAAAGACGACGACGACGACGACCTAACCAAAAACAACGTAAACGAGAAAAGCAGAAATATGATAAACAAGATAAGAAATATGCTAAATTACGAGAGAATGTTATAAATGATATGAAAGAGCTTAATGATAGAAATTTGAAAGAGCTTAATGATGGAAAATCTAAAGCAGAATTAAAACTGGTTGACAAACCAAAATGTGGTTTTTTCAAAGCATACAAGATGTCTGTTGAGCAATACAAAGACCCTCAAAAACTATTACATGATAAGAAACCCATTATTACAGAACAAATCAGCGAAGAGCTGACAAAGATGAATGGATTAAAGTTTCAATTAGGTCTCACTATAGAGCTCTTCAAAGATAATGGTGCTACCAAAACATACATCACAGCAGTATTATTCAGCAACCAATATGCAATTTTAAACTCTGAAAAAATAAATGAGTTTTACGATGAAGCATCCGCAAACATACCACAGAGCTTGGAAAGATTTACAAAGACAGCATCAGGATTGGAAATTGACCACTGTGTTAATCTTTACTTAAATTTTGCAAAGTACGAGCCGTTAAAAGGTTCTTCATATATTCCTTTGCCTAAAGCAGTAGCTGATAAGAAAGCGATAATCAATGTAAAAAATAATGATGATCAATGTTTGTTCCATGCAATAAATTTTGCTTTAAATCCAGCCGCAGATCACACCGACAGGTTGTCAAAATATCCTAGTATAGAGTTCTTAAAGAAAAAGGGCATTGACTTTCCTACACCAATTTCTCAAATTTCCAAAGTAGAAAAACAAAACAATCTTGCTATTAATGTTTACGGGTACACCACATCAGAGAACAGTAAAAAAGTAAATGTTTTCCCGTATAAAATATCAGAACAACCAAAAGATATTGAGCGAATTAATCTGCTTTTAATATCTGAAGACATTGAGGTTGAAGAAGAATCAGAGAATGATCCAAATAATGAAGAAGGAATCATAGATGACAACTATGACCCTGATGATCCAAATAATGAAGAAGGAATCATAGATGACAACTATGACCCTGATGATCCAAATAATTAAGAAGGAATCATAGATGACAACTATGACCCTGATGATCCAAATAATGAAGAAGGAATCATAGATGACAACTATGACCCTGATGATCATCCCGACAAAACAACAACAACTAAAATAACAAAATATCACTATTGTTGGATTAAAAATCTGAATAGACTACTCTCTGACCAAAACAAACATAAAGGTCAAACTTACTTCTGTGATCGTTGCCTTCATGGATTTTCTGGAAAAGGACTACTTACCAAACACAGAGAAGACTGTGAAGGTATCAACAAAAATTCTTGCAGAATAGAAATGCCGCAAGAAGGTCACATACAATTTAAAAATCATCAAAATCAGATGCATGTGCCTTATGCATTATATGCTGATTTTGAGAGTACAATCCAGCCGCAATCGACTAAATTTGGAAAAAAATCTGAAATTCAAAATGTACACGAAGCTTGCGGGTTTGAATACCAGGTTGTCAGATATGATGGCAAAGCTGAAGAACCTGTTATTTACAGAGGTGATGATGTTGTTGAAAAGGTTTTAAATCACTTAGAATGTGAGAAGAAGAGCATTAATAACAGATTTGATCACCCAAAACCCTTAATTATGACGCGGCAAAATGAGAAAGATCATAAAAAAGCAACACACTGTTGGATATGTGAGAATGAAATTGGAAGCGGTAAAGTAAGAGACCACTGTCATTTTACAGGTGAATACAGAGGCGCAGCACATAAAGACTGTAACCTGAAACTGAAAATAAAACCAGGTAAAACAACCATCCCTGTTGTATTTCATAACCTCAAAGGATATGATAGCCATCTCGTCATGCAAAAAATACATAAAATGACAGGTAGTATTACATGCATCCCAAACAACGCTGAAAAGTATATTTCATTTAGTGTTGGACAACTTAGATTTTTGGATAGCTTTCAGTTTATGGCATCTTCCTTAGAAAGGCTGGTTGATACAACAGACAAATCTGATTTCAAACTGACCAAAATACTTGTGGACTGTAATAAATCTTTTCCATTTTAAAAGTATTAAGAAAATATATATAAAAAATGGAAACTGCACAATTTAATGAAATGCTCTTAGAGCAATATAATAGCACACAGACATTTGGAAAACAATGCTATTAACAATACTATTAACAATTTTTGAAAATGGGTTAAGAAAATATATATACTAAATAAAATAATGGACACTGCACGATTTGATGAACTGCTTCAAGCGTAAGCGCAAAAATCAGAAAATAGCACAAAGAAATGGACCGACTTGGAATTGAATAAAATATACGCTATTACGGATACAAAAATAGTGAAAACTCAATATGGGCCATCCATGATATTAACATTATCAGACAACAGTGAGGTATGGGCGCCTGGTCATCCCAAAGATAAAATAGAGAAGGCAAGTGTAGAACCACCATATTATGTGCGACCACTTGGATTGAAACCATGTATAAACAAAAAAAATAACAAGTATCATGCATTTGACTTAGTCATTCTGGAAAGTGAAGAACCGAAAAAGAAAAAGAAAAAGAGCCACGCCAAGACAGAGAAAAAGAGTCACGCCAAGACAGAGAAAAAGAGTCACGCTAAGACAGTATCCGAGTCTGAGAGCGAGGCTGAAAGTGAGTCTGAGAGCGAACCTACCACCAACCATGTCTCTGAGAGCGAGTCTGAGGAAGATAGCGATTCTGAACCTGAAGTCGTGGTTAAACCAAAAAAGGACCTGGTCGTAAAAAGAAGAAAGTGAAATAACGAAGATGAGACCGCCGCAGCTTAGACCTGACAAAGTAAACATACTTAGAGTTTAAAACTATTTTTTATAGTTTTAAACTATGAACTCAATTTGTACGACACAAATCCAGTTGCAGCCATGCCCACCACAATGAATATGTTTGCTTCATTTTAGCACGTTTTATTGTTGTGTGTTTGTATTTTAAATGCAACAAGTGCCTAGGGTATATTTCAATACGAACAAGTGAGACAACTGAGATTGACTTACACTCAAGTAAGCTTATCCTATTATGACATATATGTGTTCAATATCACTGTGCTGATCATATGATATATTGTAGCAGGGTAGAATGCACATGATAGTAAAGATAAGTATTGTACTAGTTATAAGTAACATGAACAGGAGTTATATGTTTTAAATATAATATACTTTTATTTCAACTCTAAACGTTTATACTCACTCAAAATTGGCCTATGGGAAATACCAGCATTAACAGTTGGCATTTATATGTGTGATCAGTGTACTTAAAGTAACCGCTGGTAATACCCTAACTACATGAGATACAACCATTCTACCAATAGTTTATGTCCGCCCAAACGTTATATTAGTTGTTGATGGTGTAGGCGAATATTTGCCAGATGTTTCGAAAATAAATGCAATTGATAAAGCCATAGCAAAGACAAACAGTGCGTGGGGTAAAATTAATTCCATAAATTAATAAATAACATTGAATTGTAAGCAGATTTCATTGTCAAACGAAGCATATTAATACGTAAACGGTATAATGAAATCATTTGTTAATGGAAAATAGCAGCATTCTTCCTGTATGATAATGCTATTATTTAGCAAGTATATAAGATATTCAATAAGTATGCTAGTACATAATTAAAGTAACCGCCGTTATTACCGTAACGACATGAGTATCATCATGATCATACAACCGTTGTTTTATGTCACTTGACTACGGTGTCCGTTTGGTGCCAGATACAATGCAAGATACAATGCCCGACAATCGCGATACGACAATGCGACATTGCGATACGCATACTCGACATTGCGATACGACATCGCGACGATTATGTCGTGATGTCGTATCGCGATGTCGTATCGCGATGTCGCGATGTCGCGTTGTCGGTCGTCGCATTGTCGCGCACGACAACGCGACATTACGACGCATTGTCGTATGTCGCCCACGACAATGCGACATTTTTACAATTGTCGTAATGTCGCCAACGACAACGCGACATTCTTTCAATTGTCGTAATGTCGCGATGTGGTTGGCGACATAACGACAATTGAAAGAATGTCGCGTTGTCGTGGGTGCCATTACGACAATGCGTCATAATGTCACGTTGTCGTGCGCGACAATGTGACGCCCGACAACACGACATCGCGACATCGCGATAAGACATCACGACATTGCGATACGACATCACGACATAATTGTCGCGATGTCGTGATGTTCTATCGCAATGTCGAGTTGTCGTATCGCAATGTCGCATTGCCGTATCGCGATGTCGCGATGTCGCGTTGTCGGGCGTCGCATTGTATCTGGCCCCAACCGGACACCGTACTTGACACTTTATATTATTTGATGGAATCAGCGAATATTTGCCGGATTTTATGAACATCAATAAATCTGTTAAACCCTAACAAAAAACAACAGTGGGTGGGGTAAATTGAACAACGCCACCCCCGTCCCTCACCCACACACCCACCCTCACACCAATGTTATGCATAATATTAAATTTCTAGATGTGTTCATTGTCAAAGCAAGCATATTCAATTTGATACTTGAACAGTATAATGACACCATCCCTTATAGCATATATCAACATTATAATGGTTTAATAAAAAATGATACGTGAGTTACATTAGTATTTAACATGCATGTAGATATTCCATAAGTATGCTAGTACAAACTTAAAGTATCCGCTGGTAATGCCCTAACGACACGTGATGCAGCCGTACAACCGCTGTTTTATTATCGGAATTTGTATGTCATTTGATGGAAGAAAATGATCTTATCACCTGCATGTAAACTGGGAACACACATACTTGATATCAATCGGGGATAAATTAGACGAAGACAATACAACGTGCAGTTTACTCTGTATTATGAAACCGGGCATTCTACTGTTCATTATAGGGCGCGCTACCATGTTATCAACTCTCTGTGATATACTTAACTACATTAAAAGTTTTTTTTTATTTTGTGTTTCTTATATTTTGTGTTTATTTTTCATTAAAGATATCTCAAGATCGATTGTAGTGTTATGCACATGTTATCCACATTCCCTATAAATCTGGTGACCGATCAAATTCATGGATTGAAAGAAGTAAAATCGGAATTATGCGAAATCCATGCTTCCTACCAAATTGCGTTTTTAATGGCGTTAAGTATATAATACTGAGCTCAAATTTAAGATGAGCAGGTTTTACCAAAGGCCTAAGACAATTACCGAGAGAGAGAAATCGACCTATATTATTTCAACGACTACGAGTGGTCATGTAGATACCTATTTGTGCAATATCTGCTATACAAATGCAAAGTTATTCCCGGTTTTGTTAAAATGTCTAAATTTTGCAGGATTTCGTATTGTCTATTTATTGATTTAAGGGTACGAAGTTATGTGTTTTCGGCAACATTTTAACATGTAAACAAATAGTTTTCAACGGTTCATGTTTGTCCAGTTCTATATGCATCATGTAAGACATGTTGGAGAGCATATGGTTTCAAATCGTTAAAGAGGAAATGTCGACAGGTTACAAATAATAACAATTTCCAATGATCGTTTCTTTAATATATTTGTTGATCTTAAATAGCATTATTAAATTGAACGGTCATATAAAGTGTATATATCGGTATAACTTTTATTCGCAGTTATGATTCGAAGTCAGTTTTCTCATAATCATAAGAATGATAGATACTGGGGTTTATTTGTGTAATCTACATCTTTCAGTAACCTGTTGATACTCACATTCAGTACTTCATGATATGTGCTGAATAAGACGGGCATACCCAGTAATGACTGGCTTAAATGTAATTAATGTAAGTGATGCTTTACATTATAGATATGGATCGATCGAAATAGTACATTGTTTTGGTTATATATGCGTTCACATCAGGTTGATTTTCCCCAGGTTCTTACCTTGTAAAAGTATCAGTTTACGCAGACATTTGTTTCATGACATGTTATCCTGCATGCATCATGTTTATGATACACATAAGGCGGTATGAAATGACTGATCAACGTTTTGGCAATTTTATATATTCGGTATAGGCCGAAACATATAGTGTTAATATATATGTTGCGAAATAAGTGTATCAATATCGAAGCCGTCTCCTATAAGTCTTTATGAATGGTGTTAACATTACAAGTGGTATATTTATCATGTTTATATTCATCTCATGCTCAAAGAAAGTTTTGACATTCTGTTTACCTCGGAGGAGCGCTCTCATCATGTGCCCGTTATTTACCTTAACCATAACACTCCTCTACCATAACCTTAAACCTATTGTTCTGAATACACGGGAAAACAACGGACACATGGGCACATGATGAAGACTTTTCACATTTTTACATTTACAGATATATTTATATGAGGCGAAATTATTAACGAACTTGTTTGTCAGTTAGGGGTATATGTATGCATAGATATTGATTGGTACAGATTTGTAGGAACTATTTCAAACCATTTAATGATTAGTTTCGTGATTGTATCATGATCTAAGCGCCACACAAAACACTTATTTGTCTGATCGTTATCCATCCTCACATTTTCAAAGTTTGGAGAATATTCATCCGAGTAAACATTACATAACAAAGGGACAAAGCCACGCCCCCCCCCCCACCCATTAATGTTATATTATTTATTTTATCTATAATCGGCCAAAAATCACCGAGGCTACGACACTGACAAGCTCCTGTATGATTATATGAGGCGAATGATATTGACTGCAACGATACATATTTTTACTACAAAATAGAAGGTGTTGATGTATTGACAAGGCTCCGACAATGTCACATAGAAAGAACAATACAGTATTTGTTTTAAACGTGCAACGAACGGTCCTGTAATCGGTCTTGCATTTACATTGAATTACATTGAATTATATTCCAAAGGCTGATACTATCGGATGCTGGTTGCTTGTCAGCACGTAGCTTGCGTTTAATTAAAAACGCTCTCTCTCTCTCTCTCTCTCTCTCTCTCTCTCTCTCTCTCTCTCTCACGTCCACCTCTCTCTCCGCACTGAACACGCTGGCTTTATATAAGACTTTACAGTTGAGATACTACATTTTTTGGTGGAGAAAAGAGCTCGAGCGGTTTGTTAATTGTTTGCCGTGAACCTGTCCAAAAAGTCACATGGTATCGATACCATGAAGAAACGGTGACTGTTTTAAATAAGGCTAATGTGCGTGTACCTAAAGCAGTTGGGTGGGTTTTTACGCTTTGTTTAAGGCCAAATTCAAGCTTGTAAAACACGGCCATAAACCCGTATAATTATAAGGAAAGAAACCTATACCAGGACATCATTTTAAATCCGTCGTTCGTTGATATACAATGGCTGACAAATTTTAAATAATTATTCGAAAATGGCGAAACATATACTTGTAGGAATATATTGCGAAAAAAGTATGTGATATATCTACGCCGTCTCATTAATGTCTTTAAGAATGGTGTTTACATATAATGTGATCTATTTATTTTATTTCCTTTTAACCTACATGAGCGGTCTTAGAATGAGCCCTCTGCTTACCTTAACCATAACACTATTCTACCATAACTAGGGGTATAAAAGCGAGGTAACGGAGACAGGAGTGTTTTCCCTTATTTTCCAAAACATATTTAGGTCGGGAGATATTTTATCAAATTGCAAATAAGTTAATTAACAAACAAATCTTAAAATTGGCATGCAACATTGTAAGATATATCTCACATGTATGCACATTTTAAGATAAAATATGCAAGTTTATGTCACTACTTAAATGACTTAGAATAAATACTTCAACAGTTTCTGGAATATATGAATTTTGGGGAGGAGCACATTATTCATAACTTGTGACGTAATCATTGTTTGTAAACAAACAGACATGCACTCCTACATTACTACGGAAGATATACATGTATAATAATACAAAAACAAACAGAACAAATGCATTATTTACCTTGTGCTTTAAAACGACTTGGTATTCTCTTTTGATGTATGGTATGTTTCACACCATTTATTATTAGATGCATTTCTTTCAAGAGTTCACAGGTAGTATTCAATTGTCAGTTACTACTACATATACATGTAGGTTTTTAGTAAAGTGGTAGTGATGATACATAATATTTTATCTTGAAAGTGAGTAAATAGTTATTTTAGAGTTCACTAACAATGTCCAGAGTATCGTACACCTAAAGGATTTGGAAAGCGACTCCGAACTAAATTAATTACACAGTCAGGCATTATCTCTCGTTAGATTCTAACAACATGTTCATCTATACCTGCTCGCTCATCACTCTTTCTTAGCTAAATATTCTGTTTTTCTCCAGTTATGGCGCTCAAGCATTGACCAACATTTATTATATCTAATCCTTCCTGTTGTTCAAATGTGTCCTTGACCCTGGTCCCAGCCATGATTGTTCGTTTGTAGTAACACATGCTGAACAGAAGCAATCCCTACACTTATACATATCACAAACTGAGTCATCATCACTAGTAACATTACCTACTTCATCCTCCTATCCCTCATCAACAGTAGTATGACATTCATTTCCTTGATGATTACTAATACTTGGCTGCATTTCAGTTCAGCATTGCAGTTATTATTGTCACAAATGTATTTGTCTACCTCAATAAAAGAGTATGAGGGTGGACCTTTTGAAACGGCCGAACGCGATAAATACGAAATATTGCAGTCTCGGTTTGATTGAGACTGTTCATGAAAGGTATTGAAATATGCTTGCTACCGTTCACGCCCCCTAACCCCGGATTGATCAGAATTCCATATTCTTTAAGTCAATAGTACACAATTTAATCATCTCGAAGATGCCATGCATATGGCGGTTGACATGCTAATTTTACTGTCATAATTCCATGTCCAGCGGCGTATGGTTATGGTACCAGTATTTAACAAAATTATATGCTCCGAAGAGTGAAATAAAACTAAAGCCACAGTTTAAATGGTTAAATAACAAGCTTTTGGTAAGTCCGAAAATAATGCCGAGTTTAACGAGGGATTCTTCTCGTCGACTCATATGGTAGAGGGACTATAATCCTTAGAACACCACCCAAATTTTGATCTTCTGTTACTAAAAGTGATAAAACAAAGTTTGACTCACTCATTGTATAACTTATCAAATATGAGCCAACTATTGTATTGTATTCCCTCCAAACTGTAGACAAATGACTTAAATGATTTATACCAAAATGCTAAACATAACACAAAAAGGGGACACGGCATGCTATGATATACATTAATTTGACTCAATAACAATAATTCGAAATAAAATGATATACATGTACACACTGTTTTGATATTTGTCCATACTTATCTAATCTGACAGGGATAACATTGATAAAATCAGAGTATGTTGTTGTACTCTTTCCATGATAGGGATTTTGATGAATGGTGTGATAATGACCTCAGGTATCAGATTCATTGGAATGTAACACTTTTGTTTTGCCATACTTTCTATTGTACTCAGTATATATATATCATAAGGTGTATGGTATGATTTGATGAACTCTAAAAATGGAATTACCACCGCATTCCGGGCAAAAACGAAAATATATAATGACAAAATAGAATCTGTGAAAAGCAGGAACGAGAAAAGAAAAGAAAAACCTCGTTCAGTACAGGGTCAGATATACTTTCAATGTGAGTCTGAGATTTAAAAACAAGAAATTTTAGATTTGACGAAAGAAATTAAGTCAAATCAGAATAATATATCATCCAAACAAATGCTGATGGAAATGCATACTGAAAAGATGATCCTTGGAAGCAAATAAACAGGAGAGAAACTAGCAAACAAAGTCATATAAGAAGATTATCATTAAAAAAAGAACATGAAACAAAGAAATATGTGAAGAAACAGGTACTGAAGAGGAATTTAAAGACTGTGGTTTCTGTAACTGAAGCGTAAGACTGCACGCTTCGTTAAAACGGCACGCTGACTGTTTAACTCTTGTGTTTACATAAACATTCCAGTGATATAAATAAACCAATTGTGTCTGCACACTTCCTGTGTTGAGCTTAACGTCGGCGCAGTGTGTAGGGATACGGCATAATTAGTACACAAATATTTATTCGGCATAGTATGTACAGTTTAATTTTATTCCGTTTATTTGTTAGCGTAATTTTCTGAGTCGTAACGCTTCCGAGAGCTTCGTCAACTGTTTCAGTTCATGTGGTAATATAAGATATTCTGCCTCTAATATTGTTTGTTCTAAGTTTTAAATTAGCCGTTTCAAGCAGTTAAGTTTAAATTTGAATTTGTAGAGAACTTCATTAAATTGTTTAATAATCCGGAGTTCCACAAGCAACATCCCACCCATTACGTTGAAGTGTTGATTTGATGAAATAAAGTTAATGAGTCAAGGGAAATTCCCAAAGGGCGTGTACCCCATTCTTTTTGCGCGGGCGTTTTACGCCCACACACACAAGTATCTACCAGATTCGATATTGTGAAATTAGCCCATGCATAAAAGCAAGCTCAATGAGAAGCATTCAGCATTCAATCGTCTTATCAATCGGAATTTCGTTTTTTACCGGCACGGTATTTTCCCAATCAGAACTCTTCGCCAATTTCCGTAATCCGTAAATGTGATGGAATCCGACGAGGCAGTTACTATTAGGTATTAAACCACTAATTATTTTTTCCCCATAGACACCAATGTTAAAGTGTCACATATTAATGATTTGCTGCAAATTAAACTCAAGTTTGGATAATGCAGCAGTGTAATGTTCATATAGAAAACTAATTTTCCACTTGAAAAATCACCAGACAAGGTGGGGTCACAAGACATGTAAGAAAGTTCTTGTTTGTTTAATAAACAGGTCAAGGGTACAGCTGTTTTCATTGATTGACTGATTTCATTGCAAAATAAAGTGTAAGCATAGAGTCGAAATTTCGAAAATGTTCCTCAGTAATCCAGTAAAACTTACTAATACGCTTCTTATACATACAACCACAAATTCGAATAGAAATGGGCATTTTTACCCGACTTATAATGCACATTTTCATTAAAAAAGGAGGGTTTACTTTTTATTATAGGAACTACATTCGACTACACCTCGGAGGCTTACATGCACCTAGTGGTGGTAAACCTATAAAAGAAGAAAACATGTTCAGATGTTTCCTCAATAAGGATTGTGTGTTATCATTTTCATAACAAGCCTAAAAACACCTACTTCATGCAAACCGAATGATTATTTGCCGAGATATGAAATTGTGAATACCAAGGACAATAATCTGAAATCGACAAAAGTCAGAGATATTTTGTTTAACTTTTACACTATCTGAATTGTCATATCAAAGGGCATTTTTTGTCAATACACCATATTAAATAGATTGAATGTTTAGAACAGTCAATGGACATTAATACAATTTATTTTTTAGGTACAATTAGGACGATGAATATGCCAATTTATGTCGATTTTCATGCCAAAATTGATTTTTAAGCAAATTCTTCAAAATTGGTGGTACATGTACCATACCTGATTATTGTAGCGAATACGAGCTCAGTAATGCCGAAAGTACAGCTAAAATCAAATTGATACTAGCTGAACCCCTACCAAGTCGAGTTTGAATGATAAGGATTAATATTTTACCTTTTACACAACCTTCATTTTGTCACAGTATCATATTTTAGGTGGGTAGGGGAAAGATTTAGTGGTTTCATGCCTACCAAATATGTTGCCATGCAGATTTAATTCATGAAAACATGTTGTAAACATGCAACCCTACATGTTAATACAAAACAAACATAGTTCAATTCTAACCACTTCACAAACACGTCATTTTAAACACGAAAAAAAAATGAAACTCAAAATTACGTTTTTTATAGACAAAATTGGACTAAAAACGTTCAAAAACAATGTAAAAAAATATGAAAACTTATCTCTGAGCTTATTTGACCAATTGTTATCGGAAAAGTTTCCTAGGTACGAAATTGAACGAGTCCTAATTACTGCATGCATCTCTTATAAGAGAAGAAAACATGTTCAGATGTTTCTTAAATGAGGATTTTGTGTTGCATTTTCAAAACAAGCTTAAAAACACCTACTTCATGCAAATCGAATGATTATTTCCCGATATGGTCTTGTGAATACCAACGACAATAATCTGAACTCGACAAAAGTCAGAGATATTTCTTTTACTTTTTACACTATCTGAATTGTCATACCAACGGGCATTTCTTGTCAATACACCATATTAAATAGATCGAATGTTCAGAACAGTCAATGGACATTAATATAATATGCATTTTAGGTACAATTAGGACGATGAATATGCCAATTAAGTCGATTTTCATGCCATAATTGATTTTTTAAGCAAATTCTTCAAAACTGGTGGTACCATACCTGATTATAGTAGCGAATACGAGCTCAATAATGCCAAAAATCAAAATTGATACTAGCTGAACGCTACCTAGTCGAGTTTGAATGATTGGGAATAATATTTTACCTTTTACACAATCTTCATTTTGTCACAGTATCCTATTTTAGAGGGGTAGGGGAAGATGTAGTGGTTCCATGCCTACCAATGATGTTACCATGCAGAATAAATTCATGAAAACATGTTGCAAACATGCAACCCTACATGTTGATACAAAACAAACATAGTTCAATTCCAAACACTTCACAAACACGTCATGTTAAACACGAAAACAAAATGGAACTCAAAATTACGGTTTTTATAGACAAAATTGGACTAAAAACGCTCAAAACCTATGTAAAAATCTATGGAAAATTTATTTCTCAGCTTATTTGACCAATTGTTATCGGAAAAGTGTTCCTAGGTACGAATCTGAACGAGTCCTAATTACTGCACGCATCTCTTATAGGTATTAAACCACTAATATTATTTTCCCCATAGACACCAATGTTAAAGTGTCACATATTAATGATTTGCTGCAAATTCAACTCAAGTATGGATAATGCAGCAGTGTAATGTTCATATAGAAAACTAATTTTCTATTTGTAACATCACCAGAAAAGGTGGGGTCACAAGATAAGAAAGTTCTTGTTTGTTAAATAAACAGGTCAAGGGTACAGCTGTTTTCATTGATTGACTCTTTTCATTGCTCACAAAGTGTAAGCATAGAGTCGAAATTTCGAAAATGTTCATCAGCGATCCAGTAAAACTTACTAATACGCTTCTTATACATACAACCACAAACTCGAATAGAAATGGGCATTTTTGCCCTACTTATAATGCCCATTTTCATCAAAAAAGGAGGGATTCCTTTTTATTATAGGAACTACATTCGACTATACAATAACTCACACAATAGTCTAGACATAATGCCGAGTCAACGAGGGATTCTTCTCGGGGTTCAAATGGTAGAGGGACTATAATCCTTAGAATTACACACACACACATACGGATTACTTTTAAAAGGATACGGGTCCAGTTAGTTTTGTTACATAACTTGCATTTTTTCAATCATTAATATTAATTATTAGAATGTCTAAATATATTCAAACATTTGGTTAAATACCGAGACAATTGAAATCTCACTTTTATTTAATGATATGCAACAATTTTAAAGTCAATTTTTTCAAACCCAATATTGCGACATCCTTTAAGTAAGTGGCCTCAATTATTGTGTCATTAAACCTGACAGAACAAACGCCCGTAATGGGCTTTGTTTTTATTTAAATTTAAATATCATATTACTTAGCAGGAGAGAACATTAATAAATGATTTCACACCCTTAGATGTCCTGCCATTTATGTTTACCTCATTTAGATTTACCAGATAAAACATCGATAGATATTCTTGACCCTGTAGAGTTAGTCAGCTACAAAACGTAACTACAAAAAGTGGAATCCTTATCAGTATATTTACAACTCCATTTTTTATGATAGCTTGTGCAAGACTCCTCAGGAATCCTCAGGAAATTGTCAATATTGAATCTAGGACGAAAATACATACACTTGTTTGAGTTTGTCGACAGATACATGCGCAGTGAAGCAGTCTAAATAAACGGCAAGCGTTTGGCGTACTTCTATTGGAGATTGGTTCCTGTATGTTCCTGTATGTTCGTCCCAGATTGAATATACATTTTCACATTATTACAATGAGAGGTAAATCTGCTATTATCTTAGTATTTCTAAGTAAAACTTTGTTTCATTTTGTTCTAACTGTTCTTTTTTTCTCTTTTCGTTTTTTAGTTTTATTTTGCTATTAAGTATGGCCTTTTTAGTAAAGTATTTAAAACAATCCATCATAAGCATATCTGCATTGTTGAACAAGTAGTATGCTTACAATGTGTGAAAACCTGATGTTAAGCCAACTTTTAACCACGGTTAAACACAAATCCACACAAGACATACGTGTTTGTAAAGAATTTTTTGTTTTAAACATAACAAACAAATTATTATTAGCATTGGTAAATAAATGTATCAACTCAGCATGCATGTTTCAATCAAGCATAAATCAATGTACACTGTTTTCAAATACAAATCAAATATAAATTGTGTAAAATACTGGTTGGCTAAATGACCAACTATTTAGCTAAAATCCATGAATTATGTGTTTTATATGCATCACAACTACGTATAGGTAAGTAATATGTATTGAAGAAACTTACCTTCACGTCCCTTCAACAATTCTGCAAAAAGACATATATATACATTATACACAGTTCTCTTATCAATAGTATTCCATAGGCAATATAATATAGTGTTATAGTTTCAAAAGTAATGCAAATCGCTTTGTATTTATCTGTATTAAATGTAAACTTTGCATACTCTATTTGATAGCGTGACTATGTAAAGCCAACTAAGATGGAATAATTATAACATATACGTTCATGTAGTCTCACAATATCACTTGCATAGTGCAAAAGCCATTCTGTTTTACATCAAAGACAGTGATCCAAATGCTGCATGGTCTCACAATATCGATAAAAAAATATCTATAAAAGTTTTGCAATATCGATAAAAAAACATCTATAAACGTCTTGCAATGAAAAGTATGGAACGTAAGTCTTGCAATGAAAAGTGTGGAACGTAAGTCATGTATTTTATTTGATATTATAATTGTGGCCTATAAAGTTGTTCATGATCTATTATTTGTTGTTTTTTCTCCTAAATATCTTAAATATTAAGATATATAATTTTAACGACACACACTTTTGAAATGTAAGCAAAAGTAGTGTTTTAATGACAATTAATACATTTCTCATATTTAAAACTTTAAGGTTCAAATAAGTAGTAGAATGCGCATTGTATATGTCTTACGGAATGTAAGAAATCCAATGCATTAATGCCTGGAATATTTTCACAAAAACATAAACGTTTTCTCATACTATCATCAGAATAGAATGTACAAGACTAGTTTCCAACCAAAGGCCCACAGAGGGCATGTACAACATGACATATTTATGGATTATACATTGCTAATAATGTGAATGCAATAATACAATTTATACGTCGAGAAAGAAAACAAAATGAATATATAAAATATAGTAATCATCATTATAATACGCAAACACTTAACGGACTGCTTAAGGCAACACGAATATGTTTGCTTAATTAAGGGTGTATTAAATCATACACGATGCAGGAATATATGCACAATTGTTTCTTTAAAATGCGACAAGCACCTAGGGTAGATTTCAATTCTGCCATGGGAGACAATTGAGGTTGATTTAAACTCAAAATAGGCTTATCCTGTCATGTTGTATAGGTGTTCAGTATGACTATGCTGATCAACTACATGAGATACAACCATTCTACCAATGTTTTATGTCCACCGAAAGTCTGTATTAGTAATGTTGTAGGCGATTATTTGCCAGATATTTCGAAACCAAATGAAATCTACTAAGCCATAACACAAACAAACGAAAATTAATCCCACAATTTAATAATAACAGTAAATCATTGTCAGACGAAGCATATTGATACGTAACCAATATAAAGAAACCATTCTGTAATAGAAATAAGCAACAATTTTACTGTATAATATTATATTATATACCTTCCAGTGAAATAGGGGATATTATGATTAAAATAATATATTTTCATTGTTTATATTTCACATGTGAAAATATACGTTGTTGAAGTTATTGACGTCATTGGTTTGGCGCATTGTATGTTCTGCATAAATTTCCAGGTTGTGAGTATATAATAAATAGAATATTTGTTGTTTTTTCATGAATATAGGATTTATATTCATCTCGAATTGAGAAATCTCAAATATTTTCATTCGCGCTAAATCACTCGTGAAAATATATTTTCTCACTTCTCGATGAAAATAAATCCTATATTCACTCAAAACGAACAAATATGCTCTATATCTTAGTTTTTAACATATATATAAGATATACAATAGGTGTGCTAGTACATACTTAAAGTAACAGCCGCTGATACCATAACGACATGTGATACAACCATACAACCGTTGTTTTATGTCGCTTGCCACATGATATTATTTGAAGGAATAGGCGAATATTTGCCGGATGTTATGAACAGCCGGATGTTATGAACAGTAATGAAGTATATTAAACATGTGGATGGCATTTTATTAGCTTATAAACAAAGATAAACAAAGATTGCCTGTGGCTTTTATTCAAAATTGGTTAGAATTTTTTTTCAAAATTGATAGAGATTATCAGAGTCTCCATGAACTCAATTTTATATTTCATTTGCAAGTTTTGATTTTCAGTCCTGTTTACATTTTATTACAATAAAGAAGTTGAGAGTTGCACTATTGACAAAAGGACTCTCTTACCATAGACTTGTAAAAAAGTTAGTGTCAACAGTGCAATCTGCTTGAATATGACTTCCATTGTTTTGTTTGAATGCCCTCTTTATCATAGTCTTAATATATAAAGCAAAGTTTGATGGAATCAACCTGACATGTTAAAGTTAATTGAGTTAATTGATTTCAAACAGCCCTAAGGTGTCGTTTACGACAGTATATTTATAAATCTTTCAAATTAAGAACTGAAATATGTAGCAACAATCACACCGAAATATAAATACTAGATTGATTGATTGATTGATTGATTGATTGATTGAAACTTTAAAACTAGTACATGTATGAGTGAAAGTAATGTAAATGTGTTTATACAATCGATGTATGACATTTTTATTATAATACTATTTCGAATTGATTTATAATTACTTATATGTGCGCAAATATTTATCTAACCTCTAGTTCTCCATATATTTTAAATGTGTGCAAATCATAGAAATGGTTCGTCTTTTGCCTGAAAAAGGTATCTCTCGCATAGTTGAACAATGGCGCATTTAAGATAGTCTTTATAAAAATAAATCAATTAATAATGCTTTGATTTTGTTTCATAAAACAAAGAAGGTGTTGCGAATGGGTCCAAACATCTCACATCCAATTCCTATACCAGCAATATTGTGTATACTACATGGCATGTTTACGCTAAATATCCAGCATCCGATGTTCGCACATATATTGGTATAGACTTCATAATAAATATATATCAATAACATACGAGGGCCCATCAATAATTTCGTGAACTAATTTCACTATTTCATTACGCTTTCACATAGTGTAATGAAATTTTGTATGATCAAAGATAAATCATTCTCCAATTAATGCAGCATGTGCCGACATTGATGACGTCACAATTAATGACGTCATATCAATATTCTGACGTCACATCAAGAGCGTTCGTTGTAAAATAGCGTCGCACAGTGTAAACGAGCAACGTGTTGTGATAAAGTTTTATACATAACTCGGAAAATCTTTCTCCGACATTCGGGAGGATTTGCATACAGTTTATGGGGACTCTTGTTTATCGAATGGTGCTATTTCAAAGTGGGTGAATCGCTTTAAGGACGGTAGAGAAACAACCGAAGATGATAAGCATACTGGCAGGCCAGTGACTGTTACAAATGAAACGAAAGTGGCTGAAATTCAGGAATACATTCTTGAAGATAGAAGAGTAACTGTTGAAAATGTTGCTGGACACTTTGGTATTTCGTATGGTACAGCTCAGGACATTATGTCTAATAAGCTTGGAATGCGCCATATTTCGGCAAGATGGGTACCGCGCTTGCTGCTTCCGGATCAAATGGGGGTAAGGGTCAAGAGGTGCCATGAATACTGCCAACTGTACAACGACGAGGGTGATGCCTTTCTCAGTCGAGTGGTTACGTGCGATGAGACATGGATACACTTTTTTAAGTCGGAAAGTAAACAACAGAGTTCAATTTGGAAGCATCCTTCTTTGCCTTCACCGACAAAAGCGTTGATTTCCAAGTCTGCCGGTAAAGTAATGGCCATTATATTTTGCGATATACAAGGTATAATTTTAAATCACTTTGTTCCTCCGAAAACTACAGTTACTGGAAACTAATATGCAATAGTAATTAAATCTGAGCTGTTGCCGGCTATTAAAAGAAAGCGCCCACAGCTTGAGAGGTCTGGGATTCTGCTGCACCATGATAACGCGCCAAGCCATAGCAGCCGCGTTTCGTCGGACACAATCAAGGAACTTGATATAGAACTGCTACCGCACCCACCATACCCCTGCGAAACATGACCCTGGTCAACCATGGTCAACCATGGTCAAGCTCTGTCAACCATGGTTGAACCATGGTTGGCAAAGGTCAACCATGTTTTTGATAACATTGAAATGCTAAAAGACCATGGTCAACCATGGTTTAACGACATGACTATGGTCAAAGATTGTTTGACCTTGGTTGACCATGGTCATTCAATGGTTGACCATGGTCAACCATGGTCATTCAGCATGTACCCCAGTGAAAAAGGCAGTGAAATTTCACCAAAATTCAGTGAAATTTGAAAATATTGACAAATCTCAGTAAAAACACCAAATTCAGTGATGAAATGTTGGTGAAATTTCAGTGAAATGCTACAATTAAATTTCAGTGAAATTTTTACAGTAGTGAAATTTCACTAAAATTAATTGACTAAAATTTCAATGACATTTCTCTCTCTCTATCTCTCTCCCTCTCTCTTTCGCTCTCTCTCTCTCTCTCTCTCTCTACACACATTTATTCATTTAGACAGAAGACAGACAGATATATGCTCACATAGTACATCATATAACTCACCCTACTGAAAATGCAGCAGGGATCCCGGGGGAAATGATATATATAGATAATTAAAGCCTGGAAAAAAAACTCAATTTTAAAGATTTTTTGAATGTATAATTGGCAAATTTTGTTGTTTTATATCAAAATACACCACAGGACCGCTACCTTGAAATGTGTAGCAAGTTTTATATGAAGATAAATTGATTGGTTTAGGAGTGTGATTGTGACAAACGTGCAAATAAAATGCAAAGTGATTCTGACAAAAGTGCAAATAAAATGCGCACCCTTTTGAATTTTGACAGGAGATTGAGGTCTAATTACACTAAATCAACAGGATGTGCTCGCCTGGTGCAGTCGAAAGTAGTTCTGTATTAAAGAGTGCTAATCTTTTTTTCTTTAAAAACATTTTTTTAGTGCAGTTTCCTGTTATTTTTTGGCTGTAACTGTATTCTGGACATGTTGTTGATATTTGAAAATGCAGCTCATCATGTTTTTGACAGTTTTTGGTATAAATTTGAGAAGTGAAAGTAGACAGGGTATGAAATTGCAAGGGGTAAAAATAGTGTTGACTTTTGACCCGGTGTTAGTATACAACTGAAGAAATGTTTCTTAGAAGGTATTAAACCCCCTATTTCCTTGTTGATGTTTAATAGCAGACATGTTTATTTGCATGATAAAGTAAGTTTCCCAGCATTCTAACGAGGTTTGAGTTTTTAACAGGTTCTCAACATTCTAACTTTACTATGGAAGGGCAATGGAGACTCATTTAGGCTATTATAACCTATAAGGAGAAATCATGTATTTTTCAGAATTGCATAAAAAATGATTTTCTAGGCATTTATTTTGTTTGAATAGGTGAGTTGAACTCAGAAACAGAGAAAAAAATAACATTTTCAGACTTTTAGACTATTTTAGAGTGTTTTTGGCAACTTTTCCTCAAATTTTCTGATTTTCTCTAAAAATGTGATATTTTTTTTATTTTTTGGAATTTATGTGAAAGATATATTGCAAAGTGTGTGGTATACATACTCAGGGATGTGAAACAAAGCCACCAGAGTTGATTTGATGAGAAAATGTTAAACGGTTGCTGAGATATTGCTTTTTTTATTTTTTCTTAATTTCGCGACAAAATCGACTCGATTTAGTGCATGGTCAAATGCAGGTAAATCGCAATAATTTCAAGACAAAGTCATTCGGCATTGCGAAACAAGTCAAAATGTTCTTTTATTAAGTTGTAGGGTTGAATCGACCAGTTTAATTAAAAAACATGACGCAAAATAATCCCTTATATAAGGAGAAATCATGTATTTTTCAGAATTGCATAAAAAATGATTTTCTAGGCATTTATTTTGTTTGAATAGGTGAGTTGAACTCAGAAACAGAGAAAAAAATATCATTTTCAGACTTTTAGACTATTTTAGAGTGTTTTTGGCAACTTTTCCTCAAATTTTCTGATTTTCTCTAAAAATGTGATATTTTTTTTTTTTTGGGAATTTTTGTGAAAGATATATTGCAAAGTGTGTGGTATACATACTCAGGGATGTGAAACAAAGCCACCAGAGTTGATTTGATGAGAAAATGTTGAACGGTTGCTGAGATATTGCTTTTTTTATTATTTCTTAATTTCGCGACAACATCGACTCGATTTAGTGCATGGTCAAATGCAGGTAAATCGCAATAATTTCAAGACAAAGTCATTCGGCATTGCGAAACAAGTCAAAATGTTCTTTTATTAAGTTGTAGGGTTGAATCGATCAGTTTAATTAAAAAACATGACGCAAAATAATCCCTTATAGGTCTAATTACACTAAATCAACAGGATGTGCTCGCCTGGTGCAGTCGAAAGTAGTTCTGTATTAAAGAGTGCTTATCTTTTTTTCTTTAAAAACATTTTTTTAGTGCAGTTTCCTGTTATTTTTTGGCTGTAACTGTATTCTGGACATGTTGTTGATATTTGAAAATGCAGCTCATCATGTTTTTGACAGTTTTTGGTATAAATTTGAGAAGTGAAAGTAGACAGGGTATGAAATTGCAAGGGGTAAAAATAGTGTTGACCTTTGACCCGGTGTTAGTATACAACTGAAGAAATGTTTCTTAGAAGGTATTAAACCCCCTATTTCCTTGTTGATGTTTAATAGCAGACATGTTTATTTGCATGATAAAGTAAGTTTCCCAGCATTCTAACGAGGTTCTCAACATTCTAACTTTACTATGGAAGGGCAATGGAGACTCATTTAGGCTATTATAACCTTGAAAACAACTATAGTTTTTCCTTGCACCATTTATTGATTAAAAGTAAGTGTTTTGTGACTATACTTACATTAATTATTGTATCAAAGCATCTTATACATGTAATAGTTGTATTTGAAAGAGGACATTTCTAAATGTAGACAGTCGGAACAGTATTTTAAAACCAAACGCCTATTGTCATATGTTTTCGCGGATTTGATCTTGTTTTTTTGTTGTTGATAGAACAATGGTGTTCAGCACTGCAGATATTATTTGATTTCAGTATCATTTGCATCATTTCACCAAGTATGATCAGGTCTTCTAAGTGATGTATACTGAATGTTATATATTTGTGAACTGTTCTTGAACTGTTGTATTCTTGGTGAAATTTCACTGAGATTTCATTGATATTAAAATTGACCAATACTGCTGTAATTTCAACAAGATTTCACTGAAACTCACTTTTATTTTGCCCAATTCTTTCAGTGAAATTTCACTACAATTTCAGTAAAATTCCAGTGACATTTCCCCGAGATTTCACTGTTATTTCACTGTTAATTTGCCCAATTTATTCAGTAAATTTCACTGTTATTTCGCTGAAATTTGAGTGTACATTTTCACTGGGGCGTTCACTTAAAAAACGGAAATGACCACTAAAATTGCTTCTGTGCAAAAGTTACAACTGCAAGAAGTAGATGGTGCAATATTAGTGCTAGTTATCGTGTTGTATTAGATGTGTTGTATTAAATCAGAAAATCTTGTTTTTTTGCTTAGTTATTATATCCTGGTCGAACATGTTTTATAACCCTGGTCGACCATGGTTTATAAGCATGGTGACCTTTCTTAACCATGGTTTGACCTTGGTCGACCATGGTTTGATCTTGGTCGACCATGGTTTGACCTTGGTCGACCATGGTTTGTCACCTTGGTCGACCATGGTTTGTCACCTTGGTCGACCATGGTTACATTAACACCATGGTTGACCATGGTAGTTCCATTTAACAAAAATGGCAAACCATGGTCAACCATGGTTAAACCAAGGTATACAGACCATGGTTAACAATGGTTGACCATGGTTAAAGCATGGTTGACCGAGGTCCATTTCGCAGTGGTACAGCCCAGATTTGGCTATTTGCGACTTCTGGCTATTTCCAAATCTCAAAAACAGGCTGCGTGGTAAGAAATACGAGTCCCGAGAGGAGTTGAGGTGCGCCGTAAGCAGAAATTTGCGGGAGATTTCGCGTGATGGCCTGCAGCACGTGTTTCGGTCATGGGTCGAGAGGTGGAATAACTGCAAACTATGCAAGGGTTGTTACTTTGAAAAGGAGCAGGTGTTCAAACGTATGTTAGATTACTTATACTCGTAACATAGAATTAGTTCACGAAATTATTGATGGGCCCTCGTATATATATTTTTTCGTTATGTTGACCTAGTTTCAATTTAATTTTACATCACACATGGTTTAACATATAACTTGAGTTGGGTGCACTACTCGATATTTACCCGGTTCATGGTAATGTCGGTCGCTAACGCAACTTGCGAACAGACGTCGTAGTGTCAAAATAACGGTAAGCTTAGTGATACACAAAATCAAGCATCAAACTTGAATTATAAAGAACAGTTGTAAAAGTGTATTTGGCATCAATAACTAAATAATACTAAAATATTACACGTGAATGCTTTGAATTTGTATAAAATGACAACACATATTGATTGCAATGTACTTTAGGTAAACAGAGCTCACCACGGTGTTCTAAGTATGTTGTATTCAGACATGCATTCAAGGGGGAATTGACCTATTCGAATATTTAAGGGTACGCATATAAACTATATCTATTTGTAAATTTGAACATATTTACGATTTGAATTTGAATTTTGTTTTGTCGTCATGTAAATAGGTTTTTACGTCTCAAATATGGCTATGTTTGACGTTTTTCATAACAGTCGCATTGCACTCAATTGTCAACGTTTTTAGCAGCACAGAGTGTCAGTTTAGTCACATGCTGTTAGTGTTTTATATCAAACTGATCGGCTTGACGTGGCCTTTCATCTGGTATATAAATTATACATTAAATTAAGCTGTTTAGTATTATTTATAGAACTTTCTCTTTATTTATTTCGCCGCTTTATTACCGTGGCATTTTAAGAAAACAAACGAAGTTAAAACCATTTATCTTTTATATGGCTATATAAAAAACCTGCATAATTTTAGTATGTTTTAGAGAATTTAATTTCCTATCGGAATATAAAATAAAATGTGCTAATCATCGAAATATGTTTTTCAGTATGCTTATTTTATTGACCCCAAACCCCTTCGAAAAAAAGATGTCTCTGTCGAAGTAATGTCATGGACATAACGACGTCGACGGAATTTATATTAAAGGTACATTGCACACTTTGTTGATATATATATTTTAATATTAATCAGCTGTCCATATTAATAGCAATAGTAACCTGCTAGACGGACTGTACATGTAATTCAACATATTTAGCAAATCGTCGATTTAACTAGCAAAGGGTGTTCCTACTGTCAGATTCGCAAGAAGCGAAGCCCTGCATATTATAGTACATATAACCTAATACCTTCTCGAAACGAAGCCTCGCGTATCTTCAAACAATTTCATCTATTTCAACATTATGATAAATTCTTTAGTAACATGGCGAAATGATGTTGCATAACTAAACATGATGCCGATATCAGCGATGTGTATACCAAGATGTGTGTCCCTCGTGAAGACATATTTTCGCATATTTATTTGTTAAAGAAACTACCACGCTTAAAATGGCACAATTACACTACAAAACCGTTTACCAAAATTCTATCCAGGTATTCAGGTCAATCAGTAATGTATATGTGCCAGTTAAAAGTATAGATTTATTCGAGGGTTCTTACAATACTTGTGATTGAATATGAGTAAAATGAAGTATGCTTTGGTAACGAATAATTCGACGGTTCAATTTTGAGGTTGGTATGGCTGATTAAAACCATTTGTATTGTTTCTATAGTGCTGGTATTCAAAAGATAATCTGTATTTATCCCGATGTCAGTATGTTTAGAAACGGTATACATCTGATATAAAAACTGTCTGTTGATGGCGGGATACATACTTTAAATCTCTATCATCCAGATACGCACCAGCTGGATCCGAGCGCAAGCGATTGCCTGCACTAAATGTTCATAAAATGTTTGACTGAAAGTAATTTAAATACTGCTATATACTTTGCAAAGGTGTTGGCGTGGCCTAGTGGATAGCACGGTGGATTTCAGACCCGGAGGACACGGGTCCAAGCCTCGCCGGCGACACTGTGTTTTGTTGGTGTGTTCGTGGGCAAACATTTTCCATTTGCCTTGTCCGTCGTATGGGGACGTAAATCGGGCGGTTCTCTGAGCATGTAAGAGAACCACAGGAATCTTGTTTTAGTAAGGGTAGAGCCGGATGCATGTGTATTTTAATACTTCCCCCATCTCATTGGCTGCCTCAAATAACCTATAAAGTGTTGATGCAGCGTTAAATAACATCCCATTCATACTTTACAATTTGAATACGCCCAGATAACAAGGGTAAACCCGGTGCTCCACTCACCACACCATACCACACCCTACCCCACCATACCACACCCCACCCCACCATACCATACCACACCCCACCCCACCACACCATACCACACCCCACCACACCATACCACACCCCACCCCACCACACCATACCCCACCCCACCCACCCCACCATACCACACCCCTCCCCCACGCGAAATCAAAGCAGCAGGCAAGCATATATTTAACATATATTTGTCAGATTTTAGGGAGCACGCACCGGGTTCAACTTTTTTCATCATAGAAATTTACGAACAACATACTCTGAAAATGCACCAGAAACCAAGATTTTCGTATAGGCATACCTTTTAGGTCAACCAAGATCCACACCTGGATATTGACTTTACACCCTCTGCCCCTCCACCACCACCGCCCCCACCCCTCCACCTTCTCCCAAGTTTAGAGAAGTATATTGGAGAGTGCGATCGGGGGTGATCCTCCTCCACCACCCCTCACACACTAACAGCAAAAAACATATATAATCCTCTCTGATAAGTGCCCAGGTCATGAAGACATAAACCTCGCGGTCCTATGTACCGTAGTCTAGTTATTCTCTGAACTCGTTGAAGATCCATACACAGCTATGTGTCAAGAGTAAGAGTAAGGCAGGTTCCAGTATTCCCATGTATTTTCCCGTCTCGCATGGGAGGCTCTAAATAACATAGCGTAATGTCTTGATCAGCCGTTAAATAAGGCCAAGCTTGAAAAATATCTTAGTTTGCCCGAATCCTATCTTAGATTTGTCAGACGTGCAGGAAGGTAGGGAACGTTTTGTAAACAAATGATGTAAATCAGCCAAAATCTTAAATAATGTCCATCATTATAAATTTAACTAAATTCAGCAAAACGTGATAAATAAACACAGACGCACACTCTATAGTGTATGAAGCAACAACATATATACTACATGCAGTAACAACTCATATACTGAATGTAGCAACACACACCATATACATGCGGCAAAACACGCTATATATGTGAAGCCACATATGATATACTTGACATAAACTATTATGTAGCAACATAATATATACTGTGAGCAACATATGATGAAAGCAGCAACACAAAATAACTGAATTACAGCAACACAATATTCTATATTTTACAGCAGACCAAGATTAACTAAATGCAGCTGCACACACTACTAGTATACTGAATGGCGAAATACAATTTATATGGAGAGCAGCAACACGAGCTAAACCGAATGCAGTAACACGCTATAAACTAAATGCATCAACACAATATATTCTAAAGGCAGCAACATAATGTAAATGGAATGCAGCAAGTCAAGATAATATAATTTCAGCAACACAAATTACGTTAAACAGTATAGTGATAACACTATGTGCCGAGAATTGTATCAATTGTATCCAACGACTGTAGCACCCTAGAAGCTGGTTTAAAGAAACAACAGCAGCCATTTTTGCCACTGACCATTCCAAGGCGGTAGCCCTATTGTCAATACTGTTTGCGCTTGTTACGTCATATGCCTTTATTCCTTGTTAGCATTGCCATCCATATTTGTCTTTCTGCGTGTTTTTGAGTTTACTGTGTATTTCCTGTTCGACTTTTATTCTTATTTTAATAAATTTTATTATGAATTAGGTACGAATGTAAGAGTATTTATCAGATAACGCCCAAAACGCCTCATAAGCAATATGTAAAATAGTAGCTGCATATATTACAACGGTTTCATATAATGACATGTGTTTGTATGATTACATCGTATGTTGACTCGGTCTTCTCCGTACGATAAGGAAGAACGGAACTACGTCGTCGATTCCCGTAACCTGGTATTTTTTACGGTTGCGAAAATCGAAGAAAAAATTCCGATGTACTCTGATCTGAACGAAAATGACCGAACGATTATTCTACCTAATTTATTATTCTCCGAGTAGTGTACATGACAAAACACATTACGGATCGGTAGCATGGTCAATGAAATTCCCTTTGTATTTGCACATGTGTAAATCGTTTAACGGAAAATAAATGGTGTACTCGAACTACCAGTTATTGGAAGTAAGAGTATCGCTGGTAGCTGAAATGGACATAATACAAAACAGAGTATTGGCTGCACCCATTTCGATGTTTAATCATGCAACTCGATGAGACCATCTCTGACTATTACGTATTACACTCTCACACTGCAAGTTATGTAATAAATAGAGGTGAAATAACACAAACCGAAACCAGACATATACAAAGCTATACAGTGTAAAAGAAGAACAATGTCGGGAAGACTGATCTAATTTTCGGTTTTACTGGTTGTAAATATGTATATATGCATATGTCATTAGCAGAGTGAATGGTTATGCGCGAGTTTGAAACAGATGTAATCACCCGATTAACCTGCTAAACACAAACATGAAACAACAGTGATTACACCTATGACGACAGCAACACCGGGTGTAGCGAATTATCTAACGTGCAATCTGTGCAGGAGAACTTCTAACAAGACACGCCAGTACCTCAGATAATCGAGGTTCGACGTCAGTTATTTCGGACAAGAACCTCAAATCGATCCATTGTGGCGCGGATAAAGTGCAAAAAAGCGATTCAGATAAAAACAGTCATTTAAGAGATATTTAGCAGGATATCTATTTCGTTAAGGCAACATTTCCATTTGCCAAAAATACCCCACGGATGGCCGCATTAAAACATGTTTTAATTCTACCTGCAACATTGCTTTACATTGCCATCTGTTTCTGATCCGTTCACATCGAAGTTTTTTAAGTTTGCGAAAAATAGTGATTTTGTATTTTTTTGCAACACACTTGTTTTTATCGACAGCAACGAGTAAGCACGTTAATTTAATATTCGAAACAAATTTCATGAACATCGAATTGAATTTAGGATATTGTCCGTTGGCATTCTGAAAAGTGTTATGAGAACAAGTATATACAGAGTGGTTTGTCAAAAGAGACACGTGTACATACTTTGAGCTGGGAAACGTGTGAATTAATATTCTACATATCCAAGTTTATTTCACTTACGTGCGACAGTTTATTTATCACATTGTGTCCTTTGGCATTAGTGACGTCACAGCAACTGTTTACCACTGTATTGCATCCCAGTTGCAAACAAAGGGAAGGCTAGATGTATTGATTATACACTCTTTGTCAGGAGTGTTTGTTAAACGCATGTCATATGTGACAGTTTATCGTCCGATAAAAAACAAAACAATTTAAGGATTGTTGTTTAACCAAGACTATTACTTATTTAAAGTTTCAAGATTGTAGCTCAAATAGTTCATGAATACTGTCGGGAAAGAATTGTTCCGGATCAAGTCACAGTTATCTTGGCATTTGACGTACTAACTATATACTCAATAGATGTCGTTGTTGCAAAATGGATACTATTTGCATAAAGTTTCGAGGCTGTAAGTATAATAATAAATAAATTACAGCACAGAAGGTGTTTTGCATGATCGATTACTGTTACTAACTTTAAAGTTAATAGGAGTTACTTTAACACGGATACTTCTTCTGTATAGTTGTATGATTGAATGTCAAATAGTTACAATAGGTAAAATACTTCTCAGGAGTCCGTCATTGTCAGGTCAATGTGACTTTGATGACCTATAAAAATCAAAAGCAATAGTCCTTCTCCCCTCACCAAGGGCATTGTACTTAAGAAGTTGATTACTTTTAAGTGTTATACTTCAGGAACTGTGGCATGAGATCATGGTAACCTTGGCATTTAACCTACTAAACCCAAAAGTAATTAAGTTCCTCCTTTTACGGAATGGGAATGTGCGTATAAGGTTTTATGAGTATATGCGTTATACTCCTGGAGTTATTGCTGGGAATATGTTTGTACATATGTGATATGCGGTCAAGGCGACATTGACCGTTAGCCTAGTGACCTCAGAACAACGCAGTTTCTCCTCTGACCAAGGGCAGTGTATCTATGAACCTTTTTAAAGGATGGGTGTTACGCTTTAAAATGCGTAATGTCACATGAATTCATTGCAACATTGAACGTAAACCTACTGACCCCAAAAAGAATAATGTTTTATCTCTAATCAAAAGCTATGTACCGATGAATTTTCATGAACGTGGGTATTATGATTTCAAAATTATGGCACTGAATTGTATTTCCATATGAGGTTATGGCGACCTTGACATCTGACTGACTCACTCCAAAAACAACAATGTTTCTCCATTTACCAAGGGTAACGTACTCTTGAAGTAACGGTAACGTACTCTTGAAGTTTCATGCGAGTGTGTGCTGTGGTTTCAAATTAATCGCGCAAAATGCACATTTATATATCAGGTCATGGCGACCTTGACAGTTGACCTAATGACCCCAATACAATAGAATTTCTCATCTCATCAAAGGCAATCTACCTATGATATTTCATGAGTGTGGGCTGTGTGGTTTAGAAGTTATCTTGCGCAGTGCGTATATTCATATAAGGTCATGGTTATCTTGACCGTGACTTGCTGACCACAAATACAAAGGTTCCTGACATTAATTAGGGAAATAAACCTAAGACGTTTGCATGAGTGTGATTGTTGTGGTTTTGAAGTTATTGGCGGAGTGCGTATTTCCATATATCAAGTTCCATGAGTATGGGTAGTATGGCTTCGAAATTATCGTCCCTAATGTGTACTTGTTCACTGACGGACAGACGTACACACCCTTACATAGTACGTGTACGTCACTTTTTTCCAAATGGGCATATAAACAGGAGGATAAAGAAACATCATGGATTGTGTTAAATGGCCAGATTTAATTAAATACTCGACCCAAAGGATACAAACGGAACGAAGTACGAGTTCCTCTTCTCCCACAGGTGAGAACGTTTCGAGGATGTACTGCACACCATGATAACCAACTCAAACACCCCACTGAGGCCCACATTGGATTATACCAGATCCGTAGGGTATCACACACGATCATTAACGGCTATTTGCGGAGTGTTGTTGGTCTGCTTACACCATGTGAGCAATTCAAACGATTTCATTAAACATATGTGCGATTGATTTTAGGGGACGATAATACATTTAACTCACACGATGTTGTTTTATTGTTAACAAACATTCCGATAGTTGTAAATATTTATGGAGTTTCTAGAACACACATGTATCGCCACTACCCCGATCGCGTGTGTTACCCGTTTCTTGAAGAGATACGTGAAAGACCTACTGGAGATCATCAACAGTAAATCCACAGAGCACATAAAAAAGACGGGTAAATGATGTAAACAATGTTAGGCAAGGATTAGTTTATTTTAAGGGCTGGTTGCATTTTAGTGCAAAGCTGCAGTACTAAATTATGACTAGGGAGTATTATAGTGAAATAATTGCTTTCCACTATTTATTGGTTTCATGGTATTGTAGTGCAATTTTGCACAGTGTTATAAATAACCAAATACCTTTCAATAGTACATTTTGGCTCTGTACTATAGCCTATTCGACTTGTGTCTGAATTAACAAGTTAGTTAATTTACTGTTAGAAAAAAATAGTATTCACTTGGGTTTCAGGTCACTGGTCTGTTGATATGTGCCCGGGTGTTCACAGCTGCATGTTGATACTTAGTCTGTAATTCGTCATGTTATATATATATACTGTGGCACTGGGTTAAGATTATCTATAGAGATCTAGATTCTTATAAACAGCAAGTTTGAGTACATAACAATAAACATTCTAGTTTGGCAACTGTTGGGTTAGGAAATGTAACTGTGGTATATTTAGACTCTTAGACTAATATTAAGACTATGGTGTTTAACACTGGGTTGTGCTAACTCTGGGTGCTTATTGTAAGGCCTACACTCATGGTGGTTGATTACTCTTCTAATTTATGGTATTCATAATCTATCGATATATGTAAACTGTGACACTGAGTTGAGATGACCTAGGCGTGACTAGTGTCCGGGCTGTACACAGCAGTGTGTCATTGCTTAATCTAAAATCCTGGCCGTCATTATTCATTAATGAACTGACATTTAGGCAGATAGGACTTAACTTACTATAAAAGTTGCCAGAGCTAGAGTGTAAAAAAACACCTCCAGAATCCTATTGCCTATATTTTCTATCCAGCATTCAGAGACATAAATGTTTATGTCTAATGTATATGTCTCTGTCGTGTGTCATATAATACTTTACTGACATTGGTGGCATACATTATTTACTGTAAATGCGCATCTGTGCTTTGTATATTGTTTCAGATGTTTAGTTCTCTGTAACAGCTTTGAAAAAAAGTTATCAATGTTACATTACATGTTTTAGTGTTTTAAATATAGATATCGACTTATGTTACACCATTGAACTTAATGGAATACAGTGAAGTTATGTGAAGTGTGATACAGCAATACACATGTATCTGGTTGAATCGGTGGTTTCATCATGACGAGATTACCTAATTGCCGAACTGTTACGTAACAGTACCGTAGTTACTATTTTAGAGTTAAGGGATATTTGTTTGAAGCGCTTAATATACTAATACGAGACCCACGTCAGCAATATGGTTTCACTTGTCCACTATTACTGTTACTACTACATATTACCGTTTATACTAGTACCGCTTCAAATTGGTGTCAGATGTGGAATAGCTTCTAGACACACACGCTAACCATAGAACTTATAAAGACATTATTTAGTGTCACCATAATGATCATATAGTACATGTACCATTATTCAATGTGGGCGTCCACAATCATCATATAGAGCCATGGTTAAATGTAGTGTAACCATAATGATACTATAGTGCCATTATTCAATGTGGGCGACCACAATAATCATATAGAGTCCTTGTTAAATGATTGTAACCATAATGATACTATAGTACCATTATTCAATGTGGGAGACCACAATAATCATATAGAGTCCTTGTTAAATGATTGTAACCATAATGATACTATAGTGCCATTATTCTATGTGGGAGACCACAATAATCATATAGAGTCCTTGTTAAATGATTGTAACCATAATGATACTATAGTACCATTATTCAATGTGGGAGACCACAATAATCATATAGAGTCATTGTTAAATGATTGTAACCATAATGATGCTATAGTGCCATTATTCAATGTGGGAGACCACAATAATCATATAGAGTCCTTGTTAAATGATTGTAACCATAATGATACTATAGTACCATTATTCAATGTGGGAGACCACAATAATCATATAGAGTCCTTGTTAAATGATTGTAACCATAATGATACTATAGTGCCATTATTCAATGTGGGAGACCACAATAATCATATAGAGTCCTTGTTAAATGATTGTAACCATAATGATACTATAGTGCCATTATTCAATGTGGGAGACCACAATAATCATATAGAGTCATTGTTAAATGATTGTAACCATAATGATACTATAGTACCATTATTCAATGTGGGCGACCACAATAATCATATATAGACATTGTTATATGTGTGTAACCATAATGATACTATAGTGCCATTATTTATTGGATGTGACAATAATGGTCATATAGTGTTAGTATTCAAGATGGTGAGTTGGTGATGGTGATGGTAATTTAGTGCCATTATTGAATATGGATGATCTTAATTGTTTCATAGTACCATTAGTCAACGTGTTTGATCATAATTGATATATAATGCCATTATTATAATTATTTAGATCATGGGTCCTACGCTCTACCACTAGATCACAACGTGCCATTATTAAATGAATGTGACAATAATGGTCCTAAACAGCTCGACAATAATGGCCATATAGTGCAATTATTGCATAGGGGTGATCTTAATTGGTTTACAGTGCCATTAGTCAATGTATGATCAGGATTGATACATGTATATAATACCATTATTATAATTATAAAGGTGGCCATAGTGGTACTATAGTGAGATTTATTCAATGTGTGTAGCATCACTATCAAATATCGATCCTACAGTGCCGTTATTTAATCTTTGTGAGCATACTGGTCCTATACATCCACTATTCAATCTGTGTAATCATTATGGCCTTAAAATGCCATAATTCAGTGTTCGTGACCCTAATGGTAATATAGTCCCATTATTCAATGGATGTGAAACCATGGTGACAGTCCGAAACAGCTCAACAGGAAGGCCTGCATCGCATAGAAGCTGAGATAGGGACATGGAGTTTAATCTAAGTAAGTGTTTTGTTATACACATATACGCTAATCAACCCCAATACAACTAAAGGATATCTGAAAGGCCATGACCGGATATTGATCAGGTACAGCACAGGGTGGCTTGCGAGACATTGGGGAAGTATTAGTATAAATAGGTATGCCTTGTGAACAATCTAGCATTTCTTTCGAATCTTTTACAATCTTCACCAGATTGTTGATACCAATGAAAGCTTGAACGAGTTAAAACAAAAGCCAAATTGGATTAATAACACCTGAGTTATGGCCCATGCTTTAGTTAAAAGTGTTCTATTTTGCCTCATTAGGACGATAAGTCCTTCATTTGGCCGGGTTTTAATGACACGTTGCAGGGATGATCAGTACAAAATATAGTTATGCAAATCGTTATCGTTTTCCGATTGAATGATTTTTGAGAATTGATTGCCCTTTAAAGGTTTTAATAAACGAATTGTGTCCGGGCTAGTTCTCCTGAACCCCTGGGGCATATGATCACCATGTTCCGAATGAACGAATTTTGGCGGAGTTGTAGCCCTTTAAAGGTTTGGATACACACACTCTATCCAGAGTAGTCCCTTTTGAACTCCAGGCGAAATTTCACCGAACTTTGGCAGGTATGATGAGTACCAAGACTAGTTGTGTATATCATCGCCGTGTTCCAGAATGATTTGTTGCAGAGTTATGACCCTTTAATTGTGTTAATACACTTACTTTGCACAGGCTAGTTCTCCTGAACACCTGGCTGGATTTCATCGAAACTAGGCAGGGATGATCAGTACCAAGCCTAGTTGCACATCTCATCATAGTGTTTTTGTTGAATGATGTTCGACACAGTTATTGTTCGTTATGCACACACGTTGTCCGGACTAGTTTTCCTAAACTCCTGGCTGGATTTCAGTGAAACTTGGCAGGAATGAACAGTACCAAGCCTAGTTGCGCATATTCTATTCATGTTGCGGTTGAATGATTTTTGTTGGAGTGTTGGCTCTTAAAAGAGTTGAATACACACACATTGTCTGGACTATTTCTCCACAAGCACTGTGTCGACTTTCATCGAAACTTGGTTACGGCTGTCATTGTCGTGTTCCGGTTGAATGATTTTTAATGGAGTTATTACACTTTAATGGTTTTAATACACTGACATTGTACAAGCCAGTTCTCCTGAACCCCTGGTCGGATTTGAACGAAACTTGGCGGGGATGATCAGTACGAAGACTAGTTGCGCATATCAGCCGTGTTCCGGTTGAATTATATTTGGCCCCTATGGCCCATTATACATAAACTATATCCGGACTTGCTGGATTTCAGTGAAACTAACTTGGCAGGAATAATCAGTGCGAAGCCTGGTTGTGAATATTGTTGTCGTGTTCCCCATCAAAGACGCCATAATACCAGTACAGCGATATTGGCCCTCTTGAGCCTCCTGTTTAAACTTCTTCGCATAGAAACAAAAAGCTCAAGTGAGCTATTTTATATCATTCACCCATCTGTTTCTCTATCAGCAATTGCTTTAAACAACATCTCCTCTGAATGGGCCTTTTGTTTATAGGCATGAACGTGAAGCAATACCGTATATTTTTTTTATGGAATTTAACATGTAGCTTCTAGTTCTTTGAAGGGGGTGGGTATGCAAGATATTCAACAAGAATAAGTATTTGTATGATATTGTAATTGTGCAAATTGGTTTTGTGATCTGTCATCATGTTTTGTCCATCGTCCCTCAGTCCATAATCACAAAGCCTTGTTTGTGATCACCATGCTGCATACTTGCAGTACGAATCCAGCATTTGCTGCACTGCAGCAGATATACTGCATTGAAACATATACTGTATTGAAACATACATGTCCAGCAAAATTACCAAATTTAAAACATATAGCATTCCCTAAATCATTACGTGCGACAGTTTATTTATCACATTGTGTTCTTTGGCATGAGTGACGTCACCGCGACTGTTTACCACTGGATTGTTTCCCAGATGCAAACAAAGGGAAAGCTAGATGTATTGATTATGCCCGCGGCATTATACACTATTTTTCAGGAGTGTTTGTTAAACGCATGTCCTACGTGACATTTGACCGTCCGACAAAAAAACAACATTATCAGGATTGTTGTTTAACCAAGACTATAATTTGTTTAACGTTTCAAGATTGAAGCTCAGATAGTTCATAAAAGCAATCGGGAAATAATTGATCCGGATCAAGTCACAGTTATCTTGGCATTTAACCTATTAACCCCAAAAGTAATAAAGTTCCTCCTTATACCGAATGGGAATGTGCCTATAAGGTTTTATATGCACACATTTTATAAGGAGTATATGCGTTATACTCCTGGAGTTATTGCTGGGAATATGTTTGTACATATGTGATATGCGGTCAAAGCGACCTTGACCGTTAGCCTAGTGACCTCAGAACAACGCAGTTTCTCCTCTGACCAAGGGCAGTGTATCTATGAACCTTTTTTAGGGATGGGTGTTACGCTTTAGAATGTCACATACATTCATTACAACATTGAACGGAAACCTACAGACCCCAAAATGAATAATGTTTTTATCTCTAATCAATAGCTATGTACCGGCGAATTTTCTTGAGCGTGGGTATTATGATTTTAAAATTATGGCTCTGAATTGTATTTCCATATGAGGTTAGAGCGACCTCGAAATCTGACTGACTCACTCAAAAAACAACAAGGTTTCCCCATTTACCAAGGGTAACGTACTCTTGAAGTTTCATGCGTGTGTATGCTGTGGTTTCAATTAATCAATTCAAGACGTTAACAATAACGTTTGAATGAGTGTGATTGTTGTGGTTTTGAATTTATTGTCGGAGTGCGTATTTCCATATATCTAGTTCGATGAGTATGGGTAGTATGGCTTCGAAATTATTGTCCCCAATGTGTACTTGTTTACTGACGGACAGATGTACACACCCTTACAAAGTACATGTACGTCACTTTTTCAAATGGGCATATAAACAGGAGGATAAGGAAAAGGCATGGATTGTGTTAAAGGGACAGAACACCATGTTGAATTAATTAAATACTCGACCCAAAGGTACAAACAGAACGAAGTACGAGTTCGTCCACTCCCACAGGTGAGAACGTTTCGAGGATGTACTGCACACCATGATACACAACTCAAACACCCCACTGAGGCCCACATTGGATTATACCGGATCAGTTGTTTATCACTCACGATCATTAACGGCTATTTTCGGATTGTTGTTGGTCAGCTTACACCATGTGGGCAATTCAAACGATTTCACTAAACATATATGTGAATGATTTCAGGGAATGATAATATATGTAACTCACACGATGTTGTTTTATTGTTAACACACTTTCCGATAGTTGTAAATATTTATGGAGTTCCTAGAACACACAGGTATTGCCACTACCCCGATCGCGTGTGTTACCCGTTTCTTGAAGAGATACGTGAAAGACATACTGGAGATCATCAACAGTAAATTCACAGAGCACATAAAAAAGACGGGTACTTTATAGAGCATCGAGTTTAAATTTGAAGAGAAGAAAATAGCTCTTGAACACATACATAGTCTTTAGGAATGACACACACACTGTGGTAACAAAACAAATAAGACCAGAAGAGAATGAGATAACAAATAACAAATTAAATCTGAAAGACTGTGGATATCCATAGTGAAATGTAGATAAAGAGACAGAGACGAGAAAACACACTCGAAGAATAATAATGGGATGATTAATAAAGACGGAAATGATACATCCACTGCAGGTGTGGTTGTACCCTTACAGAATTATTGAACAGTATATTTCCAGTATATTCCAAGCATGATTTGGAGTATAACGGCAGGACGATTGCAGAAATGCTTCTTACATGCTGCAAACTACTTACATTAAGACTAACACGCAGGAAGCATAAACGCAGCATGTTTCAAATATATAAATTATGCTGGAAACATACTTCATATATGCTTCAATGCAGTATCTGTTTCAGTGCAGTATATACTTCAATGCAGTATATGCTTCAGTGCAGTATATACTTCAATGCAGTATATGCTTCAGTGCAGTATATGCTTATATGCAGTATATGATGAAATGCAACAGTGTAGCAGCATGTGAGCAGCATGTTACAAATATGGTAATTATACCGGAAAAATACTGCATACATGCTTTAATGCAGTATATTCGTCAATGCAGTGTATGCTTCAAAGAAGTAAATGCTGAAATGCAGCAGTGAAGCAGCATGTGAGCAGCATGTTACAAATATGTTAATTATACTGGAAAATACTGCATATATGCTTTAATGTAGTATATTCTTCAATACAGTTTAGGTTCAATTCAGTATATGCTGCAATGCAGCATTGTAGCAGCATGAATGCTATATGTTTCAAATTTGGTAATTTTGCTGGACATATATGGTTCAGTACAGTATATGTTTCAATGCAGTATATGTGCTGCGGTGCAATATATGCTGGATTCATACTGCAATTATGCAGCATGGTGAACAAAAAGAAGGCTTGTTGATGATGGACTGAGGGACGATGGACAAAACATGATGACAGATCACAATACCAATTTTCACATTTACAATATCATACAACTACTTGTTCTTGTTGAATATCTTGCCTACCCACCCCATTAAAGAACTAGAAGCTACCTGTACAATTCCTTAAAAACAAATGTACAGTATTGCTTCGGATTCATGCCTATAAACAAGATGCCCATTCAAAGGAGATGTTGTTTAAAGCAATTGTTGATAGGGGAACCGATGGGTGAATGATAAAAATAGCTCATTTGAGCTTTTCCTTTCTACATGTTCTATGCAAAGCAGTTTAAACAAGAGGCTCAAGAGGGCCAGTATCGCTGTACTGGTTATATGGAGTCTTTGATGGGGAACACGACAACAATATCCACAACCAGGCTTCGTACTGATGATTCCTTCCAAGTTAGTTTCACTGAAATCCAGCCAGTCCGGATAAAGTTTATGTATAATGCGCCATACGTCCTTATGGGCCAAAAATAATTCAACCGGAAAACAGCGATCATGATATGCTTCGTAATGATCATCCCCGCCAAGTTTCTTTAAAATCCTACCATGGTTTCCGGAGAACTAACCTGTACAAAGTCAGTGTATTAAAACCGTTAAAGGGTCATATCGCCACCAAAAATCATTCAACCGGAACACGACAATGACAGCCGTATATATATGTTGAAATTAAAAATCAGTAATGGATTTGTTATTATTACAAAGATCAAAAATAATGGATGGTGTTTCCAAAGTCCATGGTGGAATGTGTGGTACTTTGTACTTGGCAATCACATTTAGGTCGATTTCAGTGTCTCTTAATTTTGGTTTAATACGAAGACCAAGTGGGATTAAAAACATTATCGAAAGGTGGGTTTGAAGGGTTAGATTTTAATTTAATGGCATTTTGAAGGGCTAATTTGTCCCGTCTATGAGACAGTGATGGTTCATTAGCTTCAACATATAGACTTTCGGCTGGTGATGTACAAAAGGCACCTAAGGCGAGTCGTAATCCTTGATTATGTATAGGATCGAGCATTTGCAAGTATGACTTGCGAGTCGATCAATATACTATTGAGCCGTAGTCCAGCTTGAATCTGATTAGAGATCTATAAAGTTGTAAAAGTACTTTACGATCTGCTCCCCAATTAGTGTTTCAGGTGTAATATAAATGTTTATTTCGGTCGAAAATAAGACCAAGGAATTTTGTTTCATCAACTACTGGTATTGGTGACCAATCCAGTATTAGGGTCTACATGATGTTTACGTAGTTGACAAAAGTGCATACAATTAGTTTTAGATTTAGAAAATTTAAAACCATTTTCATCCGACCAGGTCTGAAGTTCATTCAGACATTGTTGCAGTTGTCTCTCAATAGTTTTCATGTTTTTTACACGATAACATATAACAAAGTCGTCAACATATAGAGAGCAATCCACACCAGGATTGATGCATTTAACTATACTGTTAAGTTTTGTATTAAAAAGGGTGACAGAGAGTATGCTGCCATGTGGCACACCCATCTCCTGCTCATGAATGTCAGAGAGGGTTGAACCCTTTCGGACATGAAACTGTCTATCATCTACGAAATTCTATATAAAAATTGGTAATCAGCCTCTAAGACCAATGTCATAAAGATCATTCATGATACCGTACTTCCATGCGGTATCATAAGCTTTCTCCAAGTCAAAAAATACAGCGACTAGATGTTCTTTCTTTTAAAAAGCTTCCCTAATAAATGATTCAAATCGAATGAGATTGTCTGTTGTGCCTCTTTGGCGGCGGAATCCACGTTGATACTTTTTTATCAGCTTGCTGGATTCCAGGTACCAAACGAGTCTCTCATTAATCATTCGTTCCATGGTTTTACATACACAACTCGTTAAAGCAATAGGGCGATATTTATTGGGTCCGTATGATCCTTTCAAGGTTTGGGGACTGGAATAACGATTGCTTCCCGCCAAGAATCGGGGAAGTTTCCGGTCACCCAAACCTTATTAAATATATCAAGAAGTGCAGAGAGACAGGTTTCAGGTAAATATTTTAATAATTAATAATGGATATCATCAGGACAAGCTGATGTATCATGAGCCATTTTAAGGGATTCTCGAGGTTCTTTGAGAGTGAACAGTTTATTGTATTTCTCCAACTTTTTAGATTTGAAATTCAGCTTCTTCTGTTATTTTAACTTCTTATTTTTTAGAAAATTTGGTTGACAATTTTCAGAAGAAGAGTTTTTTTAGAAAAATGTTTCTGCCAAGGTGTTTGTAATATCTTTGACAGATGTAATATCATCATTATCAGTTTTAAGATGATTTATACAACTATAATTACCTTTACCGTTTATTTTCCGGACCATGTCCCACGTCTTTTTAAGAGATAAGCAAAGTTCAGTCTAAAGACATAAGATCTCCAGGATTTCCTCTTGCTATCCTTAATAGTACGACGGGCTTTCGCACGAAAAACTCTAAAAGTATCTTATTTATTTTGAGTTGGCCCAATTTGGTAAAGATCAATTAATAAATGAAGGTTCTAAAGTGTTCACAATGCAAAAGTTAGCGGACGACGACGGACGACGTACGACGACGACGACGGACGACGGACAACTCGCCATCCAATAAGCTAAAAAATAATATAATTATCAGTTATTAAAGTCAATAATGATTAAAGTACAATCACAAAAAGTAGCCGCGAAAATTGAATGCAAATCTGAAAGTCGAACTCATTCATTATCCTACCACTGAATATAATAGCATATCACATTAACATATATCTTTCTTCACTGTACAAACAAAGCATTTATTTATAACCAATAACTTTTAAACTCGACTAGCTTGAATAGCAGCAGACATATTAGACATATTCAAATCTGCAAGGGAGGTGACTCCAATGGTTCAAAAAATAGTGCTGCCATCTGGAGTACTGAACAAAATCAGATGTTTTGCATGCTTGCAGTCTATGCTTCTTTGAAGTTTATGCTTCTTTGCAGTATATGCTTCTTGGAAGCATGATTTGAATAATTTTAAAGTCAGTGCAGTATTGTTGCAGTAGTTTGCAGTATACTTGCAGTAATGATGCAATGGAGCATAATTTTAGTTTGTATAATTTACAGCAGCATGAATGCAGCATGATTGCAGTAGTAATGCAGTATATACTGCATTGCAGCATATTTATTCATCATGCTTGTAGAAGTTGCAGGATATACTTGTAAGCAGTATGTTTGAAGTGTGAACGCAGCGTATGCCCGTACCTGCGCAACATGGCCAGGTTCTAGTAGCGACAACAACCGGGACACGAGGTGGGCCCGTTATCAGTCCTCACTGGAGGAACATAATCCACAACCTCAATGGAGGTTAACCATCATTATATCGCGCCATCAACCCTTATAGAAGACATTTGATGACACTCGCCCATTGGATTCGCGCACCATCATCTTCATGAGCTCTCGCGCATCACAGTTATCGCGCTAGATCATAGATCAACAATGTTATAACTTTAACAAACACTTTAGTGTCGTATATAATCGGTCGACACATTCAGTATTTGTAATAATACTAAGAACGTCTTAAACGTTCATGAGAACATTCTTTTCATATTTCATCTGTGTATTCGCTTGCTTTATTTTAGATAATTGTATATATATTTATCATATTTTAAAAGTTGCATTAAACTTATGTAAATGCTTTCACCGTCATTGATTCTTTCCTGAGTTAGCCCCAACCACTAGAGTCATCCTGCGACATACATAGTTGAATAATCTCTTCTACTCGCGAATTTATTAACGGCCTTTGATATTACCAATGCAATGAAATAAAAGGTTTATATTTAATACCATGGTAATCGAATTACTTACTCTTCAAATGTACGTATGGCAAGGATTCTATTTATTATCCAATTACATCTGATATATATCTATTTCATGTACGCATGCTAATTGTTCTAATATATGATGTAAATAAATGAATAAACATTATTGTTTGTCGTTATATACATCCTGCATACAATGATAATATACCGATAATCTCTATAAGATTCATTACTAAACTATAATTGCTACTTTCGGTATTCTCCGTACTACGCATCGGCTGTTTCCGTTATATTTCACAATGGTATGGTACGGCTTTTACTCCAAACCTCATGTAAACGCTCGTTTACGTTATAAGACATATGCGCATTAGTTTGTACAGGATCAAATCCCTTCAAAAACAGCGTATTACTTAAACTTAAGTTAAAATCACTTAATGTTTACCGACGCTTACATATTTATAAATATGTTGTCAATATACGGATCTTTTGCCCATTTACAGCCTTGCAAATATACATTTATCACGCTGTAATCTGGTGCTCTTTGGTTTCTAATAGAAATTCATTATGCGTCAGAAATGCCACTACTTAGAACTTTGCCTGAATGGGTGAAGCATTTGAAAATCTGAGGCAAATGAAAGGTTGAAAAAGTTGAGTAAACAGTAAAGGCAACTGTAGCTTACGGCGCGGTATTATGACGACACGTATCAATGACACGATGTAATGGTCAGATACCACACTGGGATGAGGCAATGACATGGTGGAAGCTACGTTGGAACTTTGCAATACAGTAATTGTACGGAGCAAACTGCCTATTGAAAGTGTAGCATCACATAGTGACGTCTGTTATCTGTTAATCTTCAGTCGCACCATTACAACTTGACTTCATACCACTTTATCATGTCATCTAACAATTGCATCGCGGCTTCATTGAAATTTCCTAGCAAGCACCACATACTACCATGACTACATCTGTCAAAGATATGTGTTAACTACAGCATTCCGTAGTTAACACATATGTTAAGTGAATATATGTGCATTGCATGTGCCGAACGTACATTTACTTATTTAATAAATGGGGATTCGTTTGGAATTGTTACGTTAATCATTTCAATGTCAAATTTATTATAAACATATCTACTTGTAATCAACTATATGTGTTTAATGTGGAATGTTGTTACGTTAATCATTTCAATGTCAATTTGTATTATAAACGTATCTACTTGTTATCAACTATATGTGTTTAATGTGGAATGTTGTTACGTTAATCATTTCAATGTCAGTTTTATTATAAACACATCTACTTGTAATCAACTATGTGTTTAATGATTTTTAATTCAGAATTAATTTTCATTCTTCGGCATTTATGAACGTTGGGAGTAAATGGTAAACTCCATGAATGGCGTTAGCGAGTGTGATACTTTGCCATTTACAACCGCCGTTTTAAAACGCTTAAACACCGAAAAAATACGAATGAATTCTCAGTAGTATAGTCAACAGATTTCACATCTATATGAAGTCATGAGCCGGGGCAGCCGGGACAGCCGGGACAGTCGGAGCAGCCATGTTGCCCTAGGTCACGTGATGTCCTAGTCGCTCCCAATATCTGGGTCAGCCCCTCCCACTTCCAATGACATCGCGGGTTTTACTCACCCACGCATTAAGGTTTTTCCGATGACGCGGTATTGAGATTATGTTGAGAAGATTCACGCCAACAAATAGCGGACACGCCCTTCGGGAGTTTCCCTTGACTAAATAACTTGACCGAGATATAGAGAAGCGCCTGTTGTCCAACAACATATTATTCCCACCAATGCATGTCATCCCTTTTTTCCATGACAACACATGACTAACTAACAATATATCACTCCTAAATCTATTATTCCCTTATGAGTCAGGTTATTTTCCGTGACATCATACCATTCATTAACCTAAGAAAAGAAGTACACCACTCCTTTTGACAAACTCCGCGATCCCTTATGAGTCATCGGCTTTTTTCCATGACATCATTGATCAACCTTCAGTTTGAGTGGTCGATTGATTATGACTCATACCCAAAGAAGATTCCTAAAAGTGGACGTTTAATTTGATTGGTCACACCAAAATGACTAAGCAGTGTCTTTATAAGCCGATGTCTAACTCAAATTGTGTCAGCTAAGTTTGAAATCGGAATGAGATAAAGAAACGGTATTGACAAATAAAACAAAATGTTCTTGTTAAAAACATAGAATACATCAAGATTATTTCAAAAGTAGCATTGATTTCATATCGGCCAATGACGTTAGTGTTATTTATTATCTGTTTACCTGCGAGTTATTAAAAAAAGAATAATATAAATTACTGGATACACAGATTGGATGTCTTAAGGCCGGGTTACCCTATTCATTTAATTGTAAAGCAATAATATTTTTTACATTTCCATTTACCGAGGCATAATGACCTGTCAATACTTGCATAGTATTTCTCAAAGCGATGACGCAGTTTAAATAAACATAAAGGATGGACTGTGATAAAAATCGATACTGTCGGGAGATTTACCGGGGGAAAAGTAAATTACCTACAGTTATACAGATAAAAACATTACCTACAGTTTTACAGATAGAAACAGTTACGCCGGTTTATATTACGTGTAAACATAAATAATTGTATCCACTTAAAGCACACACTTTAAAGCTACATTTGTTTGTTTACACGTTAGGCTACATCACGGGTACTAAAAATTGAAAAGCGATAGCACTCGTTCAGCAGTTATGTATTAGAATATAGAGCCGCTATAAGGAAGATGCAGAGAATGTCGGCTTTTTCGGCATTAATATTCACGTAATGGACACGAGTGACGTACCCTTATAAGTTAGTAACCGAAGTACCCGTAGGATTCATACCGGAAGTAGAGTATAACAAACTGGAAGTATGACCTAGTAAGGGAATAATAGGTTTAGGAGAGATATATTGTTAAATAATCATATGTTGTCATAGAAACAAGTGATGACATGCAATGGTGGTGATAATAATATATCGTTGGAGGACAAACCACTAGGTGCTTCTCTATATCTCGGTCAAGTTAATGGGGTGTGTACGCTATTTTTTGGCGTGAATCGTTGTAAAATAATTTCACTACTACGATAAGTCATCGGAAAAACCCTATGGTGTCAGTTATATTGGTATATTATTTCATAAGCATTTTAAATGGTATCTTGCACAACAATTACAGCAGAATTTAAAAGAAATGACGATTAAATATGTTTTCAACAAAAAAGAAAAACACGCAAGCAGGTTAAAGGGAATATAGCGACACAGTCAAACAATTTTTATTGTTGAGAGTTCTGAAAAAACTTGGAAAACGGTGAAAGAATTATCAAAATCGGATAATAAACAAAGAAGATATGATCATTTGAATGTTCTGTTGAAACGGATTTTTAGAGCTATGACATCACAGTTCTAAATGACCATATATGGAATACTGATCAATATGAAAATTTACTCATTGATAGGGTTAAAAATAAAGTAACTGTATGAAGAATATTTATAAATAATGGCAATAATGCTTTATATGACCAGTTAAGGAGTTTGCATTCACTTGCAGTGATTTTCTTTGCTTTAAATGATACTTATCAATATTCCTCATATGGAACTATGACGTCATAGTTTTCAAAAGTGGGGATCCCATATCTATTTTAGAACAAACTTAAAATAGTCACATCTTTTTTGTGCGTCGTTGTGGGATAATGAATTGACAAACTGATTGGTGCAAATGATAACACGTTTTATTCGGCCAGACAGGGCCCTATATTATACGGCTCAAACAGACGAGGCTCTCCCAGACAATGTTTAAGCTGTATATGTATACACATTTTATCCATGCACGCAAATATAACGTGGCCTTAAACATTTCTAGACTCGTCAACAAAATAATGACTGAAACTTCCTTGAACCATACTTAAAACAGATGAGGTATCTATGAACTTTAATTAAATAACATTAACCTTTTATCACGAAGCATTTGTCCCTAAACATAGCCATCGTAGAATGCCACATCATGACTCCATAATTCAAATGACAACTGTGACCGCTTTCTGACCATAGCCGAGTTATTAAGCATATAAAATCAGTTCACACAAAATGTCAGCGCTATACTATATTATAGTAATTTAAAAGAAAATCAAATCAACAGACTAAATGATATCTGGCTCGGTAGTATAATTAGTATGAGCTCGAGGAAGCTATATGTTTGAAAAGTGCATTCGCACTGGTGTGTCAGACTTTTTTAATAAATGAAATGAACGTCCTGTTCCCCTTTTTATAATTAATATACAAAAACTCCGTTGAAATATATGACTTTGACGCATTTGTTTATCATCCGATTTTGATAATTCTCTCACCTTTTTGCAAGTTTTCAGAACTCTCAATATAATAGCTGTTTGGCTGTGTCGCTACTTTCCATTTACTAAATCAACAGAGTAGCATAAATACATGTTTATTCATCGAGGATAGTTGATAGTTATTGTCACGATCCTGATATTTTAAATAAAACAACTGTTATGTCTTTCAAAAGTAGACCTCTAATGTAACAGGATGTTTTGAACAGAAGTTCCACGAACAGACGTTGATTCAATGGTATCGAGTCGTTTGACACTATCCCTTCTACACCGTTAACTTGAAACTATGGTATTTGATTGGAATTTATGTTAGGTGTGCAATGAATTATTACAATATGAATACCTTCCCCTGGGGCGGGTCTAGGATGGGAGTAGTTTTACATAACATCTACAATTACACCTACATGCTTAACGGAATTATGTATTATTGTCGCCTCATTGGTCAATACACATACCAAGCGGTTATGGCGTGTCCCCCTTGGTGTTTTTTCATATAGGGTCACGTTGCAGCCATGTTTATAGACGTTCGTAAATTTTGTAAATTTAGCTTTTAATTGTTCTTTGTTATTCTACTATAGGTGAAACTATAGTTTTGGTGCAATATAGTCAAGATAAGAGTATAAAAAAAATGCTTTAAGCTATTATTATTATTATAAATGATTGAACCATGCAAGCTATGTATAAAACCTAACGGGACGCCGCCAGTTTGAAAATGTCTTTGAAAACTGATATCATATCTTGTAATTTCGGAAGAAACATAAGATTGGTGCTCTCTTCACAGCACTAGAACTATCTCCCTGGCATTGTAGCTATCGTTTTTATAAGAAATCGCGTATTCCTCCCCCTAAAATGTTCTAAATGTTATTATTTAACAGGCAATATACGGACACCAACTGGTTGATATTTGATGTGTTAAGGTTCCAGTAAAGTCTCTTAGATATAATTGAATTATATAGGGAAATCTCAAACTAACATAATTTCCAGATTTCTAATTATTTTTACACCGAATTTGCAATATAAATTCTTCACATTCCAATCTGGGTAGTAGGAGCAATAAATAGTCAATTAATCCATACACGGTTAATAAAAGTTGTTTTTCCTTTTCAAGGCACGTGTATATTGTTTAAGGGTTTGAAAGCTGTAGTCCCGCGGTTTCTTAATGGTGAAGATTTCTCTTCATAGACTTTACTGGAACTGTAATGTCGATATGTAGCGTAAATACGCACACATTGTGGAGAAACCTCGGTAGCGATCAAGTTAAGGAAAAACCCTGCCAAGATCGAACGGGATAAAACTATTCATAACCACACGGAACTGTATTCCCGGATTTGTCATATCAAAGCAAATAAACAAATAAAGAAAGAAGAAAAAGTAAAGCATCCCACCCTGTTTACCTTTATTTTGACGTTGGAACTGCCTCGGAAGTAGCGATGGAGCACTTTTGCATATACATCCAAACGGAGGTAGCTACTCATTACCAGCCGTGATTACATCGGCGAACATAAAAACAGCAACAAAGTTTACAGATAGTGAGCAGATTCTCACTTAATAGCGTGATGCTCAAGACAATAGCGTTAGAAGGCCCGTGTATATTGTTTAAGGGGCTACTTAACTGTTGAGGCGTAATAGCAGGAAATGCAACACGAGGTAGATTGCGTATGGTTTGAAAGCTGTAGGTTCGCGGTTTCTTAATGGTGAAGATTTATTTTCATAGACTCTATCCTACGTAGTATTTAACATAAATGTATCGATAGTCTCTATATAGGTCACGCTCTTAATCACGAAGACTGCTTGTAGTAAAATCTTCATGAGTAAACAATAGGAGTGCAACGATTAATCGAGATACGATGATATAGCGAGACTTTCTCTCACGATACACGTACCGTACCATGTGGTCTGTATCGCGATACGGTAACGATACACAAATAAGCACAAACTTGCTCTTACTAACAAAATAATCACACAACTAATTGTAAAAAAATGTCTTTCTTAGGTTTTTATATTATTTGAGGTTGTTTAAAGGATTATTAATGTAAGTAGCTACTGTATTTACACTCCATATGCTAATATTTTGACTTATTCTGCGAAAATAATGTATTATTTAATGAAACTTTGTATCGCGATACGTATCGTATCGTCAGTCAAGTATCGCGATATATATCGTATCATGAGAAAAGCGTATCGTTACAATAAATGATGCAAGTATATGAAAATTTGAGACAACTGATTGGTTGAAAAGGTTATGTTAGTGTTGTAGAGTATAGCGGTCCCGTCTGCCTGGTGTGGTGAGGTATGCATACATTCTGCGTGACGTCAAAGATATTTGCCAGGAATATACATATATATATACCAAAATGGTAATTTCTCACCATTACCTCACTCCCTCTCCCTGATTTTTATTGCATTTTTACATTGTTTTGCTTTTATTTAATTATTATTATTTATTTTTCAAGTTACCCCCGGGAGTAAGAGAGTATGCCAGGCTACGCCACTGATTACACACTTTAATTTCTGCGTAAATTTTGTCGCGAGTCATTATTCATCAAGATCCCACTGGGACCTCGACTTGTAATTAAGAAGTGTCTATTCTTACGGATGGTGGGAGGTCAACAGTACTGGTTCTACCCAGGAAAAGTGGGTGGTCTGCCTCCACCACAAAAAATCGACCCTCATATATAACCTTACATGTGTAGAAATTGAAACAAAACACCATACAAACATTCAAACAAACAAATCATTTATCAAGAATCCAGGATTTTTGTCAAATTTGGTAAAGTATTCTTTATGTCGTGTTTACCTAAAGAGTAGCACGAAGAAGCCGTCAGCTTGTTGTTGAACGAATTTCGCAGCATGTAGTAGCTGACCATATTGACATGCATAAAGACTAGTTAGTCTGCGATAGACTGGTTCGACCAACGTCCGCCATAGACGAGGATGTACACGTGTTACGTCACGTGAAGATGATGCGTACAATTAACTCACGCATCTATATAAGCGTTTCCGCACCCCAGCAGAAAATGCCGTGAATACGAATATAATGGGTCTTCATAACAACATTGCTAACCGACTACCTTCATTCAGGCTAAGAGCTAGAAGTATTTATGTGAGATTAGTGTTGACCAGAGAAAGACGTCACCGTCGTATGGAATGGCTTACTGCACATCGTCCCTGAGTATATTCCTCTCACCAGTGGTGACAGACAGGGTATGTTCTCTCACGAGTCTCGGTACCTCCTATACCGGTCCGACAGGACGTCGTGGTGAGTTTCCACATTAAAGTACACCCGATTGTAATGTAAGGATCGCACAAGACAATGGTAGATTCAGAAATAGACATTACCGGCATGTAGACAGTGTGTACCGTATCATGTGCATCCTCAAGTTTTGCAACATTGGTTATGTTTTGAAAATTAACTTGAAATTAATTTGATATTGCATACCAGTTACGTTCTTCAAGGTCCTGTGTCAGTACCTCTGACTTTCGATGGGGTATAGCGATAACACACTTTGAATTGTTTGTTTGAATGGTGTTTTATATCATTTAGCACATGTTAGGCAATGATGACATTCAAGTTTGTTTTGTGGTGGAGTCGGACCACCAACATTTCCAGGGTAGAACCAGTACTGTATACCTCCCGCCATCCGTAAGAATCGACACTTTCTTACTTGAAAAGTCCAGCTTCCTGTGGGATTTGAACCCACAGAGGTGAGAGATGAAACATTTTAAGACGCAGCATCCTTATTATCCAGACCACGATGCATATATTAGAATTAGGACTAGACATCGTCTAAAATGTTTCTGTACATTTGTTTTCATCGAGAAGTAAGAAAACTTCATATGTTCATCGAGTAGTGAGAAAACTTAATATGTTCACTCGTTCGTAGATGAAGTTTTCTCACTTCTCTGTGAAATAAAATCTGTTATTCACTCCAAAACTTCAAAGATACGCTAGTTATTTAATAACAAAGTGATACGACTTGTGTATTCACATTCGTGAAAACATAACTTTTCTCATTACTCGGTGAAATAAAGTCTGTTATTCATTCCAAAACAACACATATCCTTTATATACAATGTCTATAAAATAACAAATTGATGTGTTTCTCGTGTTTTTGTTCGAGTGATAAATTGATAGAAAATGATAGTGTGGATTTTGCCATTATAATTTATTTATAGCAAATACACATTTGACCGGTGATATGTCTGGGGACTTAATTGTACGTGTCTTTACTTAATATATATTAAACATGTGTTTTGATCCACAATTACACGTTCCGATAAAGCATTACTTGTATTGTCATGTTCTGTTTATATATAATTGTATTTTGCAGAAGTGAACGTTTAGAAAAATAATACAATAGTATAACCGGTGAATAACCTACTAGAAATACTGTCTGTAAGAACTCCAAGTACTACTCCAAGTACTACATGTACTACACTTAACGGACTGCTAAAGTCAACACGAATATGTTTGCTTCATTTTAGCACGTTTTATTTTTGTGTGTTGTATTTTAAATGCAACAAGCACCTAGGGTATATTTCAATACGACCATGTGAGACAACTGAGATTGATTTACACTCAGGTAAGCTTATCCTATCATGACATATATGTGTTCAATGTCACTATGCTGATCATATGATATATTGTAGCATCAGGGTAGAATGCACCTGATAGTAAAGGTAAGTCTTGTACTAGTTATAAGTAACATGAACAGGAGTTATATGTTTTAAATATAATATACTTTTATTTCAACTCTAAACGTTTATACTCACTCAAAATTGGCCTATGGGAAATACCAGCATTAACAGTTGGTATTTTTATGTGTGATCAGTGTACTTAAAGTAACCGCTGGTAATACCCTAACTACATGAGATACAACCATTCTACCAATAGTTTATGTCCGCCCAAACGTTGTATTAGTTGATGGTGTAGGCGAATATTTGCCAGATGTTTCGAAAATAAATGCAATTGACTAAGCCATAGCAAAGATAAACAGTGCGTGGGGTAAAATTAATTCCATAATTTAATAAATAACATTGAATTGAAAGCAGATTTCATTGTCAAACGCATATTAATACGTAAACGGTATAATGAAATCATTTTTTAATGGAAAATAGCAGCATTATTCCTGTATGATAATGCTATTATTTAGCAAGTATAAAAGATATTCCATAAGTATGCTAGTACATAATTAAAGTAACAGCCGGTAATACCGTAACGACATGAGTATCAGCATGATCATACAACCATTGTTTTATGTCACTTGACTACGGTGACCGTTTGGGGCCAGATACAATGCAAGATACAATGCCCGACAATCGCGATACGACAATGCGACATTTTGATACGACAATTCGACATTGCGATACGACATCGCGACATTGCGATACGACATCGCGACGATTATGTCGTAATGTCGTATCGCGATGTCGTAATGTCGTATCGCGATGTCGCGTTGACGGGCGTCGCATTGTCGCGCACGACAACGCGACATTACGACGCATTGTCATAATGTCGCCCACGACAATGCGACATTTTTACAATTGTCGTAATGTCGCCAACGACAACGCGACATTCTTTCAATTGTCGTAATGTCGTAATGTCGCGATGTCGCGATGTCGTTGGCGACATAACGTCAATTGAAAGAATGTCGCGTTGTCGTGGGCGACATTACGACAATGCGTCATAATGTCACATTGTCGTGCGCGACAATGCGACGCCCGACAACACGACATCGCGACATCGCGATACGACATCACGACATTGCGATACGACATCACGACATAATTGTCGCGATGTCGTGACGTTCTATCGCAATGTCGAGTTGTCGTATTGCAATGTCGCATTGTCGTATCGCGATGTCGCGATGTCGCGTTGTCGGGCGTCGCATTGTCGCCGACGACACTGCGACATTGTATCTGGCCCCAACCGGACACCGTACTTGACACTTTATATTATTTATTGGAATCAGCGAATATTTGCCGGATTTTATGAACATCATTAAATCTGTTAAACACTAACAAAAAACAACAGTGGGTGGGGTAAATTGAACAACGCCACCCCCGTCCCTCACCCACACACCCACCCTAACACCAATGTTATGCATAATATTGAATTTCTAGATGTGTTCATTGTCAAAGCAAGCATATTCAATTTGATACTTGAACAGTATAATGACACCATCCCTTATATAGCATATATCAACATTATAATGGTTTAATAAAAAATGATACGTGAGTTACATTAGTATTTAACATGCATGTAAGATATTCCATAAGTATGCTAGTACAAACTTTAAGTAACCGCTGGTAATGCCCTAACGACACGTGATGCAGCCGTACAACCGCTGTTTTATTATCGGAATGTGTATGTCATTTGATGGAAGAAAATGATCTTATCAACTGCATGTAAACTGGGAACACACATACTTGATATCAAGCGGGGATAAATTAGACGAAGACAATACAACGTGCAGTATACTCTGTATAATGAAACCGGGCCTTCTACTGTTCATTATAGGGCGCGCTACCATGTTATCAAATCTCTGTGATATACTTAACGACATTAAAAGTGCATGTTTTTTTTATTTTGTGTTTCTTATAATTTTGTGTTTATTTATCATTAAAGATGTCTCAAGATCGATTCTAGTGTTATGTACATGTTATCCACATTCCCTATAAATCTGGTGACCGATCAAATTCATGGATTGAAAGGAGTAAAATCGGAATTATGCGAAATCCATGCTTCCTACCAAACTTGCGTTTTCAATGGCGTTAAGTATATAATACTCAGCTCCAATTTAAGATGAGCAGGTTTTACCAAAGGCCTAAGACAATTACCGAGAGAGAGAAATGGACCTATATCATTTCAACGACTACGAGTGGTCATGTAGATACCTATTTGTGCAATATCTAGCGTTACCAGTTGCTATACAAATGCAAAGTTATTCCCGGTTTTGTTAAAATGTCTAAATGTTGCAGGAGTTCGTATTGTCTATTTATTGATTTAAGGGTACGAAGATATGTGTTGTCGGCAACATTTTAACATGTAAACAAATAGTTTTTAACGGTTCATGTTTGTCCAGTTCTATATGCATCATGTAAGACATGTTGGAGAGCATATGGTTTCAAATCGTTAAAGAGGAAATGTCGACAGGTTACAAATAATAACAATTTCCAGTGATCGTTTCTTTAATATATTTGTTGATCTTAAATAGCATTATTAAATTGAACGGTCATATAAAGTGTATATATCGGTATAACTTTTATTTGCAGTTATGATTCGAAGACGGTTTTCTCATAATCATAAGAATGATAGATACTGGGGTTTATTTGTGTTATCTACACCTTTCAGTAACCTGTTGATACTCACATTCAGTACTTCATGATATGTGCTGAATAAGACGGGCATACCCAGTAATGACTGGCTTAAATGTAATTAATGTAGGTGATGCTTTACATTATAGATATGGATCGATCGAAATAGTACATTGTTTTGGTTATATATGCATCCACATCAGGTTGATTTTCTCCAGGTTCTTACCTTGTAAAAGTATCAGTTTACGCAGACATTTGTTTCATGACATGTTATCCTGCATGCATCATGTTTATGATACACATAAAGCGGTATGAAATGACTGATCAACGTTTTGGCAATTTTATATATTCGGTATAGGCCGAAACATATAGTGTTAATATATATGTTGCGAAATAAGTGTATCAATATCGAAGCCGTCTCCTATAAGTCTTTATGAATGGTGTTAACATTACAAGTGGTGTATGTATCATGTTTATATCCATCTCATGCTCACAGAAAGTTTTGACATTCTTTTTACCTCGGAGGAGCGCTCTCATCATGTGCCCGTTATTTACCTTAACCATAACACTCCTCTACCATAACCTTAAGCTTATTGTTCTGAATACACGGGAAAACAACGGACACATGGGCACATGATGAAGACTTTTCACATTTTTACATTTACAGATATATTTATATGAGGCGAAATTATTAACGAACTTGTTTGTCAGTTAGGGGTATATGTATGCATATATATTGATTGGTACAGATTTGTAGGAACTATTTCAAACCATTTAATGATTAATTTCGTGATTGTATCATGATCTAAGCGCCACACAAAACACCTATTTGTCTGATCGTTATCCATCCTCACATTGTCAAAGTTTGGAGAATATTCATCCGAGTAACCATTACATAACACAGAGGCACAGCCCCCCCCCCTCCCCCCTCCCTCCCCCCCCCCCCCACACACACAGTACAACATCATGTCATTAATGTTAGATTATTTATTTTATCTATATTCGGCCAAAAATCACCGAGGCTACGACACTGACAAGCTCCTGTATGGTTATATGAGGCGAATGATATTGACTGCAACGATACATATATTTACTACAAAATAGAAGGTGTTGATGTATTGACAAGGCTCCGACAGTGTCAAATAGAAAGAACAATACAGTATTTGGTTTAAACATGCAACGAACGGTCGTGTAATCGGTCTTGCATTTACATTGAATTACATTGCATTATATTCCAAAGGCTGATACTATCGGATGCTGGTTGCTTGTCAGCACGTAGCTTGCATTTAATTAAAAACGCTCTCTCGCTCTCTCTCTCTCGCTCTCTCGCTCTCTCTCTCTCTCTCTCTCTCGTCCACCCTCTCTCCGCACTGAACACGCTGACTTTATATAAGAATTTACAGTTGAGATACTACATTTGTTGGTGGAGAAAAGAGCTCGAGCGGTTTGTTAATTGTTTGCCGTGAACCTGTCCAAAAAGTCACATGGTATCGATACCATGAAGAAACGGTGACTGTTTTAAATAAGGCTAATGTGCGTGTACCTAAAGCAGTTGGGTGGGTTTTTACGCTTTGTTTAAGGCCAAATTCAAGCTCGTAAAACACGGCCATAAACCCGTATAATTATAAGGAAAGAAACCTATACCAGGACATTATTTTAAATCCGTCGTTCGTTGATATACATGGCTGACCAACGTTTGGCAATTTTAAATAATTATTCGAAAATGGCGAAACATATACTTGTAGGAATATATTGCGAAAAAAGTATGTGATATATCTACGCCGTCTCATTGATGTCTTTAAGAATGGTGTTTACATATAATGTGATCTATTTATTTTATTTCCTTTTAACCTACATGAGCGGTCTTAGAATGAGCCCTCTGCTTACCTTAACCATAACACTATTTTACCATAACTAGGGGTATAAAAGCGAGGTAATGGAGACAGGAGTGTTTTCCCTTATTTTCCAAAACATATTTAGGTCGGGAGATATTTTATCAAATTTCAAATAAGTTAATGAACAAACAAATCTTAAAATTGGCATGCAACATTGTAAGATATATCTCACATGTATGCACATTTTAAAATAAAATATGCAAGTATATGTCACTACTTAGATTAAATACTTCAACAGTTTCTGGAATATATGAATTTTGGGGAGGAGCACATTATTCATAACTTGTCACGTGTGAACAATCAGACATGCCATCCTACATTACTACGGAAGATATACATGTATAAGAATACAAAAACAAACAGAACAAATGCATTATTTACCTTGTGCTTTAAAACGACTTGGTATTCTCTTTTGATGTATGGTATGTTTCACACCATTTATTATTAGATGCATTTCTTTCAAGAGTTCACAGGTAGTATTCAATTGTTAGTTACTACTACATATACATGTAGGTTTTTAGTAAAGTGGTAGTGATGATACATAATATTTTATCTTGAAAGTGAGTAAACAGTTATTTTATAGTTCACTAACAATGTCCAGAGTATCGTACACTTAAAGGATTTGGAAAGCGACTCCGAACTAAATTAATTACACAGTCAGGCATTATCTCTCGTTAGATTCTAACAACATGTTCATCTATACCTGCTCGCTCATCACTCTTTCTTAGCTAAATATTCTGTTTTTCTCCCAATTAAGGCGTTTAAGCATTGACCAACATTTATTATATCTAATCCTTCCTGTTGTTCAAATGTGACCTTGACCCTGGTCCCAGCCATGATTGTTCGTTTGTAGTAACACATGCTGAACATAAGCAATCCCTACACTTATACATATCACAAACTGAGTCATCATCACTAGTAACATTACCTACTTCATCCTTCTATCCCTCATCAACATCACTAGTAACATTACCTACTTCATCCTCCTATCCCTCATCAACATCACTAGTAACATTACCTACTTCATCCTTCTATCCCTCATCAACATCACTAGTAACATTACCTACTTCATCCTTCTATCCCTCATCAACAGTAGCATGACATTCATTTCCTTGATGATTACTAATAATTGGCTGCATATTCAGATCAGCATTGCAATTATTATTGTCACCAATGTATTTGTCTACCTCAATAAATGAGTATGAGGGTGGACCTTTGGAAACGGCCAAACACGATAAATACGAAATAATGCATTCTCGGTTTGATTGAGACTGTACCACCGATATTTAAATATAAATATCAGGCTCAGCGATCTCATAAGATCGAATGAATAACAGTCCTGATTGCAAGTGCGGGGAGACGTTTTACTGCCGCCACACTGCACCATAAACGCTACTGTGCTATATAAAAGAGTATGAGAGTGGACCTTTTGAAACGGCCGAAGACGATAAATACGAAATATTGCAGTCTCGGTTTGATTGAGACTGTTCATGAAAGGTAGTGAACTATGCTTGCTACCGTTCACGCCTCCTAACCCCTGATTGATCAGAATTCCATATTCTTTAAGTCAATAGTACACAATTTAATTATCCCGCAGATGGTATGCATATGGCGGTGGACATGCTAATTTAACTGTCATAATTCCATGTCCAGCGGTGTATGGTTATGGTACTAGTATTTAACAAAATTATATGCTCCGAAGAGTGAAATAAAGATAAAGCCACAGTTTAAATGGTTAAATAACAAGCTTTTGGTTAGTCCGAAAATAATGCCGAGTTTAACGAGGGATTCTTCGTGTCGACTCATATGGTAGCGGGACTATAATCCTTAGAACACCACCCAGCTTTTGATCTTCTGTTACTAAAAGTGATAAAACAAAGTTTGACTCACTCATTGTATAACTTATCAAATATGAGCCAACTATTGTATTGTATTCCCTCCAAACTGTAGACAAATGACTTAAATGATTTATACCAAAATGCTAAACATAACACAAAAAGGGGACACGGCATGCTATTATATACATTAATTTGACTCAATAACAATAATTCGAAATAAAATGATATACATGAACACACTGTTTTGATATTTGTCCATACTTATCTAATCTGACAGGAACAACATTGATACAATCAGAGTATGCTGTTTTACCCTTTCCATGATAGGGATGTTGATGAATGGTGTGATACTGACCTCAGGTATCAAATTCAGTGGAATGTAACATTGTTTTGCCATATTTTCTATTGTACTCAGTATATATATATCATAATGTGTATGGTATGATTTGGCGAACTCTAAAAATGGAATTACCACCGCATTCCGGGCAAAAACGAAAACATATAATGACAAAATAGAATCTGTAAAAAGCAGGAACGAGAAAAGAAAAGAAAAACCTCGTTCAGTACAGAGTCTTACTATACTTTCAATGTGCGTCTGAGATTTAAAAACAAGCAATTTTAGATTTGACGAAAGAAATTAAGTCAAATCAGAATAATATATCATCCAAACAAATGCTGATGGAAATACATACTGAAAAGGTGATCTTTGGAAGCAAATAAACAGGAGATACTTGCAAACAAAGTCATATAAGAAGATTATCATTAATAAAGAACTTGAAACAAAGAAATGTGTGAAGAAACAGGTACTGAAGAGGAATTTAAAGACTGTGGTTTCTGTAACTGAATCGTAAGAACTGCACGCTTCGTTAAAACGGCACGCTGACTGTTTAACTCTTGTATTTACATAAACATTCCAGTGATATAAATAAACCAATTGTGTCTGCACACTTCCTGTGTTGTGCTTAACGTCGGCGCAGTTTGTAGGGATACAGCATAATTAGTACACAAATATTTATTCGGCATAGTATGTACAGTTTAATTTTAATCCGTTTATTTGTTAGCGTAATTTTCTAAGTCGTAACGCTTCCGAGAGCTTAGTCAACTGTTTCAGTTCATGTGGTAATAATAGTCTGCCTCTAATATTGTTTGTTCTAAGTTTTAAATTAGCCGTTTCAAGCAGTTGATGCTAAGTTTAAATTTGAATTTGTAGAGAACTTCATTAAATTGTTTAATAATCCGGAGTTCCACAAGCAACATTCCACCCATCACGTCAATGTGTTGATTTGATGAAATGAAGTTAATGAGAAAAGGGAAATTCCCAAAGGCCGTGTACCCTATTTTTTGCATGGGCGTTTTACGCCCACACACACAAGTATCTACCAGATTCGATATTGTGAAATTAGCCCATGTATAAAAGCAAGCTCAGTGAGATGAATTCATCATTCAAGCGTCTTATCAATTGGAATTTCGTTTTTTACCGGCACAGTATTTTCCCAATCAGAACTCTTCGCCAATTTCCGTAATCCGTAAATGTGATGGAATCCGACGAGGCAGTTACTATTAGGTATTAAACCACTAATTATTTTTTCCCCATTGACACCAATGTTAAAATGTCACATATTAATGATTTGCTGCAAATTAAACTCAATTATAGAAAACTAATTTTCCTCTTGAAAAATCACCAGACAAGGTGGGGTCACAAGACATGTAAGAAAGTTCTTGTTTGTTTAATAAACAGGTCAAGGGTACGGCTGTTTTCATTGATTGACTGATTTCATTGCTCACAAAGTGTAAGCATAGAGTCGAAATTTCGAAAATGTTCCTCAGTAGTCCAGTAAAACTTACTAATACGCTTCTTATACATACAACCACAAATTCGAATAGAAATGGGCATTTTTACCCGACTTATAATGCACATTTTCATTAAAAAAGGAGGGTTTACTTTTTATTATAGGAACTAGATTCGACTACACCTGCAATTAGTGGTGGTAAACCTATAACAGAAGAAAACATGTTGAGATGTTTCCTCAATGAAAATTTTGTGTTGTCATTTTCATAACAATCCTAAAAACACCTACTTCATGCAAACCGAATGATCATTTGCCGAGATATGAAATTGTGAATACCAAGAACAATAATCTGAAATCGACAAAAGTCAGAGATATTTTGTTTAACTTTTACACTATCTGAATTGTCACATCAAAGGGCATTTTTTGTCAATACACAATATTAAATAGATCGAATGTTTAGAACAGTCAATGGTCGTTATTAAAATTGCATTTTAGGTACAACTAGGGCGATGAATATGCCAATTTATGTCGATTTTCATGCCAAAATTGATTTTTTAAGCAAATTCTTCAAAATTGGTAGTACATGTACCATACCTGATTATTGTAGCGAATACGAGCTCAGTAATGCCAAAAATACAGCTAAAATCAAAATTGTTACTAGCTGAACCCCTACCAAGTCGAGTTTGAATGATAAGGATTAGTATTTTACCTTTTACACAACCTTCATTTTGTCACAGTATCATATTTTAGGTGAGTAGGGGAAATATTTAGTGGTTTCATGCCTACCAAATCTGTTGCCATGCAGATTTAATTCATGAAAACATGTTGCAAACATGCAACCCTACATGTTAATACAAAACAAACATAGTTCAATTCTAAACAATTCACAAACACGTCATTTTAAACACGAAAAAAAAAATGAAACTCAAAATTACGGTTTTTATAGACAAAATTGGACTAAAAACGCTCAAAAACAATGTAAAATAATATAAAAACTTATCTCTGAGCTTATTTGACCAATTGTTACCGAAAAATGTTCCTAGGTACGAAGCTGAACGAGTCCTAATTACTGCACGCATCTCTTATAAGAGAAGAAAACATGTTCAGATGTTTCTTAAATGAGGATTTTGTGTTGTCATTTTCAAAACAAGCTTACAAACACCTACTTCATGCAAATCGAATGATTATTTCCCGATATGGTCTTGTGAATACCAAGGACAATAATCTGAACGCGACAAAAGTCAGAGATATTTCTTTTAACTTTTACACTATCTGAATTGTCATACCAAAGGGCATTTCTTGTCAATACACCATATTAAATAGATCGAATGTTCAGAACAGTCAATGGACATTAATATAATATGCATTTTAGGTACAATTAGGACGATGAATATGCCAATTTATGTCGATTTTCATGCCATAATTGATATTTTAAGCAAATTCTTCAAAACTGGTGGTACCATACCTGATTATAGTAGCGAATACGAGCTCAATAATGCCAAAAATCAAAATTGATACTAACTGAACGCTACCAAGTCGAGTTTGAATGATAAGGAATAATATTTTACCTTTTATACAATCTTCATTTTGTCACAGTATCCTATTTTAGGGGTAGGGGAAGATGTTGTGGTTCCATGCCTACCAAAGGTGTTGCCATGCAGATGTAATTCATGAAAACATGTTGCAAACATGCAACCCTACATGTTGATACAAAACAAACATAGTTCAATTCCAGACACTTCACAAACACGTCATGTTTAACACGAAAACAAAATGGAACTCAACATTACGGTTTTTATAGACAAAACTGGACTAAAAACGCTCAAAACCTATGTAAACATCTATGGAAAATTTATTTCTCGGCTTATTTGACCAATTGTTATCAGAAAAGTGTCCCTAGGTACGAATCTGAACGAGTCCTAATAACTGCACGCATCTCTTATAGGTATTAAACCACTAATATTATTTTCCCCATAGACACCAATGTTAAAGTGTCACATATTAACGATCTGCTGCAAATTCAACTCAAGTATGGATAATGCAGCAGTGTAATGTTCATATAGAAAACTAATTTTCTATTTGTAACATCACCAGAAAAGGTGGGGTCACAAGATAAGAAAGTTCTTGTTTGTTAAATAAACAGGTCAAGGGTACAAAGTGTAAGCATAGAGTTGAAATTTCGAAAATGTTCATCAGCGATCCAGTAAAACTTACAAATACGCTTCTTATACATACAACCACTAACTTAAACTCGAATAGAAATAGGCATTTTTGCCGTACTTATAATGCCCATTTTCATCAAAAAAGGAGGGATTCCTTTTTATTATAGGAACTACATTCGACTATACAATCACTCACACAGTATTCTTCTCGGGGTTCAAATGGTAGAGGGACTATAGTCCTTAGAATTACACACACACACATACGGATTACTTTTAAAAGGATACGGGTCCAGTTAGTTTTGTTACATAACTTGCATTTTTTCAATGGTTAATATTAATTATTAGAATGTCTAAATATATTCAAACATTTGGTTCAATAACGAGACAATTGAAATCTCACTTTTATTTAATGATATGCAACAGTTTTAAAGTCAAAATGATACAGGATTAATACATGGAGGTGCTTATTTTGATGCTTAATATAAAACCCAATATTGCCACATCCTTTAAATAAGCGGCCTCAATTATTGTGTCATTAAACCTGACAGAACAAAACCCGGTTATGGGCTTTGTCTTTATTTAAATTTAAATATCATATTACTTAGCAGGAGAGAACATCAGTAAATGATTACACACCCTTAGATGTCCTGCCATTTATGTTTACCTCATTTAGATTTACCAGATAAAACATCGATAGATATTCTTGACACTGTAGAGTTAGTCAGCTACAAAACATAACTACAAAAAGTGGAATCCTGATCAGTATCTTTACAAATCCATTTTTTATGATAGCTTGTGCTAGACTCCTCAGGAATCCTCAGGAAATTGTCAATATTGAATCTAGGACAAGCATACATACACTTGTTTGAGTTTGTCGACAGATACATGGGCTGTGAAACAGTCTAAAAACACGGCAAGCGTTTGGCGTACTTCAATTGGAGATTGGTTCCTGTATGTTCCTGTATGTTCGTCCCAGATTGAATATACATTTTCACATTATTACAATGAGAGGAAAATCTGCTATTATCTTACTATTTCTAAGTAGAACTTTGTTTCATTTTGTTCTAACTATTCTTTTTTTCTCTTTTCGTTTTTTAGTTTTGATTTTGCTATTTAGTATGGCCTTTTTAGTATAGTATTTAAAACAATCCATCATAAGCATATCTGCATTGTTGAACAAGTAGTATGCTTACAATGTGTGAACACCTGATGTTAAGCCAACTTTTAACAACGGTTAAACACAAATCCACACAAGACATACGTGTTTGTAAAGATTTTTATGTTTTACACATAACACACAAATTATTATTAGCATTGGTAAATAAATGTATCAACTCAGCATGCATGTTTCAATCAAGCATAAATCAATGTACACTGTTTTCAAATACAAATCAAATATAAATTGTGTAAAATACTGGTTGGCTAAATGACCAACTATTTAGCTAAAATACATGAATTATGTGTTTTATATGCATCACAACTACGTATAGGTAAGTAATATGTATTGAAGAAGCTCACCTTCATCTTTCCTATACCATTCTGAAAAAAAGACATATAGATACATTATTCACAGTTCTCTGATCAATAGTATTCCATATAATATAGTGTTATAGTTTCAAAAGTAATGCAAATCGCTTTGTATTTATCTGTATTAAATGTAAACTTTGCATACTCTATTTGATAGCGTGACTATGTAAAGCGAACTAAGGTGGAATAATTATAACATATACGTTCATGTAGTCTCACAATATCACTTGAATAGTGCAAAAGCCATTCTGTTTTAAATCAAAGACAGTGATCCAAATGCTGCATGGTCTCACAATATCGATACAAAAATATCTATAAAAGTTTTGCAATATCGATAAAAAAACATCTATAAACGTCTTGCAATGAAAAGTATGGAACGTAAGGTGTACAACGTAAGTCATGTATTTTATTTGATATTGTAATTGTGGCCTATAAAGTTGTTCATGATTTATTATTTGTTGTTTTTTCTCCTACATATCTTAACTATTAAGATTAAGATATGTAATTTTAACGACACACACTTTTGAAATGTATGCAAAAGTAGTGTTTTAATGACACTTAATACATTTCTCATCCGGAAAGATTAATTTAAATAATACCCTTATTTAAAACTTTAAGGTTCAAATAAATAGTAGTATGCGCATTGTATATGTCTTACGGAATGTAAGAAATCCAATGCATTAATGCCTGGAATATTTTCACAAAAACATAAACGTTTTCTCATACCATCATCAGAATAGAATGTACAAGACTATTTTCCAACCAAAGGCCCATAGAGGGCATGTACAACATGACATATTTATGGATTATACATTGCTAATAATGTGAATGCAATAATACAATGTATACGTCAAGAAAGAAAACAAAATGTATATGAAATATAGTAATCATCATTATAATACGCAAACACTTAGCGGACTGCTTAAGGCAACACGAATATGTTTGCTTAATTAAGGGTGTATTAAATCATACACGATGCAGGAATATATGCACAATTGTTTTTTTAAAATGCGATAAGTACCTAGGGTATATTTAAATTCGGCCATGGGAGACAATTGAGGTTGATTTAAACTCAAAATAGGCTTATCCTGTCATGTTGTATAGGTGTTCAGTATGACTATGCTGATCAACTACATGAGATACAACCATTCTACCAATGTTTTATGTCCACCGAAAGTCTGTATTAGTTAATGTTGTAGGCGAATATTTGCCAGATATTTCGAAACCAAATGAAATCTACTAAGCCATAACACAAACAAACGAAAATTAATCCCACAATTTAATAATAACAGTAAATCATTGTCAGACGAAGCATATTGATACGTAACCAATATAAAGAAACCATTCTGTAATAGAAATTAACAACAATTTTCCTATATGATATTATATTATATACCTTCCAGTGAAATAGGGGATATTATGATTAAAATAAAACACTATATTTTCATTGTTTATATTTCACAGGTGAAAATATACGTTGTTGAAGTTGAAGTTATTGACGTCATTGGTTTGGTGCATTGTATGTTCTGCATAAATTTCCAGGTTGTGAGTATATACTAAATAGAATAGTTGTTCGTTTTCGTGAATATAGGATTTATATTCATCCCGAAGTGAGAAATCTCAAATATTTTCACTCGCTCTAAAGCACTCGTGAAAATATATTTTCTCACTTCTCGATGAAAATAAATCCTATATTCACTCAAAACAAACACATATCCTCTATATCCTAGTATTTAACATGTATATAAGATATGCAATAAGTTTGCTAGTACATACTTAAAGTAACCGCCCGTAATACCATAACGACATGTGATACAACCATACAACCGTTGTTTTATGTCGCTTGCCACTTGATAGTATTTGAAGGAATAGGCGAATATTTGCCGGATCTTATGAACAGCCGGATGTTATGAACAGTAATGAAGTCTATTAAACATAAAAAAAAAACGTGGGTGGGGTAAATCGACTCCCCCAACCAAATAAAGAAATTATTATTATTATTATAATTATTATAACCCCACCCCACCCCCACCACAATGTTATGCACAACAATGAACTTCTAGAAGGGTTCGTTGTCAAAGGAAGCATATTGATACTTAATAGCATAAATCATCATTATATTCGTTTGATAAATAAATTATATGTAAGTTACAATACTATTGCAAATTTTGATTTATTAGATAAGATAGTTTCCCCTACTTTCAATTATAGCTACAGTATGTCAAGAGATTACTTAATGTTAAGCTGAGTAATCATACTTAGTTGAGCTATGGCGAATTGGGGCGTTTTCCACTTCAAAACAATAGATTGTTCCATGTTATGACATTTTGGGTTAAAATAATATATTGTAACGAATCAAAATGTATCAAATGAGCTTATAATCAGTTAGTAAGAGACATCGATACACACATAATAAAAATAAACTGCGCATCTATTGTTAAAGCATTATACCAAGATGTAGAAATGTGAATGGCATTTTATTAGCTTATAAACAAAGATTGCCTGTGGCTTTTATTCAATATTGGTTAGAGAACTTATTCAAAATTGATAGAGATTATCAGAGTCTCCAAGAACTAAATTTTATATTTCATTTGCAAGTTTTGATTTTCAGTCCTGTTTACATTTTATTACAATAAAGAAGTTGAGAGTTGCACTATTGACAAAAGGACTCTCTTACCATAGACTTGTAAAACAGTTAGTGTCAACAGTGCAATCTGCCTGAAGATGACTTCCATTGTTTGTTTGAATGCCCTCTTTATCATAGTCTTAATATATATAATAATGGCGGACAGTGTAGGTGTGAATTTTTAAGCTCCGTGAATATTTTGAATATTTAACGCAAATAACGAAATGAACAGATAAAAGTGAGTGTGTACAAGTTCTTGGAGGTATTTAATATATATTTGAGTAAAAGAAGTACATAATTATGGCTTCAAATGTTGGAATAGATGTTCAAAACGAAAATCGCTATTCGTCTTTGTGTGAGGACATTGCGGGAAAAAGAAATGGATTTCAAACGGTAGTAAACAGACGGTCAAACTATGGGCAAAATGTGAGTGCTTTTAAACAACAATTTATAAATAGTTCAATGGACGATAAATTAGAGAGAATATTTGGAGAGTTACAGACAATTAAATCTGGGCAGGATGACTACAATCGAGGTATGTTACATTTTCAAAACTGTATGAAAAACGTTTGTGAAAAAGTAGAACATGTAATTGACGCAACAAACAGAAACACTGATCTTTTAAGAACATTGTCATACAAGTCGATATTGACCTAGAAGCTCGTTCGAGAAGGAACAACCTCATATTCAGGGGTATTGCAGAGAACAATAATGAAAACTGTTTCGTGCTCATACGTGATGCTATAGTGAACCGTCTTGATCTGAATGGCAATGATATGTACATCACACGTGCGCACAGGTTAGGGCCGCGTAAGCGTGACCACCAGCATCCGAAAAGGCCGATTATTGCGAATTTTAGAGATTTTGGGGACGCTGAGAGGATCATGGGTAATGCCTATAAACTGAAAAACACCCAGATTTCTATTGATCATGATATGCCCAGAGAAATTCAAGACGCGCGCAAGAGACTATGGCCAAGGTTCAAGGAACTTAAATCACAAAATCAGCGGTCTAAAGTGCAAATGCTGTATCCAGCCAGGCTAGCAATTGACGGACGGGTGGTTAGAGACGAATTCCCCGATTGGTTCAAGGTCATCGGCAATAATCGCATTGTTGATTTTGCACATATTAATAACAGTCCAATTATGTCCCAGATCCGTACACATACCCATACAGACGACCGGTATGATGACCACAGCTCAAATTGTACACGCGATAAAGTAACGGACATGACCAACGAGGAATTACATAACGCGTCGATGCACAGTGTAAGCAGCAGTGATACGTGTGGTACGGAACGTACTAAGCCTTGTGTACAAAACGATATATGTCTACCTGATACCAGAGTACCGTTATTGGATCCGGTAAACACTGACGTCATTAATCCCGGCATTAATCCGTCTCAGAATACAAGTATATATATCCAGCCAGATCAAACACAGCCAACTATATTTAGATCCTGGTCACCCGTGAATGTGCCTTCACATGTGAACAATGTTGAGAATCCGATTATTACGGAGACGCTACCAACTGAGCGACGGGAACGATCCCATATTTCACGTGCAGCGAACAGAAGTACAAAACGGTCAAGTTCAGCTAAACCGTATAATAAGAAAGAGTTAAGCGAGTCAATAAGTCGCGAGCGGGAACCACGGATTTCTATATTTTTAGCCAAACAGTTGGAAATAAGAACCATGACAAATCTGAACATAAACAGGTGGACGCTGAGAATGCGAAGCTGCGTTTTGCGCTTTTGAACATTCAAGGTTTGATTACAAAGAGAACGAATAAACTGAAAAGTATTGAACTGGATGCAAATTTTAAATCGAACAATATAGTATTGCTCACTGAAACGTGGACCGATGAATTTTCCGATGTTAATGTTGATAGTTTTGAGTGTTTCGTCTTACATAGGACTGAGAATAAGAAATCATGTAAGCGTAACTCGGGCGGTATAGCAGTATACATTAGACACGAGTTTGTTTCGAAGGACACATTGGTATTTGTCAGTGATGATGATATTATCTGGGTCAAAATTGAGGGTCAAAGATTATCTTTTAGTAGTGATTTATATGTTTGCTTAACCTATATATTACCCGATGATAGCAGCCGCCAGGCAATGGTTGAAACCAATAGTTTTGATCGTTTGTTAGAATATATTGCATATATTGAAAATAAAAGTATAAATGAGTGCAGAATGCTAATTCTCGGTGACTTTAACAGTCGTACATCCACACACTGTGATTACGTCATAATCGATAACAATGTTCATATGCATATGCTACCTGATGATTATATTTCTGATGTTGAATTGTTACGTTTTTCTGAGGATAAAGGTCATGTTAATAATAATGGGTTACTGCTACTAGACTTATGCAAACAGAGTTCTTTACGCATTTTAAACGGTAGATTTGGTAATGATAAAGGGATTGGTCGCTATACATTTGTTGGTAGTAGGGGAAGTTCATTAGTTGACTATGTGTTGTCTTCACAAAATCTATTTTCACATGTAAGTGAGTTCGAAGTTGGCGAACCAAATATTTTGTCGGACCATTGTTTAGTAACATGCTCCTTAGATTTTTCTAAGCCAAACGTAGAGGCATCGCCCATCAACAATGATTATGAACGATTACGTTATAAGTATGTATGGAGCAACAATAACAGACAGACAGACAGACAGACAGACAGACTTTTTATTCAGACTTGTACAAAGTACATCGTCTACGATACATACATATTAGCATGTAAGCTGTCAACGTATATATACAAGTAAATGGTGACAAATGTTTTTATTGAGAGTTTCAGTAAAGCAGACATAAATGATAATTTGATTGCTTTAGATGGCAAATTAGAACATTGTATGACTAATGAGGATATTAATTCATGCATTCAGGATTTCAATGCAATTATTGAAGATGTGTCTTCACCAATTTTTAAACGCAAACGTAATTATAACGACAATGTTAAAGCTGATATTCCCGTATTTAATAATGCAAAAGAAAACCCATGGTATAATGATGAGTGTCATGAAAGCAAGTTTTATTTTTTTCAAATGTTAAATAAATATAGAGAAAATAAAAGCGACATAAATAGAATTAATATGGTTAAAGCTCGGTCACACTATAAATGTATTGTTAGATATTGTAAGACGGAGTATGATCGAGTCAAAACAGCTACTTTTGTAAACGCAAGATATAAAAATGCAAAGTTATATTGGAATATGTTAAAATAATCATCAGGACTGAAGCCAACAAATATACCATTATCTGCGTTTGAACACTATTTTAAAGCAGTCAATAGTCCAGATGATGAGTTCTGTGCTCCAGATGAAGATATTTTACATTTTAATGAACGTTATGAAAATAACGAATTTAATATCATGTTTGAAGAGTTGAATGTATATGTCACTATGAATGAGATTGAAAAATCAATTAAGCAACTAAATTCAAATCGTTCCTCTGGGCCTGACATGTTATTAAATGAATTTTTCATTCATGGTAAAACTATTTTATCACCAGTTATTTGCAAATTGTTTAATAAAGTGTTTGAGGTTGGTTATTTTCCAGAGGTCTGGTCAGAAGGGTATGTTATTCCTTTACACAAAAAGGGCAGTATTAATGATGTAGAAAATTACCGAGGTATCACGTTATTAAGCTGTTTGGGTAAATTATTGACACGTATATTGAACAATAGATTATCTGAGTGGGCAGAAACATACAGTGTTCTTATTGAAGCACAATCTTGTTTTAGAGCGCACATGAGTACTGTGGATAATATATGTGTTTTACAGGGTTTAATTACACATATTTTAAACCATGGAAAGAAATTGTATTGTGCATTTGTCGATTTTACTAAAGCCTTTGATTATGTTGTGCGTGATAATCTATGGTATAAATTAACTAAGTTCGGTATTCGCGGAAAGATTCTTGATATTATTAAATCGATGTATTCATGTGTTAAGTCTAAAGTCAAATATTGTAACCAATTGAGCGATGAATTTTATTGTGTTATTGGCGTTAGGCAAGGGGAGTGTCTATCCCCATTGTTGTTTTCCATGTATTTAAATGACATAGAAGATGAATTCATTCATAGTGGTCTTGAAGGTCTTGATGTTAATATGTTTAAGATGTTTATGCTTTTATATGCAGACGACATAGTTTTGTTTGCTAATACTGCAGTAGAGTTACAAGATGGACTTAATATATTATCTAATTATTGTAAAGAATGGAGATTAAAAGTGAATTGCACTAAAACAAAAGCAATGGTGTTTAGAAAAGGTGGAATATTACCACACAATTTAGTTTTTAATTATGATGGCTTTTCATTAGATTTAGTTAGCAAGTTTACATACTTAGGTATAGTTTTCTCTACGGGAGGATCTTCATCAGAGGCAGAAACTACCCTTGCTGGTCAAGCACAAAAAGCTATTTTTAAAATGAATAGGTATTTGTATAAATTTACATATGTATCACCAAAACATAAATTAGATTTGTTTGATAAATTGATAACTCCAATTTTAAATTACGGAAGTGAGGTGTGGGGATTCGTACAAGCTATGTCAATTGAAAGAGTGCATTTACAGTTCTGCAAAAATATTGTGGGTGTTAAAAAGACAACACAAAATGATTTTATATATGGGGAATTTGGTAGAACATCATTTATTACAAGAAGTTATTTTATAATTGTTAAATATTGGTTAAAAATCATGAGCGTACATGAACGTAAATATATAAAAATAGTGTATAACATGATGTTAAATGACTGTGAAATATATCCTCGCAAACAAAAATGGGTTTCACAGTTGAAACACTTTTTGTCCTCTCTTGGGTTTTATGATGTATGGTTACAACAAAGTATTGGTAATTGTAATTTATTTCTTGCAGTATTAAAGCAACGGTTAAATGACAATTTCGCTCAAAATTGGCATAGTCGATTAGATATCTCCACCAGAGCAGTATTTTATAGGAGCTTTGCATCTTTTCAGTTTCAACCATATCTTGATAATATAAATATTTTCAAAATGTGTCAAGCACTTACCAAATTACGGGTGTCATCTCATAGGTTGCAAATTGAAGCGGGAAGATGGGTTAAACCAAACAGAATTCCTGTTATTGATAGATTATGTTTATTTTGTAATAAACTTGAAGATGAATTTCATTTTGTGTTGGAATGCCAAACCTATACTGTCTTAAGAAAGCAATACATTCCACAATATTTTTACAAGAGGCCAAACATGATGAAATATTTGGAATTACTAAATTCACAAAATAAAGTATATATTCACAAGCTTTGTACCTTTGTTTTAAAAGCCTTTAAATTACGAAACGAAACATTATATGGAAATTAGTAAATATAGGTAATTTATTTTTTCCGAATTTGTTATGAAATGTATGGTTCAGTATTTATTTATATTATGTAGTAATACGCCTTCTCAATGCTTAAGTCCACTTAACAAATGATAGAAATTGTTGTGCGCCGGAGTGCGTAAGTGATTGAGTGAGTGCATGCGTGCGTGCCAGTATACGTGCATTTTACTGTGACTGTCTCAGATTAACAAAAGTTTCTTGTTTGTAAAATCCTACACTGTTGCCATGTTTTATGTAACTGTATATTGTATCCTCACGGGCTTTTAAGCCTATTGGAATTTGGAAATAAAGTTATCTATCTATCTATCTATCTATCTATAAAGCAAAGTTTTATGGAATCAACCTGACATGTTAAAGTTAATTGAGTTAATTGACTTCAAACAGCCCGAAGGTGTCGTTTACGACAGTATATTTATAAATCTTTCAAATTAAGAACTGAGATATGTAGCAACAATGACACCGAAATATAAATACTAGACTGATTGATTAATTGATTGATTGATTGATTGATTGATTGATTGATTGATTGATTGATTGATTGATTGATTGATTGATTGTAACTTTAAAACTAGTACATGTATGAGTGAAAGTAATGTAAATTTGCTTATACAATCGATGTATGACATTTTTATTATAATACTATTTCGAATTGATTTATAATTACTTATATGTGCGCAAATATCTATCTAACCTCTAGTTCTCCATATATTTTAAATGTTTGCAAATCATAGAAATGGTTCGTCTTTTGCCTGAAAAAGGTATCTCTCGCATAGTTGAACAATGGCGCATTTAAGGTAGTCTTTATACAAATAAATCAATTAATAATGCTTTGATTTTGTTTCATAAAACAAATAAGGTGTTGCGAATGGGTCCAAACATCTCACATCCAATTCCTATACCAGCAATATTGTGTATACTACATGGCATGTTTACGCCAAATATCCAGCATCCGATGTTCGCATATATATTGGTATAGACTACATAATAAATATATATCAATAACATACGTATATATATGTTTTCGTTATGTTGACCTAGTTTCATTTTAATTTTACATCACACATGGTTTAACATATAACTTGAGTTGGGTGCACTACTCGATATTTACCCGATTCATGGTAATGTCGGTGGCTAACGCAACTTGCGAACAGACGTCGTAGTGTCAAAATAACGGTAAGCTTAGTGATACACAAAATCAAGCATTAAACTTGAATTATAAAGAACATTTGTAAAATTGTATTTGGCATCAATTATTAAATACTACTAAAATATCACACGTGAATGCTTTGAATTTGTATTTTGAATGCTTTGAATTTTGTATAAAATGACAACACATATTGATTGCAATGTACTTTAGGTAAACAGAGCTGACCACGGTGTTCTAAGTATGTTGTATTCAGACATGCATTCAAGGGGGAATTGACCTATTCGAATATTTAAGGGTACGCATATGAACTATATCTATTTGTAAATTTGAACATATTTACGATTTGAATTTGAATTTTGTTTTGTCGTCATGTAAATAAGTCTTTATTTTAGCAGCACAGAGTGTCAGTTTAGTCACATGCTGTTAGTGTTTTATATAAAACTGATCGTCTAGACGTGGCCTTTCATCTGGTATATAAATTATATCATTAAATTAAGCTGTTAAGTATTATTTATAGAACTTTCTATTTATTTAGCCGCTTTATTACCGTGGCATTTTAAGAAAACAAACGAAGTTAAAACCATTTATCTTTTATATGGCTTTATAAACAACCTGCATAATTTTAGTATGTTTTAGAGATTTTAATTTCCTATCGGAATATAAAATAAAATGTGCTGGTCATCGAAATATGTTTTTCAGTATGCTTATTTTATTGACCCCAAACCCTTTCGAAAAATAGATGTCTCTGTCGACGTAATGTCATTTACATAACGACGTCGACGGAATTTATATTAAAGGTACATTGCACACTTTGGTGATATATATATTTTAATAGTAATCAGCTATCCATATTAATAGCAATAGTAACCTGCTAGACGTACTGTACATGATATTCAACATATTTAGCAAATCGTCGATTTAACTAGCAAAGGTTGTTCCTACTGTCGGATTCGCAAGAAGCGAAGCCCTGCATATTATAGTACATATAACCTAATACCTTCTCGAAATGAAGCCCCGCGTATCTTCAAACAATTTCATATTTTACAACATGATGATAAATTCTTTGGTAACATGGCGAAATGGTGTTGCATAACTAAACATAATGCCGATATCAGCGATGTGTATACCAAGATGTGTGTCCCTCGTGAAGACACATTTTCGCATATTTATTTGTTAAAGAAACTACCACGCTTAAAATGGCACAATTACACTACAAAACCGTTTACCAAAATTCTATCCAGGTATTCAGGTCATACAGTAATGTATATGTGCCAGTTAAAAGTATAGAGTTATTCGAGGGTTCTTACAATACTTGTGATTGAATATGAGTAAAATGAAGTATGCTTTGGTAACGAATAATTCGACGATTCAATTTTGAGGTTGGTATGGCTGATTAAAACCATTTGTATTGTTTCTATAGTGCTGGTATTCAAAAGATAATCTGTATTTATCCCGATGTCAGTATGTACATCTGATATAAAAACTGTCTGTTGATGGCGGGATACAGACTTTAAATCTCTATCATCCAGATACGCACCAGCTGGATCCGAGCGCAAGCGATTGCCTGCACTCAATGTTCATAAAATGGTTGACTGAAAGTAATTTAAATACTGCTATATACTTTGCAAAGGTGTTGGCGTGGCCTAGTGGATAGCACGGTGGATGTCAGACCCAGAGGACACGGGTCCAAGCCTCGCCGGCGACACTGTGTTTTGTTGGTGTGTTCGTGGGCAAACACTTTCCATTTGCCTTGTCCGTCGTATGGGGACGTAAATCGGGCGGTTCTCTGAGCATGTAAGAGAACCACAGGAATCTTGTTTTAGTAAGAGTAGAGCAGGTTACCGGATGCATGTGTATTTTAATACTTCCCCCCTCTCATTGGCTGCCTCAAATAACCTATAAAGTGTTGATGCAGCGTTAAATAACATCCCATTCATACTTTACAATTTGAATACGCCCAGATAACAAGGGTAAACCCGGTGCTCAACTCACCACACCATACTACACCCTACCCCACTATACCACACCCCACCCCACCATACCATACCATACCACACTCCACCCCACCACACCATACCACACCCCACCCCACCACACCATACCCCACCCCACCACACCATACCATACCCCACCCTACCCCACCATACCACACCCCATCCCAACCCGAAATCAAAACAGCAGGCAAGCATATATTTAACATATATTTGTCAGATTTTAGAGAGCACGCACCGGGTTCAACTCGTTTCATCATAGAAGTTTACGAACAACATATTCTGAAAATGCACCAGAAACCAAGATTTTCGTGTAGGCATGCCTTTTAAGTCAACCAAGATCCACACCTGGATATTGACTTTACACCCTCTGCCCCTCCACCCCCACCGCCCCCACCCCTCCACCTTCTCCCAAGTTTAGAGAAGTATTTTGGAGAGTGCGATCGGGGGTGATCCTCCTCCACCACCCCTCACACACTAACAGCAAAAAACAAATATAATCCTCTCTGATAAGTGCCCAGGTCATGAGGACATAACCTTTATCAGTACTTATAAACCGCGTGGTCCTGTGTACCGTAGTCTAGTTATTCTCTGAACTCGTTGAAGAACCATACACAGAACTCTGAACTCGCTGAAGAACCATACACAGCTATTTATCAAGAGTAAGAGTAAGGCAGGTTCCAGTATTTCCATGTATTTTCCCCTATCGCATGGGAGGCTCTAAATAACATAGCATAATGTCTTGATCAGCCGTTAAATAAGGCCAACCTTGAAAACTATCTTAGTTTTCCCGAATCCTATCTTAGATTTAGACGGGCAGGAAGGTAGGGAACGTTTTGTAAACAAATGATGTAAATCAGCCAAAAACTTAAATAAAGTCCATCATTATAAATATAACTAAAGTCAGCAAAATGTGATAAATAAACACATACGCACAATCTATAGTGTATGAAGGAACAACATATATACTACATGCAGTAACAACTCATATACTGAATGTAGCAACACACACCATATACATGCGGCAAAACACACTATATATGTGAAGCCACATATGATATACTTGACATAAACTATTATGTAGCAACATAATATATACTGTGAGCAACATATGATGAAAGCAGCAACACAAAATAACTGAATTACAGCAACACAATATTCTATATTTATGCAGCAGACCAAGATTAACTAAATGCAGCTGCACACACTACTAGTATACAGAATGTCAAAATACAATTTATATGGAGAGCAGCAACACGAGCTAAACCGAATGCAGTAACACGCTATAAACTAAATGCATCAACACAATATATTCTAAAGGCAGCAACATAATGTATATGGAATGCAGCAAGTCAAGATAATATAATTTCAGCAACAAAAATTACGTTAAACAGTATAGTCATAACAATACGTGCCGAGAATTGTATCAATTGTATCCAACGACTGTAGCACCCTAGAAGCTAGTTTAAAGCAACAACAGCAGCCATTTTTGCCACTGACCATTCCAAGGCGGTAGCCCTATTGTCAATACTGTTTGCGCTTGTTACGTCATATGCCTTTATTCCTTGTTAGCATTGTCATTCATATTTGTCTTTCTGCGTGTTTTTGGGTTTACTGTGTATTTCCTGTTCGACTTTTATTCTTATTTTTAATAAATTTTATTGTGAATTAGGCACGAATGTAAGAGTCTATTTATCAGATAATGCCCAAAACGTCTCATAAGCAACATGTATAATAGTAGCTGCATATATTACAACGGTTTCATATGATGACATGTGTTTGTATGATTACGTCGTATGTTGACTCGGTCTTCTCCGTACGACAAGGAAGAACGGAACTACGTCGTCGATTCCCGTAACCTGGTATTTTTTACGGTTGCGAAAATCGAAGAAAAAATTCCGATGTACTCTGATCTGAACGGAAATGACCGAACGATTATTCTACCTAATTTATTATTCTCCGAGTAGTGTACATGACAAAACACATCACGGATCTGTAGCATGGTCAATGAAATACCTTTTGTATTTGCACATGTGTAAATCGTTTAACGGAAAATAAATGGTGTACTCTAACTACCAGTTATTGGAAGTAAGAGTATCGCTGGTAGCTGAAATGGACATAATACAAAACAGAGTATGGGCTGCGACCATTTCGATGTTTAATCATCCAACTCGATGAGACCATCTCTGCCTATTACGTATTACACTCTCACACTGCAAGTTATGTAATAAATAGAGGTGAAATAACACAAACCGAAACCAGACATATACAAAGCTATACAGTGTAAAAGAAGAAAAATGTCGGGAAGACTGATCTACTTTTCGGTTTTAATGGTTGTAAACATGTATATATGCATATGTCATTAGCAGAGTGAATGATTTTGCGCGAGTTTGAAACAGATGTAAACACCCGATTAACCTGCTAAACACAAACATGAAACAACAGTGATTACACCTATGACGACAGCAACACCGGGTGTAGCGAATTAGCTAACGTGCAATCTGTGCAGGAGAACTTCTAACAAGACACGCCAGTACCTCAGATAATCGAGGTTCGACGTCGGTTATTTCGGACAAGAACCTCAAATCGATCCATTGTGGCGCGGATAAAGTGCAAAAAAGCGATTCAGATAAAAACAGTCATTTAAGAGATATTTAGCAGGATATCTATTTCGTTAAGGCAACATTTCCATTTGCCAAAAATACCCCACGAATGGCCGCATTAAAACATGTTTTGATTCTACCTGCAACATTGCTTTACATTGCCATCTGTTTCTGATCCGTTCACAGCTTAGTTTTTTAAGTTTGCCAAAAATAGTGATTTTTTTTTTTTTTTTGCAACACACTTGTTTTTATCGACAGCAACGAGTAAGCACGTTAATTTAATATTCGAAACAAATTTCATGAACATCGAATTGAATTTAGGATATTTTATGTCCGTTGGCATTCTGAAAAGTGTTATGAGAACAAGTATATACAGAGTGGTTTGTCAAAAGAGACACGTGTACATACTTTGAGCTGGGAAACCTGTGAATTAATATTCTACATATCCAAGTTTATTTCACTTACGTGCGACATTTTTTTTATCACATTGTGTCCTTTGGCATGAGTTACGTCACAGCAACTGTTTACCACTGTATTGGTTCCCAGTTGCAAACAAAGGGAAAGCTAGATGTATTGATTATACACTCTTTTTCAGGAGTGTTTGTTAAACGCATGTCCTATGTGACAGTTTATCGTCCGACAAAAAAACAAAACAGTTTAAGGATTGTTGTTTAACCAAGACTATTACTTATTTAAAGTTTCAAGATTGTAGCTCAAATAGTTCATGAAAACTGTCGGGAAAGAATTGTTCCGGATCAAGTCACAGTTATCTTGGCATTTGACGTACTAACTATATACTCAATAGATGACGTTGTTGCAAAATGGATACTATTTTCATAAAGTTTTGAGGCTGAAAGTATAATAATAAATAAATTACAGCACAAAAGGTGTTTTGCGTGATCGATTACTGTTACTAACTTTAAAGTTAATAGGAGTTACTTTAACACGGATACTTCTTCTTTATAGTTGTATGATTGAATTTCAAATAGTTACAATAGGTAAAATACTTCTCAGGATTCCGTCATTGTCAGGTCAATGTGACTTTGATGACCTATTAAAACCAAAAGCAAAAGTCCTTCTCCCCTCACCAAGGGCATTGTACTTAAGAAGTTGATTACGTTTAAGTGTTATACTTCAGGAACTGTGGCATGAGATCATGGTAACCTTGGCATTTAACCTACTAAACCCAAAAGTAATAAAGTTCCTCCTTTTACCGAATGGGAATGTGCGTATTAGGTTTTATGAGTATATGCGTTATACTCCTGGAGTTATTGCTGGGAATATGTTTGTACATATGTGATATGCGGTCAAGGCGACATTGACCGTTAGCCTAGTGACCTCAGAACAACGCAGTTTCTACTCTGACCAAGGGCAGTGTATCTATGTACTTTTGTAAAGGATGGGTGTTACGCTTTAAAATGCGTAATGTCACATGAATTCATTGCAACATTGAACATGTTGAACGTAAACCTACTGACCCAAAAAATAATAATGTGTTATCTCTAATCAATAGATATGTACCGATGAATTTTCATGAACGTGGGTATTATGATTTCAAAATTATTGCACTGAGTTATATTTCCATATGAGGTTATGGCGACCTTGACATCTGACTGACTCACTCCAAAAACAACAAAGTTTCTCCATTTACCAAGGGTAACGTACTATTGAAGTTTCGGTAACGTACTCTTGAAGTTTCATGCGAGTGTGTGCTGTGGTTTCAAATTAATCGCGCAAAATGCACATTTCTATATCAGGTCATGGCGACCTTGACAGTTGACCTAATGACCCCAATACAATAGAATTTCTCATCTCATCAAAGGCAAGCTACCTATGACATTTCATGAGTGTGGGCTGTGTGGTTTAGAAATTATCTTGCGCAGTGCGTATATTCATATAAGGTCATGGTTATCTTGACCGTGACTTGCTGACCACAAATACAAAGGTTCCTGACATTAATTAGGGAAATAAACCTAAGACGTTTGCATGAGTGTGATTGTTGTGGTTTTGAAGTTATTGGCGGAGTGCGCATTTCCATATATCAAGTTCCATGAGTATGGATAGTACGGCTTAGAAATTATCGTCCCTAATGTGTACTTGTTCACTGACGGACAGACGTACATACCCTTACATAGTACATGTACGTCACCTTTTTCAAATGGGCATATAAACAGGAGGATAATGAAAAATCATGGATTGTTTTAAATGGCCAGAATTAAATACTCGACCCAAAGGTACAAACGGAACGAAGTACGAGTTCCTCTACTCCCACAGGTGAGAACGTTTCGAGGATGTACTGCACACCATGAGGCCCACATTGGATTATACCGGATCCGTAGGGTATCACACACGATCATTAACGGCTATTTGCGGAGTGTTGTTGGTCTGCTTAAACCATGTGATCAATTCAAACGATTTCATTAAACATATGTGCGATTGATTTTAGGGGACGATAATAAATTTAACTCAAACGATGTTGTTTTATTGTTAACAAACATTCCGATAGTTGTAAATATTTATGGAGTTCCTAGAACACACATGTACCCCGATCGCGTGTGTTACCCGTTTCTTGAAGAGATACTCGAAAGACATGCTGGAGATCATCAACAGTAAATCCACAGAGCACATAAAAAAGACGGGTAAAAAATGTAAACAATGTTAGGCAAGGATTAGTTTATTATAAGGGCTGGTTGCATTTTAGTGCAAAGCTGGAGTACTAAATTATGACTAGGGAGTATTGTAGTGAAATAATTGCTTTCCACTATTTATTGGTTTCATGGTATTGTAGTGCAATTTGGCACAGTGCTATAAATAACCAAATACCTTTCAATAGTACAATTTGGCTCTGTACTATAGCCTATTCGACTTGTGTCTGAATTAACAAGTTAGTTAATTTACTGTTAGAAAAAGATCGTATTCACTTGGGTTTCAGGTCACTGGTCTGTTGATATGTGCCCGGGTGTACACAGCTGCATGTTGATACTTAGTCTGTAATTCGTCATGTTATATATATATACTGTGGCACTGGGTTAAGATTACCAAGGCGTGGCATAGTGCCCGGGCTGTACGCAATTATAGATTGATACTTTGTAATTCTATAGAGATCTAGATTCTTATAAACAGCAAGTTTGAGTACATAACAATAAACTTTCTAGTTTGGCAACTGTTGGGTTAGGAAATGTAACTGTGGTATATTTAGACTCTTAGACTAATATTAAGACTATGGTGTTTAACACTGGGTTGTGCTAACTCTGGGTGCTTATTGTAAGGCCTACACTCATGGTGGTTGATTACTCTACTAATTTATGGTATTCCTAATCTATCGATATATGTAAACTGTGACACTGAGTTGCGATGACCTAGGCGTGACTAGTGTCCGGGCTATACACAGCAGTGTGGCATTGCTTATCTAAAATCCTGGCCGTCATTATTCATTGATGAACTGACATTTAGGCAGATAGGACTTAACTTACTATAATAGATGCCAGAGTTAGAGTGTAAAAAAACACTTCCAGAATCCTATTGCCTATATTTTCTATCAAGCATTCAGAGACATAAATGTTTATGTCTAATGTATATGTCTCTGTCGTGTGTCATATAATACTTTATTGACATTGGTGGCATACATTATTTACTGTAAATGCGCATCTGTGCTTTGTATATTGTTTCAGATGTTTAGTTCTCTGTAACAGCTTTGAATAAAAGTTATACATGTTACATTACATGTTTTAGTGTTTTACATATAGATATCTTGACTTATGTTACACCATTGAACGTAATGGAATACAGTGAAGTTATGTGAAGTGTGATACAGCAATACACATTTATCTGGTTGAACCGGTGGTTTCATCATGACGAGATTACCTAATTGTCACACTGTTACGTAACAGTACCGTAGTTACTATTTTAGAGTTAAGGGATATTTGTTTGAAGCGTTTAATATACTAATACGAGACCCATGTCAGCAATATGGTTTCAATTGTCCACTATTACTATTACTACTACATATTACCGTTTATACTAGTACCGCTTCAAATTGGTGTCAGAAGTGGAATAGCTTCTAGGCACACACGCTAAGCGTAGAACTTATAAAGCCATTATTTAGTGTCACCATAATGATCATATAGTACATGTACCGTTATTCAATGTGGGCGACCACAATCATCATATAGAGCCATGGTTAAATGAGTCTAACCATAATGATACTATAGTGCCATTATTCAATAAGGGCGACCACAATAATCATATAGAGTCATTGTTAAATGAGTGTAACCATAATGATACTATAATACCATTATTAAATGTGGGCGACCACAATAATCATATATAGACATTGTTTAATGTGTGCATCCATAATGATACTATAGTGCCATTATTTAATGGATGTGACAATAATGGTCATATAGTGTTAGTATTCAAAATGGTTATTTAATGATGGTGATGGTAATTTAGTGCCATTATTGAATATGGATGATCTTAATTGTTTCATAGTACCATTAGTCAACGTGTTTGATCATAACTGATATATAATGCCATTATTATAATTATTTAGATCATGGGTCCAACGCTCTACCACTAGATCACAACGTGCCATTATTAAATGAATGTGACAATAATGGTCCTAAACAGCTCAACAATAATGGCCATATAGTGCAATTATTGAATAGGGGTGATCTTAATTGGTTTACAGTGCCATTCGTCAATGTATGATCTGGATTGATACATGTATATAATACCATTATTATAATTATAAAGGTGACCATAGTGGAACTATAGTGAGATTTATTCAATGTGTGTAGCACCACTATCAAATATCGATCCTACACGGCCATTATTTAATCTTTGTGAGCATACTGGTCCAATACATCCACTATTCAATCTGTGTAATCATTATAGCCTTAAAATGCCATAATTCAGTGTTCGTGACCCTAATGGTAATATAGTCCCATTATTCAATGGATGTGAAACCATGGTGACAGTCCGAAACAGCTCGACAGGAAGACCTGCATCGCATAGAAGCTGAGATTGGGACATGGAGTTTAATCTAAGTAAGTGTTTTGTTATACACATATACGCTAATCAACCCCAATACAACTAAAGGATATATGAAAGGCCATGACCGGATATTGATCAGGTACAGCACAGGGTGGCTTGCGAGACATTGGGGAAGTATTAGTATAAAATAGGTATGCCTTGTGAACAATCTAGCATTTTTTTCGAATCTTTTACAATCATCACCAGATTGTTGATACCAATGAAAGCTTGAACGAGTTAAAACAAAAGCCAAATTGGATTAATAATACCGGAGTTATGAACCATGCTTTAGTTAAAAGTGTTCTATTTTGCCTCATTAAGACGATAGGTCCTTCATTTGGCCGGGTTTTAATGACACTTTGCAGGGATGATCAGTACAAAATATAGTTATGCAAATCGTTACCGTTTTCCGATTGAATGATTTTTGTGGATTTATTGCCCTTTAAAGGTTTTAATAAACAAATTGTGTCCGGGCTAGTTCTCCTGAACCCCTGGGCTAGTTGTGCATATTATCACCATGTTCCGACTGAATGAATTTTGGCGGAGTTATATCCCTTTAAAGGTTTGGATACACACACTTTATCCAGAGTAGTCCCTTTTGAACTCCTGGCGAAATTTCACCGAACTTTGGCAGGTATGATGAGTACCAAGACTAGTTGTGTATATCATCGCCGTGTTCCAGAATGATTTGTGGCAGAGTTATGACCCTTTAATTGTGTTAATACACTAACTTTGAACAGGCTAGTTCTCCTGAACACCTGGCTGGATTTCAACGAAACTAGGCACGGATGATCAGTACCAAGCCTAGTTGCACATCTCATCACCTTGTTTTTGTTGAATGATGTTCGACACAGTTATTGTTCGTTATGCACACACGTTGTCCGGACTAGTTTTCCTAAACTCCTGGCTGGATTTCAGTGAAACTTGGCAGGAATGAACAGTACCAAGCCTAGTTGCGCATATTCTATTCATGTTGCGGTTGAATGATTTTTGTTGGAGTGTTGGCTCTTTAAAGAGTTGAATAGACACACATTGTCTGGACTATTTCTCCACAAGCACTGTGTCGACTTTCATCGAAACTTGGTTACGGCTGTCATTGTCGTGTTCCGGTTGAATGATGTTTAATGGAGTTATTACACTTTGATGGTGTTAATACACTGACATTGTACAGGCCAGTTCTCCTGAACCCATGGTCGGATTTGAACGAAACTTGGCGGGGATGATCAGTACGAAGCCTAGTTGCGCATATCCGCCGTGTTCCGGTTGAATTATATTTGGCCCCTATGGCCCATTATACATAAACTATATCCGGACTTGCTGGATTTCAGTGAAACTAACTTGGCAGGAATAATCAGTGCGAAGCCTGATTGTGTATATTGTTGTCGTGTTCCCCATCAAAGACTCCATAATACCAGTACAGCGATATTGGCCCTCTTGGGCCTCCTGTATAAACTTCTTCGCATAGAAACAAAAAGCTCAAATGAGCTATTTTATATCATTCACCCATCTGTTTCTCTATCAACAATTGCTTTAAACAACATCTTCTCTGAATGGGCCTTTTGTTTATAGGCATGAACGTGAGGCAATACCGTATATTTGTTTTTATGGAATTTTACATGTAGCTTCTAGTTCTTTGAATGGGGTGGGTAGGCAAGATATTCAACAAGAATAAGTAGTTGTATGATATTGTAATTGTGCAAATTGGTATTGTGATCGGTCATCATGTTTTGTCCATCGTCCCTCAGTCCATCATCACCAAGCCTTGTTTGTGTTCACTATGCTGCATACTTGCAGTACGAATCCAGCATTTACTGCACTGCAGCAGATATACTGCATTGAAACATATACTGTATTGAAACATGCATGTCCAGCAAAATTACCAAATTTAAAACATATAGCATTCCCTAATTCATTACGTGCGACAGTTTATTTATCACATTGTGTTCTTTGGCATGAGTGACGTCACCTCGACTGTTTACCACTGGATTGTTTCACAGATGCAAACAAAGGGAAAGGTAGATGTATTGATTATGCCCGCGGCATTATACACTATTTTTCAGGAGTGTTTGTTAAATGCATGTCCTTTGTGACATTTGACCGTCCGACAAAAAAACAACATTATCAGGATTGTTGTTTAACCAAGACTATAATTCTTTTAAAGTTTCAAGATTGTAGCTCAGATAGTTCATAAAAGCAATCGGGAAATAATTGATCCGGATCAAGTCACAGTTATCTTGGCATTTAACCTACTAACCCCAAAAGTAATAAAGTTTCTCCTTATACCGAATGGGAATGTGCATATAAGGTTTTATGAGTATATGCGTTATACTCCTGGAGTTATTGCTGGGAATATGTTTGTACATATGTGATATGCGGTCAAAACAAACCTTGACCGTTAGCCTAGTGACATCAGAACAACGCAGTTTCTCCTCTGACCAAGGGCAGTGTATCTATGAACTTTTTTTAGGGATGGTTGTTACGCTTTAGAATGTCACATAAATTCATTACAACATTGAACGGAAACCTACAGACCCCAAAAAGAATAATGTTTTTATCTCTAATCAATAGCTATGTACCGATGAATTTTCTTGAGCGTGGGTACTATGATTTTAAAATTATGGCTCTGAACTGTATTTCCATATGAGGTTATGGCGACCTTGAAATCTGACTGACTCACTCAAAAAACAACAAGGTTTCCCCATTTATCAAGGGTAACGTACTCTTGAAGTTTCATGCGTGTGTGTGCTGTGGTTTCAATTAATCAATTCAAGACGTTAACAATAACGTTTGCATGAGTGTGATTGTTGTGTTTTTGAATTTATTGGCGGAGTGCGTATTTCTATATATCTAGTTCGATGAGTACGGGTAGTATGGCTTCGAAATTATTGTCCCCAATGTGTACTTGTTTACTGACGGACAGACGTACACACCCTTACAAAGTACATGTACGTCACTTTTTTCAAATGGGCATATAAACAGGAGGATAAGGAAAAGGCATGAATTGTGTTAAAGGGACAGAACACCATGTTGAATTAATTAAATACTCGACCCAAATGTACAAACGGAACGAAGTACGAGTTCCTCTACTCCCACAGGTGAGAACGTTTCGAGGATGTACTGCACACCATGATACACAACTCAAACACCACAATGAGGCCCACATTGGATTATACCGGATCAGTTGTTTATAACTAACGATCATTAACGGCTATTTTCGGATTGTTGTTGGTCAGCTTACACCATGTGAGCAATTCAAACGATTTTACTAAACATATATGTGAATGATTTCAGGGAACGATAATATATTTAACTCACACGATGTTGTTTTATTGTTAACAAACTTTCCGATAGTTGTAAATATTTATGGAGTTCCTAGAACACACATGTACCCCGATCGCGTGTGTTACCCGTTTCTTGAAGAGATACATGAAAGACATGCTGGAGATCATCAACAGTAAATCCACAGAGCACATAAAAAAGACGGGTACTTTATGGAGCATCGAGTTTAAATTTGAAGAGAAGAAAATAGCTCTTGGACGATGATGGACTGAAGGACGATGGACAAAACATGATGACAGATCACAATACTAATTTTCACATTTACAATATCATACAACTACTTGTTCTTGTTGAATATCTTGCCTACCCACCCCATCAAAGAACTAGAAGGTACCTGTACACTTCCTTAAAAACAAATATACGGTATTGCTTCGGATTCATGCCGATAAACAAGATAAACAAGATGCCCATTCAGAGGAGATGTTGTTTAAAGCAATTGTTGATAGAGAAACAGATGGGTGAATGATAAAAATAGCTCACTTGAGCTTTTCGTTTCTATGCAAAGAAGTTTAAACAAGAGGCCCAAGAGGGCCAGTATCGCTGTACTGGTTATATTGAGTCTTTGATGGGGAACACGACAACAATATCCACAACCAGGCTTCGTACTGATGATTCCTGCCAAGTTAGTTTCACTGAAATCCAGCCAGTCCGGATAAAGTTTATGTATAATGCGCCATACGTCCTTATGGGCCAAAAGTAATTCAACCGGAAAACAGCGATGATATGCTTCGTACTGATCATCCCGGCCAAGTTTCTTTAAAATCCTACCATGGTTTCCGGAGAACTAACCTGTACAAAGTCAGTGTATTAAAACCGTTAAAGGGTCATAACTCCACCAAAAATCATTCAACCAGAACACGACAATGACAGTCGTATATATATGTTGAAAGTTATTATTACAAAGATAAAAAATAATGGATGGTGTTTCCAAAGTCCATGGTGGAATGTGTGGTACTTTGTACTTGGCAATCACATTTAGGTCGATTTCAGTGTCTCTTAATTTTGGTTTAATACGAAGACCAAATGGTCGAATGGCCTTCGGTTTTTGATAAAAAAGCGGTTCAACTAGGATTGAAAACATTATCGAAAGGTGGGTTTGAAGGGTTAGATTTTAATTTAATGGCATTTTGAAGGGCTAATTTGTCCCGTCTATGAGACAGTGATGGTTCATTAGCGTCAACATATAGACTTTCGGCTGGTGATGTACAAAATGCACCTAAGGCGAGTCGTAATCCTTGATTATGTATAGGATCGAGCATTTGCAAGTATGACTTGCGAGTCGATTTATATACTATTGAGCCGTAGTCCAGCTTGAATCTGATAAGAGATCTATAAAGTTGTAAAGGTACTTTACGATCTGCTCCCCAATTAGTGTTTCAGGTGTAATATAAACGTTAATTTCGGTCGAAAATAAGACCAAAGAATTTTGTTTCATCAACTACTGGTATTGGTGACCCATCCAGTATTAGGGTCTTCATGATGTTTACGTAGTTGATAAAAGTGCATACAATTAGTTTTAGATTTAGAAAATTTAAAACCATTTTCATCCGACCAGGTCTGAAGTTTATTCAGACATTGTTGCAGGTGTCTCTCAATAGTATTCATGTTTTTTGCACGATAACATATAACAAAGTCGTCAACATATAGAGAGCAATCCACATCAGGAGTGATGCATTTAACTATACTGTTAATTTTTGTATTAAAAAGGGTGACAGAGAGTATGCTGCCATGTGGCACACCCATCTCCTGCTCATGAATGTCAGAGAGGGTTGAACCCATTCGGACATGAAACTGTCTATCATCTCAGAAATTCTCTATAAAAATTGGTAATCGGCCTCTAAGACCAATGTCATAAAGATCATTCATGATACCGTACTATCATGCGGTATCATAAGCTTTCTCCAAGTCCAAAAATACAGCGACTAGATGTTCTTTCTTTAAAAAAGCTTCCCTAATAAATTATTCAAATCGAATGAGATTGTCTGTTGTGCCTCTTTGGCGGCGGAATCCACGTTGATACTTTTTTTATCAGCTTGCTGGATTCCAGGTACCAAACGAGTCTCTCATTAATCATTTGTTCCATGGTTTTACATACACAACTCGTTAAAGCAATAGTGCGATAATTTATTGGGTCCGTATGATCCTTTCCAGGTTTGGAGACTGGAATAACGATTGCTTCCCGCCAAGAATCGGGGAAGTTTCCGGTCACCCAAACCTTATTAAATATATCAAGAAGTGCAGAGAGACGGGTTTCAGGTAAATGTTTTAATAATTGATAATGGATATCATTAGGACCAGCTGATGTATCATGAGCCATTTTAAGGGATTTTAGACTTGAAATTCAGCTTCTTCTGTTCTTTTAGCTTCTTATTTTTTAGAAAATTTGGTTGACAATTTTCAGAAGAAGAGTTTTTTTAGAAAAATGTTTCTGCCAAAGTGTTTGTAATATCTTTGACAGATGTAATATCATCATTATCAATTTTAAGATGATTTACACAACTATAATTACCTTTACCGTTTATTTTCCGGACCATGTCCCACGTCATTTTAAGAGATAAGCAAAGTTCAGTCTAAAGACATAAGATCTCCAGGATTTCCTCTTGCTATCCTTAATAGTACGACGGGCTTTCGCACGAAAAACTCTAAAAGTATCTAATTTATTTTGAGTTGGCCCAATTTGGTAAAGATCAATTAATAAATGAAGGTGCTACAGTGTTCACAATGCAAAAGTTAGCGGACGACGACGGACGACGTACGACGACGACGACGACGGACAACTCGCCATCCCATAAGCTAAAAAATAATATAATTGTCAATTATTAAAGTCAATAATGATAAAAGTACAATCACAAAAAGTAGCCGCGAAAATTGAATTCATAATCCTACCACTGAATATAATAGCATATCACATTAACATATATCTTTCTTCAGTGTACAAACAATGCATTTATTTATAACCAATAACTTTTAAACTCACCTAGCTTGAATAGCAGCAGACATATTAGACATATTCAAATCTGCAAGGGAGGTTACTCCAATGGTTAAAAAAAAAGTGCTGCCATCTGGAGTACTGAACAAAATCAGATGTTTTGCATGCTTGCAGTGTATGCTTCTTTGAAGTTTATGCTTCTTTGCAGTATATGCTTCTTGGAAGCATGATTTGAATAATTTTAAAGTCAGTGCAGTACTGTTGCAGTAGTTTGCAGTATACTTGCAGTAATGATGCAATGGAGCATACTTTTAATTTGTATAATTTACAGCAGCATGAATGCAGCATGATTGCAGTAGCAATGCAGTATATACTGCATTGCAGCATATTTATTCATCATGCTTGTAGAAGTTGCAGGATATACTTGTAAGCAGTATGTTTGAAGTATGAACGCAGCGTGTGCCCGTACCTGCGCAACATGGCCAGTTTCTAGTAGCGACAACAACCGGGACACGAGGTGGGCCCGTTATCATTCCTCACTGGAGGAACATAATCCACAACCTCAGTGGAGGTTAACCATCATTATATCGTGTCATCAACCCTTATAGAAGGCATTTGATGACACTCCCCCATTGGATTCGCGCATCATCATCTTCATGAGCTCTCGCGCATCACAGTTATCGCGCTAGATCATAGATCAACATTGTTATAACTTTAACAAACACTTTAGTGTCGTATATAATCGGTCGACACATTCAGTATTTGTAATAATACTAAGAACGTCTTAAACGTTCATGGTACATTCTTTTCATATTTTAAAAGTTGCATTAAACTTATGTAAATGCATTCACCGTCATTGATTCTTTCCTGAGTTAGCCCTAACCACTAGGGTCATCCTGCGACATACATAGTTAAATAATCTCTTCTACTCGCGAATTCATGAACGGCCTTTGATAGTTACCAATGCAATGAGATAAAAGGTTTCTATTTAATACCATGGTAATCGCATTACTTACTCTTCAAATGTACGTATGGCAAAGATTCTATTTATTATCCAATTACATCTGATATATATCTATTTCATGTACGCATGCTAATTGTTCTAATATATGATGTAAATCAATGAATAAACATTATTGTGTGTCGTTATATACATCCTGCATACAATGATAATATACCGATAATCTCTATTAGATTCATTATTAAACTATAATTGCTACTTTCGGTATTCTCCGTACTACGCACCGGCTGTTTCCGTTATATTTCGCAATGGTATGGTACGGCTTTTACTCCAAACCTCATGTAAACGCTCGTTTACGTTATAAGACATATGCGCATTAGTTTGTACAGGATCAAATCCCTTCAAATACAGCGTATTACTTAAACTTAAGTTAAAATCACTTAATGTTTACCAACGCTTACATATTTATAAATATGTTGTCAATATACGGATCTTTTGCCCATTTACAGCCTTGCAAATGGTACTACATTTATCGCGCTGAAATCTGGTGCTCTTTGGTTTCTAGTAGAAATTCCTTATGCGTCAGAAATGCCATAATCTGAGGCAAATGAAAGGTTGAAAAAGTTGAGTAAACAGTAAAGGCAACTGCAGCTTACGGCGTGGTATTATGACGACACGTATCAATGACACGATGTAATGGTCAGATACCACACTGGGATGAGGCAATGACATGGTGGAAGCTACGTTGGAACTTTGCAATACAGTAATTGTACGGAGCAAACTGCCTCTTGAAAGTGTAGCATCATATAGTGACGTCTGTTATCTGTTAATCTTCAGTCGCACCATTACAACTTGCCTTCATACCACTTTATCGTGTCATCTAACAATTGCATCGCGGCTTCATTGAAATTTCCTAGCAAGCACCACATACTACCATGAATTTCACAGCATTCCGTAGTTAACACATATGTTAAGTGAATATATGTACATTGCATGTGCCGAACGTACATTTACTTGTTTAATAAATGGGGATTAGTTTGGAATTGTTACGTTAATCATTTCAATGTCAAATTTATTATAAACATATCTACTTGTTATCAACTATATGTGTTTAATGTGGAATATTGTTACGTTAATCATTTCAATGTCAATTTGTATTATAGACGCATCTACTTGTAATCAACTATATGTGTTTAATGTGGAATGTTGTTACGTTAATCATTTCAATGTCAAATTTATTATAAACACATCTACTTGTAATCAACTATGTGTTTAATTCAGAATTATTTTTCATTATTCGGCATTTATGAACTTGGGAGTAAATGGTAAACTCCATGAAGGGCGTTAGCGAGTGTGATACTTTGCCATTTACAACCGGCGTTTTAAAACGCCTAAACACCGAAAAAATACAAATAAATTCTCAGTAGTATAGTCATCAGAATTCACATCTATATGAAGTCATGAGCCGGGGCAGCCGGGACAGCCGGGACAGTCGGGGCAGCCATGTTGCTATAGGTCACGTGATGTCATAGTCGCTCCCAATATCTGGGTCAGCCCCTCCCACTTCCAATGACATCGCGGGTTTTACTCACCCACGCATTAGGGTTTTTTCGATGACGCGGTATTGAGATTATGTTGAGAAGATTCACGCCAACAAATAGCGGACACGCCCTTCGGGATTTTCCCTTGACTAATTAACTTGACCGAGATATAGAGACGCGCCTGTTGTCCAACAACATATTATTATCCCAACCAATGCATGTCATCCCTTTTTTCCATGACAACACATGACAAACTAACAATATATCACTCCTAAATCTATTATTCCCTTATGAGTCAGGTTATTTTCCGTGACATCATACCATTCATTAACCTAAGAAAATAAGTACACCACTCCTTTTGACAAACTCCGCGATCCCTTATGAGTCATGGGCTTTTTTCCATGACATCATTGATCAACATTCAGTTTGATTGGTCGATTGATTATGACTCATACCCAAAGAAGATTCCTCAAAGTGGACGTTCAATTTGATTGGTCGCACCAAAATAACTAAGCAGTGTCTTTATAAGCCGATGTCTAATTCAAATTGTGTCAGCTAAGTTTGAAATCGGAATGAGAGAAAGAAACGGTATTGATAAATAAAACAAAATGTTCTTGTTAAAAACATAGAATACATTAAGATTATTTCAAAAGTAGCATTGATTTTATATCGGCCAATGACGTTAGTGTTATTTATTATCTATTTACTTGCGCGTTATTAAAAAAAAGAATAATATAAATTACTGAATACACAGATTGGATATCTTAAGGTAGGGTGACCCTATTTATTTAATTGTAAAGCAATAATATTTTTTCCATTTCCATGTACCGAGGCATAATGACCCTGTCAATACTTGCATAGTGTTTCTCAAAGCGATGACGCAGTTTAAATAAACATAAAGGATGGACTGTGATAAAAATCGATACTGTCGGGAGATTTATCGGGGGTAAAGTGAATTACCTACAGTTATACAGATAGAAACATTACCTACAGTTATACAGATAGAAACAGTTACGCCGGTTTATATTACGTGTAAACATAACTAATTGTATCCACTTAAAGCACACACTTTAAAGCTACATTTGTTTGTTTACACGTTAGGCTACATCACGGGTACTAAACATTGAAAAGCGATAGCACTCGTTCAGCAGTTATGTATTAGAATATAGAGCCGCTATAAGGAAGATGCAGAGAATGTCGGCTTTTTCGGCATTAATATTCCAGTAATGGACACGAGTGACGTACCCTTATAAGTTAGTAACCGAAGTACCCGTAGGATTCATACCGGAAGTAGAGTATAACAAACTGGAAGTATGACCTAGTAAGGGAATAATAGGTTTAGGAGAGATATATTGTTAAATAATCATATGTTGTCATAGAAACAAGTGATGGCATGCAATGGTGGTGATAATAATATATTGTTTGAGGACAAACCACTAGGTGCTTCTCTATATCTCGGTCAAGTTAATGACAGGGAAAATCCCAAGGGGCGTGTACGCTATTTTTTGGCGTGAATCGTTGTAACATAATTTCACTACTGTGATAGTCATCGGAAAAACCCTATGGTGTCAGTTATATTGGTATATTATTTTATAAGCATTTTAAATGGTATGTTTCACAAAATATTACAGCAGAATTAAAAAGAAATTACGATTAAATATGTTTTTCAACAAAAAAGAAAAACACGCAAGCAGGTTAATGGGGATATAGCGACACAGTCAAACAATTTTTATTGTTGAGAGTTCTGAAAAAACTTGGAAAACGGTGAAAGAATTATCAAAATCGGATGATAAACAAAGAAGATATGATCATTTGAATGTTCTGTTGAAACGGATTTTTAGAGCTATGACATCACAGTTCTGAATGACCATATATGGAATACTGATCAATATGAAAATTTACTCATTGATAGGGTTAAAAATAAAGTAACTGTATGAAGAATATTTATAACTAATGACAATAATGCTTTATAAGACCATTTAAGGAGTTTGCATTCACTTGCAGTGATTTTCTTTGCTTTAAATGATACTTATCAATATTCCATATATGGTCATATGGAACTATGACGTCATAGTTTTCAAAAGGAGGGGATCCCATATCTATTTTAGAACAAACTTTAAATAGTCACATCTTTTTGTGCGTCGTTGTGGGATAATGAATTGACAAACTGATTGGTACAAATGATAACACGTTTTATTCGGCCAGACAGGGCCCTATATTATACGGCTCAAACAGACGAGGCTCTCCCAGACAATGTTTAAGTCTGTATATGTATGCACATTTTATCCATGCACGCAAATATGACGTGGCCTTAAAAATGGCAGACTCGTCAACAGAATAATGACTGGAACTTCCTTGAACCATACTTAAAACAGATGAGGTATCTATGAACTTTAATTAAATAACATTAACCTTTTATCACGAAGCATTTGTCCCTAAACATAGCCATCCTAGAATGCCACATCATGTCTCCATAATTCAAATGACAACTGTGACCGCTTTCTGACCATGGCCGAGTTATTAAGCATATAAAATCAGTTCACACAAAATGTCAGCGCTATATTATATTATAGTAATTTAAAAGAAAATCAATTCAACAGACTAAATGATATCTGGCTCGGTAGTATAATTAGTATGAGCTCGAGGAAGCTATATGTTTGAAAAGTGCATTCGCACTGGTGTGTCTAACTTTATCAATAAATGGAATGAACGTCCTGTTCCCCTTTTTCCGATTTTGATAATTCTCTCACCTTTTTGCAAGTTTTTCAGAACTCTTAATATAATAGCTGTTTGGATGTGTCGCTACTTTCCCTTTACTAAATCAACAGAGTAGCATAAATACATGTTTATTCATCGCGGATAGTTTATAATTATTGTCACGATCCCGATATTTTAAATAAAACAACTGTTAAGTCTTTCAAAAGTAGACCTCTAATGTGACAGGATGTTTTGAACAGAAGTTCCACGAACAGACGTTGATTCAATGGTATCGAGTCGTTTGACACTATCCCTTCTACACCGTTAACTTGAAACTATGGTATTTGATTGGAATTTATGTTAGGTGTGGAATGGATTATTACAATATGAATATCTTCCCCTGGGGCGGGTCTAGGATGGGAGTAGTTTTACATAACATCTACAATTACACCTACATGCTTAACGTAATTATGTATGTATTATTGTCGCCTCAATGGTCAATACACATACTAAGTGGTTATGGCGTGTCCCCCTTGGTGTTTTTTCATATAGGGTCACGTTGCAGCCATGTTTATAGACGTTCGTAAGATCCGTACACGGCAGCCATGTTTATAGACGATCGTAAATTTCGTAAATTTAGCTTTTAATTGTTCTTTGTTATTCTACCATAGGTTAAACTATAGTTTTGGAGCAATATAGTCAAGTTAAGAGTATAAAAAAATGCTTTAAGCTATTATTATTATAAATGATTGAACCACGCAAGATATGTATAAAACCTAACGGGACGCCGCCAGTTTGAAAAAGTCTTTGAAAACTGATCTCCCTGGCATTGTAGCTATCGTTTTTATAAGAAATCGCGTATTCCTCACCCTAAAATGTTCTAAATGTTATTATTTTGTCAACAGGCAATATACGGACACCAACTGGTTGATATCTGATGTGTTAAGGTTCCAGTAAGGTCTTTTAGATATCATTGAATTATATAGGGAAATCTCAAACTAACATAATTTCCAGATTTCTTATTATTTTCACACCGAATTTGCAATATAAATTCTTCACATTCCAATCTGGGTAGTAGGAGCAATAAATAGTAAAATAAATCCATACACGGTTAATAAAAGTTGTTTTTCCTTTTCAAGGTACGTGTATATTGTGTAAGGGGCTACTAAACAGTTGAGGCGTAATAGCAGGAAATGCAACACGAGGTGACTGCGTATGGATTGAAAGCTGTAGTCCCGCGGTTTCTTAATGGTGAAGATTTCTCAGACTTTACTGGAACTTTAATGTCGATATGTAGCGTTAATACGCACACATTGTGGAGAAACCTCGGTAGCGATCAAGTTAAGAAAAAACCCTGCTAAGATCGAACGGGATAAAAGTATCCATAACCACACGGAACTGTATTCCCGGATTTGTCATATTAAGGCAAATAAACAAATAAAGAAAGAAGAAAAAGTAAAGCATCCCACCTTGTTTACCTTTATTTTGACGTTGGAACTACCTCGGAAGTAACGATGGAGCACTTTTGCATTTACCTCCAAACGGAGGTAGCTCCTCATTACCAGCCGTTATTACATCGGCGAACATAAAAACAACAAGAAAGTTTACAGATAGTGAGCAGATTCTCACTTAATAGCGTGATGTTCAAGACAATAGCGTTTGAAGGCCCGTGTATATTGTTTAAGGGGCTACTAAACTGTTGAGGCGTAATAGCAGGAAATGCAACACGAGGTAGATTGCGTATGGTTTGAAAGCTGTAGTTCCGCGGTTTCTTAATGGTGAAGATGTATCTTCATAGACTCTATCCTACGTAGTATTCAACATAAATGTATCGATAGTCTCTATATAGGTCACGCTCTTAATCACGAAGACTGCTTGTAGTAAAATCTTCATGAGTAAATAATATGAGTGCAACGATTAATCGAGATACGATGATATCGCGAGACTTTCTCTCACGATACACGTACCGTACCATGTGGTCTGTATCGCGATACGGTAACGATACACAAATAAGCACAAACTTGCCCTTACTTACAAAATAATCTCGCAACTAATTGTAAAAAAATATCTTTCTTAGGTTTTTCTATTATTTGAGGTTGTTTAAAGGATTATTAATGTAAGTAGCTACTGTATTTACACTCCATATGCTAATATTTTGACTTATTTTGCGAAAATAATGTATTATTTAATGAAACTTTGTATCGCGATACGTATCGTATCGTCAGTCAAGTATCGCGATATATATCGTATCATGTGAAAAGCGTATCGTTACAATAAATGATGCAAGTATATGAACATTTGAGACAACTGATTGGTTGAAAAAGTTGGGTAAGTGTTGTAGAGTATAACGGTCCCGTCTGCCTGGTGTGGTGAGGTATGCATACATTCTGCGTGAAGTCAAATATATTTGCCAGGAATATATACATATATATATACCAAAATGGTAATTTCCCACCATTACCTCACTCCCTCTCCCTGATTTTTATTGCATTTTTACATTGTTTTGCTTTTATTTAATTATTATTATTTATTTTCCAAGTTACCCCCGGGAGTAAGAGAGTATGCCAGGCTACGCCACTGATTACACACTTTATTTTCTGCGTAAATTTTGTCGCGAGTCATCATTCATCAAGATCCCACTGGGACCTCGACTTGTAATTAAAAGGTGTCTATTCTTACGGATGGTGGGAGATCAACAGTACTGGTTCTACCCAAGAAAAGTGGGTGGTCTGCCTCCACCACAAAAAATCGACCCTCATATATAACCTTACATGTGTAGAAATTGACGCAAAACACCATACACACATTCAAACAAACAAATCATTCATCAAGAATCCAGGATTTTTGTCAAATTTGGTAAAGTATTCTTTATGTCGTGTTTACCTAAAGAGTAGCACGAAGAAGCCGTCAGCTTGTTGTTGAACGAATTTCGCAGCATGTAGTAGCTGACCATATTGACATGCATAAAGACTAGTTAATCTGCGATAGACTGGTTCGACCAACGTCCGCCATAGACGAGGAAGTACACGTGTTACGTCACGTGAAGATGATGCGTACAATTAACTCACGTATCTATATAAGCGTTTCCGCACCCCAGCAGAAAATGCCGTGAATACGAATATAATGGGTCTTCATAACAACCGAATAAGTGCCAGAAACATTGCTAACCGACTACGTTCATTCAGGCTAAGAGCTAGAACTATTTATGTGAGATTACTGTTGACCAGAGAAAGACGTCACCGTCGTATGGAATGGCTTACTGCACATCGTCCCTGAGTATATTCCTCTCACCAGTAATGACAGACAGGGTATGTTCTCTGACGAGTCTCGGTACCTCCAATACCGGTCCGACAGGACGTCGTGGTGAACGGTTGACCGACGTTTGCGTGGTGTAACGTGATCGGTTGGGTGGCAGTGTATTGATGGTATGGGTCGATATATGCCATGGTCATAAGCCTGCACTCATTTTCATCGATGTGAATATAAAAGCAGTGCGTTCTTACCGTCAATACCGTTCTTTAACCAGCGGTCGTGCCTTTTGTGCAACGTTACAATTAAACAGTTCCGCAGTTGACCGACGTTTGCGTGGTGTAACGTGATCGGTTGGGTGGCAGTGTATTGATGGTATGGGTCGATATATGCCATGGTCATGAGCCACCACTCATTTTCGTCGATGTGAATATAAAAGCAGTGCGTTATCGAGATACCCTTCGTCAGTCAGTGGTCGTTCCTTTTGTGCAACGTTACAAATTTGCATTTCAGCAGGACGTTGCAAGGATATTGAAAGGTATACTCGTATCTAGCCAACTGCATTGTACATGTAGTCCCATGGCTGGCATTCAGCCCTGATCTATCGCCAATACAGCACCTCTTGGAGGATTTAGACAGACGGGTACGTGGGGGAGATCATGTACCGACGTCACTTTATTGGTTGAGACAAGCACTTATGAATAATGGTAAACATTCCTATTAGACTAGTTTACCATCTCATCAACGCGATGCATCACATGATATGGGCTGCTATTGACGCTAATCCGTTATTAGTGATCGCTTCATTATATTTCCTTTCGCGTTGCTTGACGTAACTTATGAAGGTATATCTGACACTTGGATTCACACAAATTTAGAAACGTATCAGAATTTCTCGTTTACTGCAGTCATTTATATATTCTTGTAATTTTCTTACTTATCACAACAACGTTTGTAAAATTATTGTGGTAAAGGGCACAGCGTAACTTCAAACTGCGCAATAATTTACTAGTTATTGTTTACGTTTAAACACAATTTCTTGCGAGTTTCCACATTAAAGTACACTCGATTGTAATGTTAGGATCGCACAAGACAATGGTAGATTCAGAAATAGACATTACCGGCATGTCGACAGTGTGTACCGTATCATGTGCATCCTCAAGTTTTGCAACATTGGTTATGTTTTGAAAATTAACTTGAAATTAATTTGATATTGCATACCAATTACGTTCTTCAAGGTCCTGTGCCAGTACCTCTGACTTTCGATGGGGTATAGCGATAACACACTTTGAATTGTTTGTTTGAATGGTGTTTTATATCATTTAGCACATGTTAGGCAATGATGACATTCAAGTTTGTTTTGTGGTGGAGTCGGACCACCAACATTTCCTGGGTAGAACCAGTACTGTATATCTCCCGCCATCTGTAAGAATCGACACTTTCTTACTTGAAAAGTCCAGCTTCCAGTGGGATTTGAACCCACAGAGGTGAGAGATGAAACATTTTAAGACGCAGCATCCTTATTATCCAGACCACGATGCATATATTAGAATTAGGACTAGACATCGTCTAAAATGTTTCTGTACATTTGTTTTCATCGAGAAGTGAGAAAACTTCATATGTTCATCGAGAAGATAGAAAACTTAATATGTTCACTTAACTTAATAAGTTTTCTCACTTCTCGGTGAAATAAAATCTGTTATTCACTCTAAAACTTCAACGATACGCTAGTTATTTAATAACAAAGTGATACGACTTGTGTATTCACATTCGTGAAAACATAACTTTTCTCATTTCACGGTGAAATAAAGTCTGTTATTCATTCCAAAACAACACATATCCTTTATATACAATGTCTATAAAATAACAAATTTATGTATTTCTCGTGTTCTTGTTCGAGTGATAAATTGATAGAAATTGAGAGTGTGGATGTTGCCATTATAATTTATTTATAGCAAATACACATTTGACCGGTGATATGTCTGGGGAATTAATTGTACGTGTCTTTACTTAATATATATTAAACATGTGTTTTGATCCACAATTACACGTTCCGATAAAGCATTGCTTGTATTGTCATGTTCTGTTTATATATAATGTATTTTGCAGAAGTGAACGTTTAGAAATTAATACAATAGTATAACCGGTGAATAACCTACTAGAAATACTGTCTGTAAGAACTCCAAGTACTACATGTACTACACTTAACGGACTGCTAAAGTCAACACGAATATGTTTGCTTCATTTTAGCCCGTTTTATTTTTGTGTGTTTGTATTTTAAATGCCACAAGCACCTAGGGTATATTTCAATACGACCATGTGAGACAACTGAGATTGATTTACACTCAAGTAAGCTTATCCTATCATGACATATATGTGTTCAATATCACTATGCTGATCATATGATATATTGTAGCATCAGGGTAGAATGCACCTGATAGTAAAGATAAGTCTTGTACTAGTTATAAGTAACATGAACAGGAGTTATATGTGTTACATATAATATACTTTTATTTCAACTCTAAATGTTTATACTCACTCAAAATTGGCCTATGAGAAATACCAGCATTAACAGTTGGTATTTATATGTGTGATCAGTGTTATTAAAGTAACCGCTGGTAATACCCTAATTACATGAGATACAACCATTCTACCAATAGTTTATGTCCGCCCAAACGTTGTATTATGTGTAGGCGAATATTTGCCAGATGTTTCGAAAATAAATGCAATTGACTAAGCCATAGCAAAAACAAACAGTGCGTGGGGTAAAATTAATTCCACAATTTAATAAATAACATTAAATTGAAAGCAGATTTCATTGTCAAACGAATTTTAAGCAGATTTCATTGTCAAACGAAGCATATTAATACGTAAACGGTATAATGAAATCCTTTTTTTAATGGAAAATAGCAGCATTATTCCTGTATGATAATGCTGTTATTTAGCAAGTATATAAGATATTCCACAAGTATGCTAGTACATAATTAAAGTAACCGCCGGTAATACCGTAACGACATGTGTATCATCATGATCATACAACCGTTGTTTAATGTCACTTGACTACGGTGTCCGTTTGGGGCCAGATACAATGCCAGATACAATGTCGCAGTGTCGTGGGCGTCAATGCGACGCCCGACAATCGCGATATGACAATGCGACATTGCGATACGACAACTCGACATTGCGATACGACATCGCGATATTGCGATACGACATCGCGACAATTATGTCGGGAGTCGCATTGTCGCGCACGAAAACCAATGTCGAGTTATCGTATCGCAATGTCGCATTGTCGTATCGCGATGTCGCGATGTCGCGTTGTCGGGCGTCGCATTGTCGCTGACGACACTTCGACATTGTATCTGGCCCCAACCGGACACCGTACTTGACACTTTATATTATTTGATGGAATCAGCGAATATTTGCCGCATTTTATGAACATCAATAAATCTGTTAAACCCTAGCAAAAAACAACAGTGGGTGGGGTAAAGTGAACAACGCCGCCCCCCTCCCTCACCCACACACCCACCCTAACACCAATGTTATGCATAATATTGAATTTCTAGATGTGTTCATTGTCAAAGCAAGCATATTGATACTTGAACAGTATAATGACACCATTCTTATATAGCATATATCAACATTATAATAGTTTAATAAAAAATGATACGTGCGTTACATTAGTATTTAACATGCATGTAAGATATTCCATAAGTATGCTAGTACAAACTTTAAGTAACCGCTGGTAATGCCCTAATGACACGTGATGCAGCCGTAAAACCGCTGTTTTATTATCGGAATTTGTATGTCATTTGAAGGAAGAAAATGATCTTACCAACTGCATGTAAACTGGGAACACACATACTTGATATCAAGCGGGGATAAATTAGAAGAATACAATACAACGTGCAGTATACTCTGTATTATGAAACCGGGCCTTCTACTGTTCATTATAGGGCGCGCTACCATGTTATCAACTCTCTGTGATATACTTAACGACATTAAAAGTGCAAGTTTTTTTTATTTTGTGTTTCTTATATTTTGTGTTTATTTTTCATTAAAGATGTCTCAAGATCGATTGTAGTGTTATGTACATGTTATCCACATTCCCTGTAAATCTGGTGACCGATCAAATTCATGGATTGAAAGAAGTAAAATCGGATTATGCGAAATCCATGCTTCCTACCAAACTTGCGTTTTTAATGGCGTTAAGTATATAATACTGAGCTCCAATTTAAGATGAGCAGGTTTTATCAAAAGCCTAAGACAATTACCGAGACGGAAAAATGGACCTATATCATTTCTTCAACGACTACATTTAGTTACCTATTTGTGCAGTCTCTAGCGTTACCAGTTGCTATACAAATGCAAAGTTATTCCAGGTTTGGTTAAAATGTCTAAATTTTGCAGGATTTCGTATTGCCTATTTATTGATTTAAGGGTACGAAGTTATGTGTTGTCGGCAACATTTTAACATGTAAACAAATAGTTTTCAACGGTTCATGTTTGTCCAGTTCTATATGCATCATTTAAGACATGTTGGAGAGCATATGGTTTCAAATCGTTAAAGAGGAAATGGCGACAGGTTACAAATAATAACAATTTCCAGTGATCGTTTCTTTAATATATTTGTTGATCTTAAATAGCATTATTAAACTGAACGGTCATATAAAGTGTATATATCGGTAAAACATTTATTTGCAGTTATGATTCGAAGGCAGTTTTCTCATAATCATAAGAATGATAGATACTGGGGTTTATTTGTGTAATCTACACCTTTCAGTAACCTGTTGATACTCACATTCAGTACTTCATGATATGTGCTGAATAAGACGGGTATACCCAGTAATGACTGGCTTAAATGTAATTAATGTAGGTGATGCTTTACATTATAGATATGGATCGATCGAAATAGTACATTGTTTTGGTTACATATGCTTCCACATCAGGTTGATTTTCCCCAGGGTCTTACCTTGTAAAAGTATCCGTTTACGCAGACATTTGTTTCATGACATGTTATCCTGCATGCATCATGTTTATGATACACATAAGGCGGTATGAAATGACTGATCAACGTTTGGCAATTTTATAAATTCGGTATAGGCCGAAACATATAGTGTTAATATATATGTTGCGAAATAAGTGTATCAATATCGAAGCCGTCTCCTATAAGTCTTTATGAATGGTGTTAACATTACAAGTGGTCTATTTATCATGTTTATATTCATCTCATGCTCAAAGAAAGTTTTGACATTCTTATTACCTCGGAGGAGCGCTCTCATCATCAACTTAACCATAACACTCATCTACCAAAACCTTAAACCTATTGTTCTGAATAAACAGAAAAACAGCGGACACATGGGCACATGATGAAGACTTTTCACATTTTTACATTTACAGATATATTTATATGAGGCGAAATTATTAACGAACTTGTTTATCAGTTAAGGGTATATGTATGCATATATATTGATTGGTACAGATTTGTAGGAACTATTTCAAACCATTTAATGATGAGTTTCGTGATTGTATCATGATCTAAGCGCCACACAAAACACCTATTTGTCTGATCCTTGTCCATCCTCACATTGTCAAAGTTTGGAGAATATTCATCCGAGTAACCATTACATAACAAAGGGACAAAGCCTCCCCCCCCCCCCCCCACACACACACACTACAACATCATGTCATTAATGTTATATTATTTATTTTATCTATAATCGGCCAAAAATCACAGAGGCTACGACACTGACAAGCTCCTGTATGGTTATATGAGGCGAATGATATTGACTGCAACGATACATATTTTTACTACAAAATAGAAGGTGTTGACGTATTGACAAGGCTCCGACAGTGTCACATAGAAAGAACAATACAGTATTTGGTTTAAACGTGCAACGAACGGTCCTGTAATCGGTCTTGCATTTACATTGAATTACATTGAATTATATTCCAAAGGCTGATACTATCGGATGCTGGTTGCTTGTCAGCACGTAGCTTGCAATTTAAAAGCGCCTTTAATTAAAAACGCTCTCTCGCTCTCTCTCTCTCTCTCTCTCTCTCTCTCTCGTCCACCCCTCTCTCCGCACTGAACACGCTGGCTTTATATAAGGATTTACAGTTGAGATACTACATTTTTTGGTGGAGAAAAGAGCTCGAGCGGTTTGTTAATTTTTTGCCGTGAACCTGTCCAAAAAGTCACATGGTATCGATACCATGAAGAAACGGTGACTGTTTTAAATAAGGCTAATGTGCGTGTACCTAAAGCAGTTGGTGGGTTTTTACGCTTTGTTTAAGGCCAAATTCAAGCTTGTAAAACACGGCCATAAACCCGTATAATTATAAGGAAAGAAACCTATACCAGGACATCATTTTAAATCCGTGGTTCGTTGATATACAATGGCTGACCAACGTTTGGCAATTTTAAATAATTATTCGAAAAATGGCGAAACATATACTTGTAGGAATATGTTGCGAAAAAAGTATGTGATATATCTACGCCGTCTCATTGATGTCTTTAAGAATGGTGTTTTCATATAATGTGATCTATTTATTTTATTTCCTTTTAACCTACATGAGCGGTCTTAGAATGAGCCCTCTGCTTACCTTAACCATAACACTATTCTACCATAACTAGGGGTATAAAAGCGAGGTAATGGAGACAGGAGTGTTTTTCCTTATTTTCCAAAACATATTTAGGTCGGGAGATATTTTATCAAATTTCAAATAAGTTAATGAACAAACAAATCTTAAACTTGGCATGCAACATTGTAAGATATATCTCACATGTATGCACATTTTAAGATAAAATATGCAAGTATATGTCACTACTTAGATTAAATACTGCAGCAGTTTCTGGAATATATGAATTTTGGGGAGGAGCACATTATTCATAACTTGTCACGTGATCATTGTTTGTAAACAAACAGACATGCAATCCTACATTACTACGGAAGATATACATGTATAAGAATACAAAAACAAACAGAATAAATGCATTATTTACCTTGTGATTGCACTATTTATTATAAGATGCATTTCTTTCAAGAGTTCACAGGTAGTATTCAGTTGTCATTTACTGCTACATATACCTGTAGGTTCTTAGTAAAGTGGTAGTGATGATACATAATATTTTATCTTGAAAGTGAATAAATAGTTATTTTAGAGTTCACTAAAAATGTCCAGAGTATCGTACACCTAAAGGATTTGGAAAGCGACTTCGAACTAAATTAATTACACAGTCAGGCATTATCTCTCGTTAGATTATAACAACATGTTTATCTATACCTGCTCGTTCATCACTCTGTCTTAGCTAAATATTCTGTTTTTCTCCAATTATAGCGCTCAAGCATTGACCAACATTTATTATATCTAATCCTTCCTGTTGTTCAAATGTGTCCTTGACCCTGATCCAGCATGATTGTTCGTTTGTAGTAACACATGCTGACATAAGCAATCCCTACACTTATACATATCACAAACTGAGTTATCATCACTAGTAACATTACCTACTTCATCCTTCTATCCATCATCAACAGTAGCATGACATCATTTCCTTGATGATTACTAATACTTGGCTGCATATTCAGATCAGCATTACAATTATTATTGTCACCAATGTATTTGTCTACCTCAATAAATGAGCATGAAGGGTGGACCTTTGGCCAAACACGATAAATACGAAATAATGCAGTCTCGGTTTGATTGAGACTGTACCACCGATATTTAAATATAAGTATCAGGCTCAGCGATCTCATAAGATCGAATGAATAACAGTCCTGATTCAAGTGCGGGGTGACGTTTTACTGCCGCCACACTGCACAATAAACGCTACTGTGCTATATAAAAGAGTATGAGAGTGGACCTTTTGAAACGGCCGAACACGATAAATACGAAATATTGCAGTCTCGGTTTGATTGAGACTGTTCATGAAAGTTAGTGAACTATGATTTCTACCGTTCACGCCCCCTAACCCCGGATTGATCAGAATTCCATATTCTTTAAGTCAATAGTACACAATTTAATCATCCCGAAGATGGCATGCATATGGCGGTGGACATGCTAATGTTACTCTCATAATTCCATGTCCAGCGGCGTATGGTTATGGTACCAGTATTTAACAAAATTATATGCTCCGAAGAGTGAAATAAACATAAAGCCACAGTTTAAATGGTTAAATAACAAGCTTTTGGTTAGTCCGAAAATAATGCCGAGTTTAACGAGGGATTCTTCTCGTCGACTCATATGGTAGAGGGACTATAATCCTTAGAACACCACCCAGCTTTTGATCTTCTGTTACTAAAAGTGATAAAACAAAGTTTGACTCACTCATTGTATAACTTATCAAATATGAGCCAACTATTGTATTGTATTCCCTCCAAACTGTAGACACATGACTTAAATGATTTATACCAAAATGCTAAACATAACACAAAAAGGTGACACGGCATGCTATGATATACATTAATTTGACTCAATAACAATAATTCGAAATAAAATGATATACATGAACACACTGTTTTGATATTTGTCCATACTTATCTAATCTGACAGGAACAACATTGATATAATCAGAGTATGCTGTTTTACCCTTTCCATGATAGGGATGTTGATGAATGGTGTGATACTGACCTCAGGTATCAAATTCAGTGGAATGTAACATGTTTTGCCATATTTTCTATTGTACTCAGTATATATATAGCATAAGGTGATGGTATGATTTGGCGAACTCTAAAAATGGAATTACCACCGCATTCCGGGCAAAAACGAAAACATATAATGACAAAACAGAATCTGTGAAAAGCAGGAACGAGAAAAGAAAAGAAAAACCTCGTTCAGTACAGGGTCATATATACTTTCAATGTGAGTCTGACATTTAAAAACAAGAAATTTTAGATTTGACGAAAGAAATTAAGTCAAATCAGAATAATATATAATCCAAACAAATGCTGATGGAAATACATACTGAAAAGGTGATCTTTGGAAGCAAATAAACAGAAGAGAAACTTGCAAACAAAGTCATATAAGAAGATTATCATTAAAAAAGAACATGAAACAAAGAAATGTGTTTAGAAACAGGTACTGAAGAGGAATTTAAAGACTGTGGTTTCTGTAACTGAAGCGTAAGAGTGCACGCTTCGTTAAAACGGCACGCTGACTGTTTAACTCTTGTATTTACATAAACATTCCAGTGATATAAATAAACCAATTGTGTCTGCACACTTCCTGTGTTGTGCTTAACGTCGGCGCAGTGTGTAGGGATACAGCATAATTAGTACACAAATATTTATTCGGCATGGTATGTACAGTTTAATTTTATTCCGTTTATTTGTTAGCGTAATTTTCTAAGTCGTAACGCTTTCGAGAGCTTCGTCAACTGTTTCAGTTCATGTGGTAATAAGATATTCTGCCTCTAATATTGTTTGTTCTAAGTTTTAAATTAGCCGTTTCAAGCAGTTGATACTAAGTTTAAATTTGAATTTGTAGAGAACTTCATTAAATTGTTTAATAATCCGGAGTTCCACAAGCAACATCCCACCCATCACGTTAAAGTGTTGATTTGATGAAATGAAGTTAATGAGTCAAGGGAAATTCCCAAAGGGCGTTTACCCTATTTTTTGCGTGGGCGTTTTACGCCCACACACATGTATCTACCAGATTCGAGGCAGTTACTATTGGGTATTAAACCACTAATTATATTATCCCTATAGACACCAATGTTAAAGTGTCACATATTAATGATCTGCTGCAAATTAAACCCAATTATAGAAAACTAATTTTCCACTTGAAAAATCACCAGACAAGGTGGGGTCACAAGACATGTAAGAAAGTTCTTGTTTGTTTAATAAACAGGTCAAGGGTACGGCTGTTTTCATTGATTGACTGATTTCATTGCTCACAAAGTGTAAGCATAGAGTCGAAATTTCGAAAATGTTCCTCAGTAATCCAGTAAAACTTACTAATACGCTTCTTATACATACAACCACAAATTCGAATAGAAATGGGCATTTTTACCCGACTTTTAATGCACATTTTCATCAAAAAAGGAGGGTTTACTTTTTATTATAGGAACTACATTCGACTACACCTCGGAGGCTTACATGCAATTAGTGGTGGTAAACCTATAACAGAAGAAAACATGTTGAGATGTTTCCTCAATGAGGATTTTGTGTTGTCATTTTCATAACAATCCTAAAAACACCTACTTCATGCAAACCGAATGATCATTTGCCGAGATATGAAATTGTGAATACCAAGGACAATAATCTGAAATCGACAAAAGTCAGAGATATTTTGTTTAACTTTTACACTATCTGAATAGTCATATCAAAGGGCATTTTTTGTCAATACACCATATTAAATAGATCGAATGTTTAGAACAGTCAATGGTCATTATTAAAATTGCATTTTAGGTACAACTAGGACGATGAATATGCCAATTTTTGTCGATTTTCATGCCAAAATTGATTTTTTAAGCAAATTCTTCAAAATTGGTAGTACATGTACCATACATGATTATTGTAGCGAATACGAGCTCAGTAATGCCAAAAGTACAGCTAAAATCAAAATTGATACTAGCTGAACCCCTACCAAGTCGAGTTTCAATGATAAGGATTAATATTTTACCTTTTACACAACCTTCTTTTTGTCACAGTATCATAATTTAGGCGGGTAGGGGAAAGATTTAGTGGTTTCATGCCTACCAAATCTGTTGCCATGCAGATTTAATTCATGAAAACATGTTGCAAACATGCAACCCTACATGTTAATACAAAACAAACATAGTTCAATTCTAAACAATTCACAAACACGTCATTTTAAACACGAAAAAAAAAATGAAACTCAAAATTACGGTTTTTATAGACAAAATTGGACTAAAAACGCTCAAAAACAATGTAAAATAATATGAAAACTTATCTCTGAGCTTATTTGACCAATTGTTACCGGAAAAATGTTCCTAGATACGAAACTGAACGAGTCCTAATTACTGCACGCATCTCTTATAAGAGAAGAAAACATGTTCAGATGTTTCTTACATGAGGATTTTGTGTTGTCATTTTCAAAACGAGCTTAAAAACACCTACTTCATGCAAATCGAATGATTATTTCCCGATATGGTCTTGTGAAAACCAAGGACAATAATCTGAACTCGACAAAAGGCAGAGATATTACTTTTAACTTTTACACTATCTGAATTGTCATACCAAAGGGCATTTCTTGTCAATACACCATATTAAATAGATCGAATATTCATAACAGTCAATGGACATTAATATAATATGCATTTTAGGAACAATTAGGACGACGAATATGCCAATTAAGTCGATGTTCATGCCATAATTGCTATTTTAAGCAAATTCTTCAAAACTGGTGGTACCATACCTGATTATAGTAGCGAATACGAGCTCAATAATGCCAAAAATCAAAATTGATACTAATTGAACGCTAAAAAGTCGAGTTTGAATGATAAGGAATAATATTTTACCTTTTATACAATCTTCATTTTGTCACAGTATCCTATTTTAGGGGTAGGGGAAGATGTAGTGGTTCCATGCCTACCAAAGATGCTGCCATGCAGATTTAATTCATGAAAACATGTTGCAAACATGAAACCCTACATGTTGATACAAAACAAACATAGTTCAATTCCAAGCACTTCACAAACACGTCATGTTAAACACGAAAACAAAATGGAACTCAAAATTACGGTTTTTATAGACAAAATTGGACTAAAAACGCTCAAAACCTATGTAAAAATCTATGGAAAATGTATTTCTCAGCTTATTTGACCAATTGTTATCGGAAAAGTGTCCCTAGGTACGAATCTGAACGAGTCCTAATTACTGACGCATCTCTTATAGGTATTAAACCACTAATATTATTTTCCCCATAGACACCGATGTTAAAGTGTCACATATTAATGATTTGCTGCAAATTCAACTCAAGTATGGATAATACAGCAGTGTAATGTTCATATAGAAAACTAATTTTCTATTTGTAACATCACCAGAAAAGGTGGGGTCACAAAATAAGAAAGTTCTTGTTTGTTAAATAAACAGGTCAAGGGTACAGCTGTTTTCCTTTATTGACTCTTTTCATTGCTCACAAAGTGTAAGCATAGAGTCGAAATTTCGAAAATGTTCATCAGCGATCCAGTAAAACTTACTAATACGCTTCTTATACATACAACCACAAACTCGAATATAAATGGGAACTTTTTGCCCTATTTCTAATGCCCATTTTCATCAAAAAAGGAGGGATTCCTTTTTTTATAGGAACTATATTCGACTATACAATCACTCACACAATATTCTTCTCGGCGTTCAAATGGTAGAGCGACTATAATCCTTAGAATTACACACACACACATACGGATTACTTTTAAAAGGATACGGGTCAAGTTAGTTTTGTTACATAACTTGCATTTTTTCAATCATTAATATTAATTATTAGAATGTCTAAATATATTCAAACATTTGGTTCAATAACGAGACAATTGAAATCTCACTTTTATTTAATGATATGCAACAGTTTTAAAGTCAAAATGATACAGGATTAATAAATGGAGGTGCTTATTTTGATGCTTAAGATAAAACCCAATATTGCCACATCCTTTAAGTAAGTGGCCTCAACTATTGTGTCATTAAACCTGACAGAACAAAACCCGGTATGGGCTTTGTCTTTATTTAAATTTAAATATCATATTACTTAGCAGGAGAGAACATCAGTAAATTATTACACACCCTTAGATGTCCTGCCATTTATGTTTACCTCATTGAGATTTACCAGATAAAACATCGATAGATATTCTTGACACGTAGTCAGCTACAAAACATAACTACAAAAACTGGAATCCTGATCAGTATCTTTACAAATCCATTTTTTATGATAGCTTGTGCAAGACTCCTCAGGAATCCTCAGGAAATTGTCAATATTGAATCTAGGACGAACATACATACATTTGTTTGAGTTTGTCGACAGATACATGCGCAGTGAATCAGTCTAAATAAACGGCAAGCGTTTGGCGTACTTCTATTGGAGATTGGTTCCTGTATGTTCCTGTATGTTCGTCCCAGATTGAATATACATTTTCACATTATTACAATGAGAGAAAAATCTGCTATTATCTTAGTATTTCTAAGTAGAACTTTGTTTCATTTTGTTCTAACTGTTCTTTTTTTCTCTTTTCATTTTTTAGTTTTGATTTTGCTATTAAGTATGGCCTTTTTAGTATAGTATTTAAAACAATCCATCATAAGCATATCTGCATTGTTGAACAAGTAGTATGCTTACAATGTGTGAAAACCTGATGTTAAGCCAACTTTTAACCACGGTTAAACACAAATCCACACAAGACATACGTGTTTGTAAAGATTTTTTTGTTTTACACATAACACACAAATTATTATTAGCATTGGTAAATAAATGTATCAACTCAGCATGCATGTTTCAATCAAGCATACATATATGTACACTGTTTTCAAATACAAATCAAATATAAATTGTGTAAAATACTGGTTGGCTAAATGACCAACTATTTAGCTAAAATACATGAATTATGTGTTTTATATGGATCACAACTACGTATAGGTAAGTAATATGTATTGAAGAAACTCACCTTCACCTTGGCTATCCAATTCTGAAAAAAAGACATATAGATACATTATTCACAGTTCTCTTATCAATAGTATTCCATAGGCAATATAATATAGTGTTATAGTTTCAAAAGTAATGCAAATCGCTTTGTATTGATCTGTATTAAATGTAAACTTTGCATACTCTATTTGATAGCGTGACTATGTAAAGCCAACTAAGGTGGAATGATTATAACATATACGTTCATGTAGTCTCACAATATCACTTGAATAGTGTAAAAGCCATTCTGTTTTACATCAAAGACAGTGATCCAAATGCTGCATGGTCTCACAATATATCTATAAATGTTTTGCAATATCGATAAAAAAACATCTATAAACGTCTTGCAATGAAAAGTATGGAACGTAAGGTGTGGAACGTAAGTCATGTATTTTATTTGATATTATAATTGTGGCCTATAAATTTGTTCATGATTTATTATTTGTTGTTTTTTCTCCTAAATATCTTAAATATTAAGATATATAATTTTAACGACACACACTTTTGAAATGTATGCAAAAGTAGTGTTTTAATGACAATTAATACATTTCTCATCCGGAAAGATTAATTTAAATAATACCCTTATTTAAAACTTTAAGGTTCAAATAAGTAGTAGAATGCGCATTGTATATGTCTTACGGAATGTAAGATATCCAATGCATTAATGCCTGGAATATTTTCACAAAAACATAAACGTTTTCTCATACAATCATCAGAATAGAATGTACAAGACTAGTTTCCAACCAAAGGCCCATAGAGGGCATGTACAACATGACATATTTATGGATTATACATTGCTAATAATGTGAATGCAATAATACAATTTATACGTCAAGAAAGAAAACAAAATGTATGAAATATAGTAATCATCATTATAATACGCAAACACTTAACGGACTGCTTAAGGCAACACGAATATGTTTGCTTAATTAAGGGTGTATTAAATCATACACGATGCAGGAATATATGCACAATTGTTTTTTTAAAATGCGATAAGTACCTAGGGTAGATTTCAATTCGGCCATGGGAGACAATTGAGGTTGATTTAGACTCAAAATAGGTTTATCCTGTCATGTTGTATAGGTGTTCAGTATAACTATGCTGATCAACTACATGAGATACAACCATTCTACCAATGTTTTATGTCCACCGAAAGTCTGTATTAGGTAATGTTGTAGGCGAATATTTGCCAGATATTTCGAAACCAAATGAAATCTACTAAGCCATAACACAAACAAACGAAAATAATCCCACAATTTAATAATAACAGTAAATCATTGTCAGACGAAGCATATTGATACGTAACCAATATAAAGAAACAATTCTGTAATAGAAATTAGCAACAATTTTCCTATATGATATTATATTATATACCTTCCAGTGAAATAGGGGATATTATGATTAAAATAAAACAATATAGTTTCATTGTTTATATTTCACATGTGAAAATATACGCTGTTGAAGTTATTGACGTCATTGGTTTGGCGCATTGTATGTTCTGCATAAATTTCCAGGTTGTGAGTAAATAATAAATAGAATAGTTGTTCGTTTTCGTGAATATAGGATTTATACTCATCTCGAAGTGAGAAATCTCAAATATTTTCACTCGCTCTAAAGCACTCGTGAAAATATATTTTCTCACTTCTCGATGAAAATAAATCCTATATTCACTCAAAACGAACAAATATGCTCTATATCTTAGTATTTAACATATATATAAGATATACAATAGGTGTGCTAGTACATACTTCAAGTAACAGCCGGTGATACCATAACGACATGTGATACAACCATACAACCGTTGTTTTATGTCGCTTGCCACATGATATTATTTGAAGGAATAGGCGAATATTTGCCGGATGTTATGAACAGCCGGGTGTTATGAACAGTAATGAAGTCTATTAAACATAAAAAAAAACACGTGGGTGGGGTAAATCGACTCCCCCAACCAAATAAAGAAATTATTATTATTATTATTATTATTATAACCCCACCCCACCCCCACCACAATGTTATGCATATCAATGAACTTCTAGAAGGGTTCGTTGTCAACGGAAGCATATTGATACTTAAAGAGCATAATGAAACCATTCCTTAATAGCATAAATCATCATTATATTCGTTTGATAAAAAAATTATATGTAAGTTACAATACTATTGCAAATTTTGATTTATTTGATAAAATAGTTTCCCCTACTTTCAATTATAGCTATGAAATATGGGGATTTCGTAATTCAGACACTGTAGAAAACGTTAATGTACAGTCTGTCAAGAGATTACTTAATGTTAAGCTGAGTAATCATACTTAGTTGTGCTATGGCGAATTGGGGCGTTTTCCACTTCAAAACAATAGATTGTTCCGTGTTATGACATTTTGGGTTAAAATAATATATTGTAACGAATCAAAATGTATCAAATGAGCTTATAATCAGTTAGTAAGAGACATCGATACACACATAATAAAATAAACTGGGCATCTATTGTTAAAGCATTATACCAAGATGTAGAAATGTGAATGGCATTTTATTAGCTTATAAACAAAGATTGCCTGTGGCTTTTATTCAAAATTGGTTAGAGAATTTATTCAAAATTGATAGAGATTATCAGAGTCTCCAAGAACTAAATTTTATATTTCATTATCATAGTCTTAATATATAAAGCAAAGTTTTATGGAATCAACCTGACATGTTAAAGTTAATTGTGTTAATTGACTTCAAACAGCCCGAAGGTGTCGTTTACGATAGTATATTTATAAATCTTTCAAATTAAAAACAGAGATACAAGCAACAATCACACCGAAATATAAATACTAGACTGATTGATTGATTGATTGATTGATTGATTGATTGATTGATTGATTGATTGATTGATTGATTGATTGATTGATTGAAACTTTAAAACTAGTACATGTATGAGTGAAAGTAATGTAAATTTGCTTATGCAGTCGATGTATGACATTTTTATTATAATACTATTTCGAATTGATTTATAATTACTTATATTTGCGCAAATATTTATCTAACCTCTAGTTCTCCATATATTTTAAATGTTTGCAAATCATAGAAATGGTTCGTCTTTTGCCTGAAAAAGGTATCTCTCGCATAGTTGAACAATGGCGCATTTAAGATAGTCTTTATGCAAATAAATCAATTAATAATGCTTTGATTTTGTTTCATAAAACAAAGAAGGTGTTGCGAATGGGTCCAAACATCTCACATCCAATTCCTATACCAGCAATATTGTGTATACTACATGGCATGTTTACGCTAAATATCCAGCATCCGATGTTCGCATATATATTGGTATAGACTACATAATAAATATATATCAATAACATACGAGGGCCCATCAATAATTTCGTGAACTAATTTCACTATTTCATAACGCTTTCACATAGCGTAATGAAATTTTGTATGATCAAAGATAAATCCTTCTCCAATTAATGCAGCATGCGCTGACATTGATGACTCCACAATTAATGACGTCATATCAATATTCTGACGTCACATCAAGAGCGTTCGTTGTAAAATGGCGTCGCACAGTGTAAACGAGCAACGTGTTGTGATAAAGTTTTATACATTACTCGGAAAATCTTTCTCCAACATTCGGGAGGATTTGCATACAGTTTATGGGGACTCTTGTTTATCGAATGGTGCTATTTCAAAGTGGGTGAATCGCTTTAAGGACGGTAGAGAAACAACCGAAGATGATAAGCATACTGGCAGGCCAGTGACTGTTACAAATGAAACGAAAGTGGCTGAAATTCAGGAATACATTCTTGAAGATAGAAGAGTAACTGTTGAAAATGTTGCGGGACACTTTGATATTTCGTATGGTACAGCTCAGGACATTATGTCTAATAAGCTTGGAATGCGCCGTGTTTCGGCAAGATGGGTACCGCGCTTGGTGCTTCCGGATCAAATGGGGGTAAGGGTCAAGAGGTGCCGCGAATACTGCCAACTGTACAACGACGAGGGTGATGCCTTTCTCAGTCGAGTGGTTACGTGTGATGAGACATGGATACACTTTTTTGAGTGGAAAGTAAACAACAGAGTTCAATTTGGAAGCATCCTTCTTCGCCTTCACCGACAAAAGCGTTGATTTCCAAGTCTGCCGGTAAAGTAATAGCCACTATATTTTGCGATATACAAGGTATAATTTTAAATCACTTTGTTCCTCCGAAAACTACAGTTACTGGAAACTATTATGCAACAGTAATTAAATCTGAGCTGTTGCCGGCTATTAAAAGAAAGCGCCCACAGCTTGAGAGGTCTTGGATTCTGCTGCACCATGATAACGCGCCAAGCCATAGCAGCCGCGTTGTGTCGGACACAATCAAGGAACTGGATATAGAACTGCTACCGCACCCACTATACAGCCCAGATTTGGCAATTTGCGACTTCTGGCTATTTCCAAATCTCAAAAACAGGCTGCGTGGTAAGAAATACGAGTCCCGAGAGGAGTTGAGGTGCGCCGTAAGCAGAAATTTGCGGGAGATGTCACTTGGTGGCCTGCAGCACGTGTTCCGGCCATTGGTCGAGCGGTGGAATAAATGCAAACTATGCAAGGGACGTTACTTTGAAAAGGAGTAGTGTTCAAAAGTATGTTAGATTACTTATACTCGTAACATAGAATAAGTTCACGAAATTATTGATGAGCCCTCGTATATATATTTTTTCGTTATGTTGACCTAGTTTCAATTTAATTTTACATCACACATGGTTTAACATATAACTTGAGTTGGGTGCACTACTCGATATTTACCCGATTCATGGTAATGTCGGTCGCTAACGCAACTTGCGAACAGACGTCGTAGTGTCAAAATAACTGTAAGCTTAGTGATACACAAAATCAAGCATCAAACTTGAATTATAAAGAACAGTTGTAAAAGTGTATTTGGCATCAATTACTAAATACTACTAAAATATCACACGTGAATGCTTTGAATTTGTATAAAATGACAACACATATTGATTGCAATGTACTTTAGGTAAACAAAGCTCACCACGGTGTTCTAAGTATGTTGTATTCAGACATGCATTCAAGGGGGAATTGACCTATTCGAATATTTAAGGGTACGCATATGAACTATATCTATTTGTAAATTTGAACATATTTACGATTTGAATTTGAATTTTGTTTTGTCGTCATGTAAATAAGTTTTTTATAATACGTCTCAAATATGGCTATGTTTGACGTTTTTCATAATAGTCGCATTGCACTCAATTTTCAACGTTTTTAGCCGCACAGAGTGTCAGTTTAGTCACATGCTGTTAGTGTTTTATATCAAACTGATCGTCTTGACGTGGCCTTTCATCTGGTATATAAATTATATATAATGGCCAGAATGGGCCTTTTGTTTATAGGCATGAACGTGAAGCAATACCGTATATTTGTTTTTTATAGAATTTTACATGTAGCTTCTAGTTCTTTGAAGGGGGTGGGTATGCAAGATATTCAACAAGAATAAGTAGTTGTATGATATTGTAATTGTGCAAATTGGTATTGTGATCTGTCATCATGTTTTGTCCATCGTCCCTCAGTCCATCATCACCAAGCCTTGTTTGTGTTCACTACGCTGCATACTTGCAGTACGAATCCAGCATTTACTGCACTACAGCAGATATACTGCATTGAAACATATACTGTATTGAAACATACATGTCCAGCAAAATTACCAAATTTAAAACATATAGCATTCCCTAATTCATTACGTGCGACAGTTTATTTATCACATTGTGTTCTTTGGCATGAGTGACGTCACCTCGACTGTTTACCACTGGATTGTTTCACAGATGCAAACAAAGGGAAAGGTAGATGTATTGATTATGCCCGCGGCATTATACACTATTTTTCAGGAGTGTTTGTTAAACGCATGTCCTATGTGACATTTGACCGTCCTACAAAAAAACAACATTATCAGGATTGTTGTTTAACCAAGACTATAATTGTTTTAAAGTTTCAAGATTGTAGCTCAAATAGTTCATAAAAGCAATCGGGAAATAATTGATCCGGATCAAGTCACAGTTATCTTGGCATTTAACCTACTAACCCCAAAAGTAATAAAGTTCCTCCTTATACCGAATGGGCATATAAGGTTTTATGAGTATATGCGTTATACTCCTGGAGTTATTGCGGGGAATATGTTTGTACATATGTGATATGCGGTCAAAACAAACCTTGACCGTGAGCCTAGTGACCTCAGAACAACGCACTTTCTCCTCTGACCAAGGGCAGTGTATCTATGAACTTTTTTTAGGGATGGGTGTTACGCTTTAGAATGTCACATAAATTTATTACAACATTGAACGGAAACCTACAGACCCCAAAAAGAATAATGTTTTTATCTCTAATCAATAGCTATGTACCGATGAATTTTCTTGAGCGTGGGTATTATGATTTTAAAAGTATGGCTCTGAATTGTATTTCCATATGAGGTTATGGCGACCTTGACATCTGACCGACTCACTCAAAAAACAACAAGGTTTCCCCATTTACCAAGGGTAACGTACTCTTGAAGTTTCATGCGTGTGTGTGCTGTGGTTTCAATTAATCAATTCAAGACGTTAACAATAACGTTTGCATGAGTGTGATTGTTGTGGTTTTGAATTTATTGGCGGAGTGCGTATATCCATATATCTAGTTCGATGAGTATGGGTAGTATGGCTTCGAAATTATTGTCCCCAATGTGTACTTGTTTACTGACGGACAGACGTACACACCCTTACAAGGTACATGTACGTCACTTTTTCAAATGGGCATATAAACAGGAGGATAAGGAAAAGGCATGAATTGTGTTAAAGGGACAGAACACCATGTTGAATTAATTAAATACTCGACCCAAAGGTACAAACGGAACGAAGTACGAGTTCCTCTTCTCCCACAGGTGAGAACGTTTCGAGGATGTACTGAACACCATGATACACTTCTCAAACACCACAATGAGGCCCACATTGGATTATACCGGATCAGTTGTTTATCACTCACGATCATTAACGGCTATTTTCGGATTGTTGTTGGTCAGCTTACACCATGTGAGCAATTTAAACGATTTTACTAAACATATGTGTGAATGATTTCATGGAACGATAATATATTTAACTCACACGATGTTGTTTTATTGTTAACAAACTTTCCGATAGTTGTAAATATTTTTGGAGTTCCTAGAACACACATGTATTGCCACTACCCCGATCGCGTGTATTACCCGTTTCTTGAAGAGATACGTGAAAGACATACTGGAGATCATCAACAGTAAATCCACAGAGCACATAAAAAAGACGGGTACTTTATGGAGCATCGAGTTTAAATTTGAAGAGAAGAAAATAGCTCTTGGACACATACATAGTCTTTAGGAACGACACACACACTGTGGTAACAAAACAAATAAGACCAGAAGAGAATGAGATAACAAATAACAAATTAAATCTGAAAGACTGTGGATATCCATAGTGAAATGTAGATAAAGAGACAGAGACGAGAAAACACACTCGAAGAATAATAATGGGATGATTAATAAAGACGGAAATGATACATCGAGTAGTGGTTGTACCCTTACAGAATTATTGCACAGTATATTTCCAGTATATTCCAAGCATGATTTTGGAGTATAACGGTAGGACGATTGCAGAAATGCTTCTTCAATGCTGCAAACTACTTACATTAAGACTAACATGCAGGAAGCATAAACGCAGCATGTTTCAAATATATAAATTATGCTGGAAACATACTTCATATATGCTTCAATGCAGTATCTGTTTCAGTGCAGTATATACTTCAATGCAGTATATGCTTCAGTGCAGTATATACTTCAATGCAGTATATGCTTCAGTGCAGTATATACTTCGATGCAATATATGCTTCAGTGCAGTATATGCTTATATGCAGTATATACTGAAATGCAGCAGTGAAGCAGCATGTGAGCAGCATGTTACAAATATGTTAATTATACTGGAAAATACTGCATATATGCTTTAATGTAGTATATTCTTCAATGCAGTTTAGGTTCAATTCAGCATATGCTGCAATGTAGCATTGTAGCAGCATGAATGCTATTTGTTTCAAATTTGGTAATTTTGCTGGACATATATGGTTAAATACAGTATATGTTTCAATGCAGTATATGTGCTGCGGTGCAGTATATGCTGGATTCATACTGCAATTATGCAGCATGGTGAACACAAACAAGGCTTGGTGATGATGGACTGAGGGACGATGGACAAAACATGATGACAGATCACAATACCAATTTTCACATTTACAATATCATACAACTACTTGTTCTTGTTGAATATCTTGCCTACCCACCCCATCAAAGAACTAGAAGCTACCTGTACAATTCCTTAAAAACAAATATACGGTATTGCTTCGGATTCTTGCCTATAAACAAGATGCCTATTCAGAGGAGACGTTGTTTAAAGCAATTGTTGATAGAGAAACAGATGGGTGAATGATAAAAATAGCTCACTTGAGCTTTTCGTTTCTATGCAAAGAAGTTTAAACAAGAGGCCCTAGAGGGCCAGTATCGCTGTACTGGTTATATGGAGTCTTTGATGGGGAACACGACAACAATATCCACAACCATGCTTCGTACTGATGATTCCTGCCAAGTTAGTTTCACTGAAATCCAGCCAGTCCGGTTAAAGTTTATGTATAATGCGCCATACGTCCTTATGGGCCAAACATAATTCAACCGGAAAACAGCGATGATATGCTTCGTACTGATCATCCCCGCTAAGTTTCTTTAAAACCCTACTGGTTTCCGGAGAACTAACCTGTACAAAGCCAGTGTATTAAAACCGTTAAAGGGTCATAACTCCACCAAAAATCATTCAACCGGAACACGACAATGACAGCCGTATATATATGTTGAAAGTTACTGTAGTTAGATTTAATTTCATTAAATTTGCTTTAAAAGATATTAAAATCTGTAATGGATTTGTTATTATTACAAAGATCAAAAATAATGGATGGTGTTTCCAAAGTCCATGGTGGAATGTGTGGTACTATGTACTTGGCAATCACATTGAGGTCGATTTCAGTGTCTCTTAATTTTGGTTTAATACGAAGACCAAATGGTCGAATGGCCTTCGGTTTTTGATAAAAAAGAGGTTCAACTAGGATTAAAAAGATTATCGAAAGGTGGGTCTGAAGGGTTAGATTTTAATTTAATGGCACTTTGAAGGGCTAATTTGTCCCGTCTATGAGACAGTGATGGTTCATTAGCTTCAACATATAGACTTTCGGCTGGTGATGTACGACAGCACCTAAGGCGAGTCGTAATCCTTGATTATGTATAGGATCGAGCATTTGCAAGTATGACTTGCGAGTCGATCCATATACTATTGAGCCGTAGTCCAGCTTGGATCTGATAAGAGATCTATAAAGTTGTAAAAGTACTTTACTATCTGCTCCCCAATTTGTGTTTCAGGTGTAAAATAAACGTTAATTTCGGTCGAAAATAAGACCAAGGAATTTTGTTTCATCAACTACTGGTATTGGTGACCCATCCAGTATTAGGGTCTTCATGATGTTTACGTAGTTGACAAAAGTGCATACAATTAGATTTAAAAAATTTAAAACCATTTTCATCCGACCAGGTCTGAAGTTTATTCAGACATTGTTGCAGTTGTCTCTCAATAGTATTCATGTTTTCTGCACGATAACATATAGCAAAGTCGTCAACATATAGAGAGCAATCCACACCAGGATTGATGCATTTAACTATACTGTTAATTTTTGTATTAAAAAGGGTGACAGAGAGTATGCTGCCATGTGGCAAACCCTTCTCCTGCTCATGAATGTCAGTGGTTGAACCCATTCGGACACGAAACTGTCTATCATCTAAGAAATTCTCTATAAAAATTGGTAATCGGCCTCTAAGACCAATGTCATAAAGATCATTCATGATACCGTACTTCCATGCGGTATCATAAGCTTTCTCCAAGTCAAAAAATACAGCGACTAGAAGTTCTTTCTTTAAAAAAACATTCCCTAATAAATGATTCAATTCGAATGAGATTGTCTGTTGTGCCTCTTTGGCGCCGGAATCCACGTTGATACTTTTTTATCAGCTTGCTGGATTCCAGGTACCAAACGAGTCTCTCATTAATCATTCGTTCCATGGTTTTACATACACAACTCGTTAAAGCAATAGGGCGATAATTTATTGGGTCCGTATGATTCTTTCCAGGTTTGGGGACTGGAATAACGATTGCTTCCCGCCAAGAATCGGGGAAGTTTCCGGTCACCCAAACCTTATTAAATATATCAAGAAGTGCAGAGAGACAGGTTTCAGGTAAATGTTTTAATAATTGATAACGGATATCATCAGGACCAGCTGATGTATCATGAGCCATTTTAAGGGATTCTCAAAGTTCTTTGATAGTGAACAGTTTATTGTAATTCTCCAACTTTTTAGACTTGAAATTCAGTTTCTTCTGTTCTTTTAGCTTCTTATTTTTTAGAAAATTTTGTTGACAATTTTCAGAAGAAGAGTTTTTTTAGAAAAATGTTTCTGCCAAAGTGTTTGTAATATCTTTGACAGATGTAATATCATCATTATCAGTTTTAAGATGATTTACACAACTAGAATTACCTTTACCGTTTATTTTCCGGACCATGTCCCACGTCTTTTTAAGAGATAAGCGAAATTTCAGTCTAAAGACATAAGATCTCCAGGATTTCCTCTTGCTATCCTTAATAGTACGACGGGCTTTCGCACGAAAAACTCTAAAAGTATCTAATTTATTTTTGAGTTGGCCCAATTTGGTAAAGATCAATTAATAAATGAAGGTGCTACAGTGTTCACAATGCAAAAGTTAGCGGACGACGACGGACGACGTACGACGACGACGACGGACGACGTGCAACTCGCTATCCCATAAGCTAAAAAATAATATAATTATCAGTTATTAAAGTCAATAATGATAAAAGTACAATCACAAAAAGTAGCCGCGAAAATTGAATGCAAATCTGAAAGTTGAACTCATTCATAATCCTACCACTGAATATAATTGCACATCACATTAATATATATCTTTCTTCACTGTACAAACAATGCATTTATTTATAACCTATAACTTTTAAACTCACCTAGCTTGAATAGAAGCAGACATTTTAGTGTGTCAAAATATTCAAATCTGCAAGGGAGGTTACTCCAATGGTTCAAAAAATAGTGCTGCCATCTGGAGTACTGAACAAAATCAGATGTTTTGCATGCTTGCAGTGTATGCTTCTTTGCAGTTTATGCTTCTTTGCAGTATATGCTTCTTGGAAACATGATTTGAATAAGTTTAAAGTCAATGCAGTATTGTTGCAGTAATTTGCAGTATACTTGCAGTAATGCTGCAATGGAACATACTTTTAATTTGTTTAATTTACAGCAGCTTGAATTCAGCATGATTGCAGTAGTAATGCAGTATATACTGCATTGCAGCATATTTATTCATCATGCTTGTAGAAGTTGCAGGATATACTTGTAAGCAGTATGTTTGAAGTATGAACGCAGCGTGTGCCCGTACCTGCGCAACATGGCCAGGTTCTAGTAGCGACAACAACCGGGACACGAGGTGGGCCCGTTATCAGTCCTCACTGGAGGAACATAATCCACAACCTCAGTGGAGGTTAACCATCATTATATCGCGTCATCAACCCTTATAGAAGGCATTTGATGACACTCACCCATTGGATTCGCGCATTTGGATACACTGTAGCCAGTAAGTATATCGTCTGCTTCAAGATAAAGGTTTCAGCACTCTGACCAATCACTGATCTTATTTTTACAGGTACAGATATTAATAGATGCACCAAATTCAAAATAGATAGTTAGGAATAAAAGTTTTGTTCTAGAAAGTATGGAAAATAAATACATTATATAATTATTTTGATATATCTGTATAGAGTAATGTTTAATGTATTTATTTGCCAAATTGTATGGTCTAAAAATGCTATATTAGTTAGAAATTTGTGATTAAACCTCTCTCAGCAGCATAATGCATCAAATAATCAGAAATGTTTCTCTGGGGCCATTTTGTTTTTTTTATGCTCAACCCTGGCCTTTAAAATACTCAAAGAAGTTTTACTTGTAAGTTTAACATGATATTCCAACTATTCCCAGATTTATAATATTTATATACACTATATAATTTATACGAATTACCTACTTCATATTATTATTAAATGTCACATTTGTTAGTTGGCGACAGTAACGTATGTTTCATTTTAAGGTGTTTGACTCATCATAACAAACAGGAATGATACTTTTTTGAACAAACTGTGCTCCGACTTACTCAAAATACATTCATTGCACATGTACACTGACCGTGATTGTTAGTGTTCCGACTTACTCAAAATACCTTCATTGCAAATGACCGTGATTGTTACTATTAATAGTAACAAGTATAACTACGGCGGCAGCGATGCACGGTTTTATTGAGAAACAACGAATATATTTATATACGTGTAGCATTTGCACAATATATGTTTGTAACACATAATGTCCCTTGATAGCAGTGTCGAACACCCATTTAACATTCTATTGTATGTCACTCATGTAATACAACCTGGAACGATTTTGATCGGTTGAGTTAAACTTGTAACACTACGCAAGTTTATTAACTGAAATTATTTTATTTATTACAAATTCATCCAGATCTGAGTCATGAATTTATTATTTGTGACAGCTTATAAAAATAATGAACGTTATACAAAACATTGTTGTTGGTTTGTTAAAAGGTTGGCGTAAACTGCTATTTTGTAAAGAGGTAAAACACGAACTCTTTTATACGCAACGTTATGTGTCAGATGCGACGTTACGACGTCACATAATATGTTATGGTGTTTTGGCGCTAAAGTGGGTCTGACGTCGTGGCGGTTCTCTGTCCATCTGAATTATTTTTATTAATTTGATTGCAATGTTATGTGATAAAAAGGATCTTAAACTCGTTCCCATTCTATATAAGATTTATGAAACTCGCCAAAAGGCTTGTTAAAATTAAAATAATTCATAACTCGAAAATAATTCATAACTCGTTTCATAAATCTTATATGAAATGGGAACTCGTTTAAGATTCTCTATATATGCATCAAAAGTTTCACACAAAAACGCGTCCAAGCAATGGTGGATACTAGACGCAGTAACTGTCTTATGTTACACGTTTGTTCCCACATTGCTTTTCAGTCAATACATGTCCTGCTGTTCTGTCAGTATCGTTCAAACAGTCGACCCGGTTAGTACAGCATTATGACTGGTTGTACTGCACTGAGCCTAGCCGTTGATTCCTTTTGTTGGATTGTTAAGTAAAAGTGTTGATTCTTTAATCAGTATGGTTTAATTTTTAAAGAAATATACCTGTTTGTTGACGTTGTTGTCGAATCGTTATTCTTGGTCGATACATCATTATGTTGGATGTTTGAAAGATTGTGTTACTGGAGCATCATGTTTGGTTGTTAGAGCATTGTGTAGTGTTACTGAACATTTATAGTCAGTTGTTCAAGCAATGTTTGGGTTATTGAAGATTTCCAATGACTTCTTGAAGCACTATGTTCAGCTGTTGAGCATTTGTGTGGGGCTATTCAAGCATCAGGAAGTCTTATTGAGGAAATATCTTAAGCAGTTGAAGCATTATGCTAGAGTGTGGGAGCATTGTGTTTGATTGTTTAAGCATTATGTTGGGTGACAGAAAAACTGCTTTATTTTAAGCATTAAGTCAGGTCGCTGAAGCATTGTGTTCGGTTGTTTACGCAGAATGGTCAGTTGCTGAAGCATTGTGTTTTAGTGTTTTAGTGTTAAAGCAATATGTTGGTTTGCTGAAACATTTTGTTTGGTTTCTTAAGTCTTATGCTGGGTTGATGAAACATCGTGTTTGGTTGTTTAGGCATTTTAATAGGTTGTTGAAGCATTGTGTCTGGTTATTTAAGTATTATTTTAGGTTGATAATGCACTGTGTTATGTTATTAACACATCATGTTGAATTACTGAAGCACTGTGTTTGGTTGTTGAAGCAGTGTGGTGGGTTGTTAACGAAACGAGTTGTGCTTTTAACATGTTTAAAGAAACTAACCCTCCAAATAACGGCAAAAACCACCATACCATTTATTAAAATGTTAACCAAAATTTCAGGTCATAAAATAATGTATACATGCCGATTTAAAGTTCAAATTAATTATGACTTGGTAACTCTTAATTCGGCGCTCAAATTTAGGGGTTTGGCCTGGTAGGTTTTACAGTTTATGTCTGGATTCTCAAAATAGTTAAATTCTATGTATGGCTCGTCGTCAGTAGGTTTAGAAATGGTGTACACTTGTTGTAAAATCTGGCTGTAGTTGTCGGGATAGTTACTTTAAAATATTGTGTTCGTTTAATAAAGCATTATGTTTGCACAACAGCGACTGTTTGGTTCCCAGTTGCAAACCAAAGGAAAGCTAGACATATTGATTATGCCCGCGGCAATATAAACTCTTTTTCAGGAGTGTTTGTTAAACGCATGTCCTATGTGACATTTTACCGTCTGACAAAAAAACAACAACATTATAAGGGTAGTTGTTTAACCAAGACTAATACTTTTTTAAAGTTTCAAGATTGTAGTTCAAATAGTTCATAAAAACGGTCGGGAAATAATTGTTCCGGATCAAGTCACAGTGATCTTGGCATTGATCTAACCATAAACTCAATAGATGTCGTTGTTGGAAAATGGATACTATTTGTATTAAGTTTCAAGACTGTAGGTATAATAATAAATAAATTACAGCACAGAAGGTGCTTCACATGATCGACTACTGTGACCTTAACCTTCGATGTACTAACTCCAAAGTTAATAGGAGTTATTTCACATGGGTACTTCTTCTGTATAGTTGTATGACTGAATGCCAAATAGTTACAAGTTACAATAGGTAAAATACTTCTCAGGATTCCGTCATTGTCAGGTCAATGTGACTTTCGTGACCTATTAAAACCAAAAGCAATATTCCTTCTCACCTCACTTAAGAAGTTGAATAATTGTGGGTGTTATACCTCAGGAACTGTGGCATGCTAATGTTCATATGAGATCATGGTGACCTTGGCATTTAACCTACTAACCCCAAAATTAATAAAGTTACTCCTTTCACCAAATGCATTGTGCGTATAAGGTTTTATGAGTATATGTGTTATACTCTTGGAGTTGTTGCTGGGAATATGTTTGTACATATTCGATATGCGCTCAAGACGATCTTGACCGTTAGCCTAGTGACCTCAAAACAACACAGTTCCTCCTCTGACCAAGTATATCTATGAACTTTTTTTAAAGATAGGTGTATGCTTTAGAATGCGTAATGTCTCATACATTCATTACAACATTGAACGTAAACCTACTGACTCCTAAAATAATAATGTTTTATCTCTAACCAATAGCTATGTACATATGCATTTCTTGAGCGTGGGTAATATGATTTCAAAATGATGGCAATGAATTGTATTTCCATATGAGGCTATGGCGACCGTGACATCTGACTGACTCACTACGAAAACAACAAGGTTTCTCCATTTACCAAGGGTAACGTATTCATGAAGTTTCATGCGTGTGTGTGCTGTGGTTTCAAATTAATCGCGCAAAATGCGTATTTCCATATCAGGTCATGGCGACCTTGACAGTTGACTTTTTGACCCCAAATTCAATATAATTCCTCATCTCACCAAAGCCAATCTACCTATGACGTGGGCTGTGTGATTAAGAAGTTATCTTGCGCAGTGCGTATTTCCATATACGGTCATGGTTATCTTGACCGTGACTTGCTAACCCTAAATACAACAGGTTCCTGTCATTAATTAGGGAAATACACCTAGAGGTTTGCATGAGTCTGATTGTTGTGGTTTTGAAGTTATTGGCGGAGTGCGTATTTCCATATATCTAGTTCCATAAGTATTGGTAGTATGGCTTCGAAAGTATCGTCCCTAATGTGTACTTGTTTACTGACGGACAGACGTACAAACCCATACATAGTACATGTACGTCACCTTTTTCAAATGGGCAATAAACACGAGGCTAAGGAAAAGGTATGGATTGTGTTAAATGACCAGAACACCTATGATGAATTAAATACTCCATCCAAAGGTCAAACGGAACGAAGTACGAGTTCGTCTACCCAACAGGTAAGAACGTTTCGAGGATGTACACGTACTGCACACCATGATACACAATGCAAACACCTCATTGAGGTCCTCATTGGATTATCCTGGATCCGTATGGTATCAAACACGACCATTAACGGATATTTTCGGACTGTTGTTGGTCTGCTTACACCATGTGAGCAATTCAGACGATTTCACTAAACGTATTTGTGAATGATTTTAGGGGACGATAATAAATTTAACTCGCACGATGTTGTTTTATTGTTAACAAACATTCCGATATTTGTAAATATTTATGGAGTTTCTAGAACACACATGTATTGCCACTACCCCGATCACGTGTAACCCGTTTCTTGAAGAGATACGTGAAAGACATACTGGAGATGGCTTCGAAATTAGTGTCCCCAATGTGTACTTGTTTACTGACAGACAGACGTACACACCCTTACAAAGTACATGTGCGTCACTTTTTCAAATGGGCATATAAACAGAAGGATAAGGAAAAGGCATGAATTGTGTTAAAGGAACAGAACACCATGTTGAATTAATTAAATACTCGACCCAAAGGTACAAACGGAACGAAGTATGAGTTCCTCTTCTCCCACAGGTGAGAACGTTTCGAGGATGTACTTCACACCATGATACACATCTCAAACACCCCAATGAGTCCCACATTGGATTATACCGGATCAGTTGTTTATCACTCACGATCATTAACGGCCATTTTCGGATTGTTGTTGGTCAGCTTACACCATGTGAGCAATTCAAACGATTTCACTAAACATACATGTGAATGATTTCAGGGAAGGATAATATATTTAACTCACACGATGTTGTTTTATTGTTAACAAACTTTCCGATGGTTGTAAATATTTATAAAGTTCCTAGAACACACATGTATTGCCACTACCCCGATCGCGTGTGTTACCCGTTTCTTGAAGAGATACGTGAAAGACATACTGGAGATCATCAGCAGTAAATCCACAGAGCACATAAAAAGACGGGTACTTTATGGAGCATCGAGTTCAAATTTGAAGGGAAGAAAATAGCTCTTGGACACACACATAGTGTTTAGGAACGACACACACACTGTGGTAACAACGCAAATAAGACATGAAGAGAATGAGATAACAAATATCAAATTAAATCGGAAAGACTGTGGATATCCATAGTGTAATGTAGATAAAGTGACAGAGACGAGAAAACACACTCGAAGAATAATAATGGGATGATTAATAAAGACGGAAATAATACATCGAGGTGTGGTTGTACACTTACAGAATTGCAGTATATTTCCAGTATATTTCCAGTATACTTCCAGCATGATTTTGGAGTTTAATGGCAGGACGATTGCAGCAATGTTTCATACATGCTGCAAACTACTTACATAAAGACTAACATGCAGGAAGCATGAATGCAGCATGTTTCAAATATGTAAATTATGCTGGAAACATACTTCATATATGCTTCAATGCAGTATATGTTTCAGTTCAGTATATGCTTCAATTCAGTATATGCTTCAGTGCAGTATATACTTCAATGCAGTATATGTGTAGCAGCATGTGAGCAGCATGGTACACATATGTTAATTATACCGGAAAAAATACTGCATACATGCTTTAATGCAGTTTAATCGTCAATGCAGTGTATGCTTCAATGAAGTAAATGGTGAAATGCAGCAGTGCAGCAGCATGTGAGCATCATGTTACAAATATGTTAATTATATTGGAAAAATACTGCATATATGATGTAATGTAGTATATTTTTCAATGCAGTGTATGCTTCAATTTAGCATATGCTGCAATGCAGCAATGTAGCAGCATGAATGCTATATGTTTCAAATTTGGTAATTTTGCTGGACATATACAGTATATGTTTCAATGCAGTATATATGCTGCAGTGCAGTATATGCCGTATTGATACTGCAATTATGCAGCATGGTGAACAAAAACAAGGCTTGGTGATGACGGACTGAGGGACGATGGACAAAACATGATAACAGATGACAATACCAATTTTCACATTTACAATATCATATAACTACTTATTTTTGTTGAATATCTTAGATACCCACCCACCTCAAAGAACTAGAAACTACCTGTAAAATTCCTTAAAAAACAAAATATACGGTATTTCTTCGGATGCATGCCTATAAACAAGAGGCCCATTCCGAGGAGATGTTGTTTAAAGCAATTGTTGATAGAGAAACAGATGGATAAATGATAGAAATAGCTCACTTGAACTTTCGTTTCTATGCAAAGAAGTTTAAACAAGAGGCCCAAGGGCGCCAGTATCGCTGCACTGGTTATATGGTGTCTTTGATGGGGAACACGACAACAATATCCACAACCAGGCTTCGTACTGATGATTCCTGCCAAGTTAGTTTCACTGAAATCCAGCCAGTCCGGTTAAAGTTTATGTATAATGCGCCATACGTCCTTATGGGCCAAACATAATTCAACCGGAAAACAGCGATGATATGCTTCGTACTGATCATCCCCGCTAAGTTTCTTTAAAACCCTACTGGTTTCCGGAGAAATAACCTGTACAAAGCCAGTGTATTAAAACCGTTAAAGGGTCATAACTCCACCAAAAATCATGTATAATGGGCCATACGTCCTTAGATGCCAAAAATAATTCAACCGGAACACAGCGATGATATGCGCAATCAGGCTTCGTACTGATCATCCCCGCCAAGTTTCGTTAAAATCCGACCAGGAGTTTAGGATAACTAGCCTGTACAAAGTCAGTGTATTAAAACCGTTAAAGGGTCATAACTCCACCAAAAATCATTCAACCGGAACACGACAATGACAGCCGTAACCAAGTTTCAATGAAAGTCGACACAGTGCTTGTGGAGAAAGAGTCCAGACAATGTGTGTGTATTAAACTCTAATATTTCAGAATAACAAGAGCCATAACTCTACTGTTATGAATCCGATTTGGCTGGTTTTTCAACATGTCTGAGTTTTCATTGATACTAACAATCTTTATAAGTTTGGTAGAGATCAAATAATAAATAAAGATGCTAGATAGTTCAACAGACAGAAAATGGCATTTTTTGGAAAAACAAGGGCCATAACTTTGCCGTAAATGGTTCGAGCTGGCTGCTTTTCAAACGTGTTTGAGCTTTCATTGATATTAAAAAGCTGTATAAGTTTCGTAAAGACCAAATTATAAATGAGGGTGCTAGACAGTTCACAAGACAGAAAATGGCTTTTTTTAGGAAAACAAGGGCCATAACTCCGGCGTAAATTGTTCGAAGTGGCTGGTTTTCAAATGTTTTTGAGCTTTCTTTGATATTAACCAGCTGCATAAGTTTCGTAAAGACCAAATTATAAATGAAGGTGCTAGATTGTTCACATGGCAGAAAATGCGTTTTCAGTAAAAACAAGGACCATAACTCTAATGTTCCTAATCCGATCTGGTTGGATTTCGAAATTTTCCGAGTTGTCGTTTATATTAACAATATGTGCAAGTTTGGTTAAAGATCAAATAATAAATGAAGGTGTTAGAGTGCTCACAAGGCAGAATATGACATTTTTCAGCAAATCAAGGGCCTTAACTTCGGTGGAACTAAACATATATACATGTATGTATTTTGGGGGTTCTGGCTCAACTCGAGTTTGATCCAAAAACGCCTAAAATACATATGAAAAACTTTCAGCACAAGGTGCTGAAATAAGCTGAGCCAGAGTTATATTTTGAGATTTTTTAATAGTTATCAAAATTACACTTAAATCACCGGTGATTTACTTTAAAACGTTTTAAAATCTTAGGGTAGTGAAGATTGCAAGTTTGAATTATATAATTTGACAAATTTTTATCACCTATATTTTTTTAATAGTTGATTTGTTATCAAAATTTTACTCAAATCAATGAATAAGCACAAATATAATCAAATATGATTTTTTACTAGAAAATCAAATTTCTATATGTCTTAGCCTAATACCTTCAACAATATATGGCTTTACTACTTCCCAGTATCTATGTTTTAATCTAACTATATGAGCACCACAACCAACACAAATTTGATATTTTGCACTTGTACCTTTTCCACATTTGAGACACGGTAAAACTTTACTTTGCTTTACTCTAAATTTATGTAAACTGAAATAGTTTGAATTTTGTGTTGTTTTATTTTTACAAGGCTCGTGACATCCAACTTTGAGAAATTGGCAAATGTTTTCAATTTTCTTAGTGTTTTCCATTTTCTTTTTCTTGTTATAATAAATATTTTTTTATATTAAAAAGAAAAAATAATATAATATAGATTACAAAAATGAGTACCAAAGACGTGAAATACATTTTACAATTACACCGGTTTGGAATAATTAATAATGATCAGCTTAGAAAAGGTTTAGATTCTCCTGAGGAAGTTAAAGAAGTTAAGGAAGTTAAAGATAAAACATAACATTAGAGAATTTACGTAAAAGAAAGCGTAACAAAAAACAACGAAAAAAAGAAAAAGAAAAATATGAAAAATTGAAAAAAAGTGTTATAAACGAGTTAAAACAAAAGTTTAAAAAAGTAACACTAAAACTTGTTGACAATCCAATATGTGGCTATTTTAAAGCATATGGGGCATCTGTTGAAAAATACAAAGATCCTCAAATATTATCTAGTGATTTAAGATTCAGCGTTGTAAAACAAATCACTAAAGAAGTAGCAGAACTAAAAGGATTAAGGTTTCAACTTGGTCTAACTGTTGATGGTTTCACAAAAAAATATACTACAGCAGTATTACGTAGTGAGCAAAATGCAATTTTAAACGCTGAAAAAATAGATGAACTTTATGACAAATCATTTAATGAAATACAAGAAAGTCTTGAAAGATTTACAAACACAGCATCAGGATTGGAAATTGATCACTGTGTTAAGTTTTATTTGAATATTGCAAAATATGAGCCATTAAAAGGTTCTTCATATATTATTTTACCAAAAGTATTAAGTAACAAAAAAAGCAATAATAAACGTAAAATCCGATGATAACAAATGTCTGTTTCATGCAATAAATTCAGCTTTACATCCAGTTGAAAAGAATTCTGATAGAGTATCAAGCTATCCTGACGTATCAATTTTAAAACAAAATGGTATTGACTTTCCCACTCCAATTTTTCAAATTCCCAAAGTAGAGAAACAAAACAACCTTACTATCAACGTTTATGGATATATCATAACAGGAAAAAATAAAAAGGTAACTGTTTTCCCATATCACATATCAGAACAACCAAAAGATATTGAGCGAATTAATCTGCTCTTAATATCTGCAGATATTGAGGTTAAAATATGATTCAGAGAATGATCCAAATAATAAAGAAGGAATTATAAATGACAACTATAACCCTGATGATTATCCTGATGAACCAAAAAAAATAACAACAAAATATCACTATTGCTGGATTAAAAATCTGAATAGACTACTCTATGACCAAAACAAACATAAAGGTCAAACTTACTTCTGCGATCGTTGCCTTTACGGCTTTTCTGGGAAAGGACTACTTACCAAACACAACGAAGACTGTGATGGTATTAACAAAAATTCTTGCAGAATAGAAATGCCGCAAGGAGGTAAAAATCACATAAAATTTAAAAAATCATCAAAATCAGATGCATGTGCCTTATGCAATATATGCTGATTTTGAGGCTATAACAAAACCAAAATTAATTAAATTTGGAAATAAGTCTGAAATCACAAATGTACATGAAGCGTGCGGATTTGGATACCAAGTTGTTAGATATGATGGTAAAGCCGAAGAACCTGTTATTTACAGAGGTGAAGATGTCGTTGAAGTGTTTTTTAAAACGCCTAGAATGTGAGAAGAGCAACATTTATAATATATTTGCTCACCCAAAACCATTAATCATGACGCAGCAAAATGAGGAAGATTATGAAAAAGCAACACACTGTTGGATATGCGAGAATGAAATATGGAAAGGTAAAAACTGTAAAGTAAATGATCACTGTCATTTTACAGGTGAATACAGAGGCGCAGCACATAAAAACTGTAACCTGAAACTGAAAATAAAACCAAACAAAACAATCATCCCTGTTATATTTCATAACCTCAAAGGATATGATAGTCATCTCATCATGCAAAAAATACATACAATATCAAGTAATATTACATGCATCCCAAACAACGCTGAAAAATATATATCATTTAGCGTTGGACAACTTAGGTTCTTGGATAGTTTTCAATTTATGGCTTCGTCCTTAGAAAAAATAGTTGATGCAACAGACAAATCTGATTTCAAAATAACCAAAAATGTTTTTAAAGAACAAACTGATTTACTTTTTCGAAAAGGTGTTTATCCATACGAATATATGGATAGTATGGAAAAATTTAATGAAACACAATTGCCACCTATAGAAAAGTGTTACAGTAGTCTTAGAGATGAAAGCATAACCCAAAAAGATTATGAATATGCACAAAAAATATGGAAAGAGTTTAACTGTAAAACTCTTGGAGACTATCATGATTTATATCTAAAAACTGATGTAACTCTGTTAGCAGATGTATTCCAAACTTTTAGAAAAACATGTATGAATGCATACAAACTTGATCCTTTACATTACTATACAGCACCTGGATTATCCTGGGATGCTTTACTTAAACATTCAAAAATAGATTTAGAACTTTTTGCAGACATTGGCATGCACTTATTTACAGAAAAAGGTATGCGCGGAGGAATAAGTATGGTATCAAAACGACATGCAAAAGCAAACAATCCACATGTAGCTGATTATAACACTGACGAGGAAAACAACTTTATAATGTATTTTGATGCAAATAATCTTTATGGACATTCAATGAGTCAGCCACTTCCATATTCTGGTTTTGAGTGGAAAACCAAGAACAAGAGTGGAAGATTTTCTGGACCAAAACCTGGCAAAGGACAAATACTTGAAGTTGATTTGGAATATCCTAAAGAACTCCATGAAGCTCACAATGACTATCCACTTGCATCGGAAAGATTAGCAGTGAACAAAGAATGGTTGTCTGAATACCAGACAGATCTGTTGGAAGGTAATAATATAAATGTAGAACAACTAGTCCACAATCTTATGGACAAAGAAAAATATGTGATACATTACAAAAACCTGCAACTGTATTTATCTTTAGGCATAAAACTAAAGAAAATAAACAGAGTATTAGAATTTAATGAAAAAACATGGATGGAATCATATTTTCGTTTAAACACAGATTTTAGAAAGCAGGCCAAATCAACCTTTGAAAAAGATTTTTATAAACTTATGAACAACTCTGTGTTTGGTAAAACAATGGAAAATCTACGCAAGCGGACTGATATAAAACTAGTCAGAACTGACGGCGCTGAAAATGAAAAGATAAGAAAAATACTAGCCAAACCAACTTTAATAGGCGTATAAAGTTTTCAGATGAATTGTCAGCAATACATGTAAACAAAACAAAATAAACATTAAACAAACCAATCTATGTTGGGATGTCAGTATTAGATTTATCAAAGCACTTGATGTATGATTGGTACTATAATACTATAAAGAAAAGGTACGGAGATAACTGTAATTTATTATATACAGACACTGACGGCTTGCTGGTAGACATCAAAACAAAAGATGTGTACAAAGACATGGCTGAAATGAAAGATGAGTATGACTTCAGCGATTATCCACAAACACATCCACTGCACGATGACACAAACAAAAATGTATTAGGTAAAATGAAAGATGAATGTGCTGGTGTTTCTATAGCTGAGTATGTTGGATTAAGACCCAAGCTATATTCTATTTTAAGAGCGGATGAGCAGATTATTAAAAAAGCAAAGAGTGTAAAAAAATATGTAATTCAAAAATATATTAACTTTGAAAACTACAAGGATGCATTGTTTAGCAAGAAAAATTACACTCATGATATGAATATGATACGCTCGATGAAGCATCAAATATACGGCATAACAATAAACAAAGTAATATTGTCACCATTTTACACTAAAAGATACATTCGAGAAGATGGAATTAAAACTGATGAACATTTTTTTATAAAAACTTATAAAGACATACGCGTTTGGGTATCAGGAGGAACAATAAGCAGTTCTTCTTTGACAACTCCTCTCTGTGGCGCTGGTGATTTCAAATAATATACTCTTATACCTTGCGTCACCATATAATTATTAATCTTGTGAATATCTACACTCCACATTGGATCAGTTGCTCTGCGTCTTCCACCTTCTTGTTCCCCGGGTTAATATAAATAGCTTACACTGGCATTCATACAGATAGGATCTTCTTTTAATGTTTTTGTTTTGACAGGAGGAGGCTTTTTTGTCTCCACATTTATTGCTTTGACAACTTCTGGTAATCTCTTTACCCACTCTCTGTTGCGTTTTTGCGAATCTATTTCCTTAGCATACTGATAACCAAACAATCTTTCAGCTAATGTTCTGTTAAATCTTTCCACTATAGCTTGGTCTCTGTGTATCTCTGTTTTGCCTCGTCTGATATTTACATTACGTTTCGCCATCAACTGCGATACTGCACCCAACAATTCTCTGCCTGGATCCACTTGTAATAACTTTGGATATTTTAAATGCCGACTGTATATAATTTCAAATGCTTTGGCAACTTCTTTGCTATCCTTGGAAGTCAGTGGCTCTGCTTCTTTGTATCTACTTGCAATATCAACCACAGTAAATGCATATTTATATGTCTTGCGTCCACGACCAACCCCAAAAGTATCATGCGGTAAAAATAACAAATCAGCTTGATGCACTCCATTCTTAGTAGAAACATCAAACATGGGTCTAATTATTTTCTTTGGTAAGGGTAAATAAATCTGCCACACAGCTTGTTTCTTTAAAAATTCTAATGTCTGTTTCTCACTGACACCAGCCTCTTTCGACAATTTTTTAACTGCTGAGTAACCTCTCCAGAATCTTTTTGGGCTGTAATAAATCTTTTCCATTTTTTTCTACTAAAGATTAATTATATAACTATATAAAAAAAATGGAAATCACAACTGCACAATTTGGTGAACTGCTCGAAGAGCAAAATCAAATTAGCACAAAGAAATGGACAGACATGGAAATAAATAAAATATACACTATTACAGATACGAAAATACTGGATACTGAATATGGTCCATCCATGGTATTGACATTATTAGACAACGGTGAAGTATGGGCGCCTGATCATCTTAAAAATAAAATAAAATAGAGTGCTAAACCACCATATTATATTCGACCACTTGGATTGAAAGCATGTAAGTACAACAAAAAAAATAGGTATCATGCATATGACTCTGTCTTTCCAAAGTAATTATTTCAAAATAGTTTCTTATTTATTTTATGAAATCAATTTATACGCCACAAATCCAGTTGCAGCCATGCCCACCACAATAAACATAATTTCTCTATTATGTTGATCCGGAGATGGTGTATAGAAATCATTCAACTTAGGCTCTGGTTCCAAAAGCAACTGTTTACCAGTTATGTAATAATACTGCTTCATAGCCTGGTCTACATCATCAAAAGTCTTCTCTGAATGATGCTCCTTTTGCAGTTGCTTATTAATAAAATCTAATCTCTTTGTTCTTTTTTTATTCCACGCCGCTTGTGCTGCTTTCGATTGTTCCACGGCTTTGTTATGCCTTTGTCTTTCCTCATCTGAATGACTTCCCATTTTTGAAAAGAAATAATTTGAACCGCTAAACGCCAATGCGTTTGTTAATGCGCCACCTATCATCATTGCTACTGCACTCGCCACTTTTTTAATATATATTTTTAAAAATTATTTCATAATATCCGCAGAAAATAATACCTTGCTTAATCAACATATACTTTGTAGCCATTGCTAACATTATATCCACGGACAGCATCCCAAAATCTGTCATATTAAAATCCACTTTAGGAGCTGGTTTTCTTAATAGTTTTCTGCCAATCTCAGAATATCCAATAGTTAGAAGTGTTTTCACTCCAGCGTGATACACCATATTTACAATTTGTTTTCCGTCAATACTTGTTGCCATTTTTTTATATGATTATTTTTTTTAATTAATTATTAAAAATCAAACGGGTCTTTTGGTGAAGTGGGAACAGCAACAGATTGTATAGCAACAGGTTGTGTAGCAGATTTTTGTTATAGATATAAAAACCCAACCCAGCAACTAATAAAACCAGACACGGTGGAACATAATGTTTGTATACGTTTATTTTGATTTTCTCTAGTTCCTCTTCACGTAGTACTTTTGTTACCTGTCCTGCATCTCTTGCATCTTGTGCATCTTGTGCATCGTGTGCATCTTGCATACCTGAAGCAAACGCTTTGTCTTTCTTGCCGCTGCTCCTTTTTTCCCAGCCTCTATTCGTCGTGGATTTTTTACTTTTTGTTGTTTAACAGATTGTGTATCAACAGGTACAACTTCACTTTCTTGGTTCTCCATTTATATTATCTGTATTTTTATTTTTATTAAAATAAATATGTCTAACAGATGTCAGTATTACTGTTAATGGTGCTAAGAACATCCCACACCTGTAATACAACTCACAACAAGCACTTGTTACAGCATGATTAATAAATGGGTCTTCCTCCAAATCTTCTATTAGTTTTGGTGGATTGGTTACATTAAAATATTTTGATACTCCCATCACATTATATTTATCCTAAAGAACTTCAGCTTAACAAAGCTAATATATCTGATAATAACGCTTCTTTTCTTGATTTAGATCTCTCGATTGAAAATGGTAAAATAATTAGCAAAATCTATGACAATAGAGATGATTTTAATTTTGACATTGTTAATTATCCTCACTTGGATGGGGATGTTCCCCGAGCAACTTCTTATGGGGTATATGTGTCTCAACTTATTCGTTTTTCTAGAGCTTGTACTCGAGTTGAGGACTTCAATATTCGTAATCTTTGTATAACTAAAAAGTTACTCAATCAGGGTTACCGTTACCATAAACTTCGTAAAACCTTTGCAAAATTTTATTATCGTAACCCTGATTTTCTTTACAAATATAAAAGTAATTTAAGGACTCTTCTGCGACAAGGACTATCACAACCTGACTTCTATGGTGATGTGATTTATAAACTTCGTAAGATTCCAGGTCATGATCACTTTCATACTATCTTTGTTAAACTTGTTAAAAAGTTTATCAAAAGAGGTTATGACCCTATCATTTTGCAACGTACTGCATGCTTTGTGGTGGACCCTTTTACAGTTCGCCACTATGCTTTCCTCTTTAATTGTACGATGACCAGACAGGCTGTGGACCCTATGATGACGCCTACCTAAAGCCCATTGGGACGGTGGCGTTTGATGTTTGTCCATTATCTTTCTTGTCGTGCCCTTAATGGTTTATTCTCTTACTGCTCTGGCTTCTGCAAAGTCATTGAGTACCTTCATTGTGGCTTTCTAGGCTATTGTTTTTTTTTTGTATTATATTTACACGAGCATATTTGTGTTTTACTTATATTGCCTATTGATGCTGCCTTATTGGTTAGAGATTAGATCATGGCGAGGATTTCTTTATTTACACTGTCCTGTTTTAATGGGATGACAGTAGGGTAAGTGTGAGGTTTGGTGCACCCTAGAACCGGTTTAAACCCCCAGTGGCCTACTTTGCCACTGACCGTTCCAAGGCGGTAGCCCTATTGTCAACCCTTTTTGTGTTTGTGATGTCGTTTATTGCTTTTGCCTTCTTGTTTGTCTGTTTGCGTGTCTGTTTCTGTGTTTTGTGGTTTACTGTCCTCCTTGAATGCTACTTTCCCTGTCCGATCATTTTATATTTCTTTTTTAATAAAAGAATTGCCTAAAGTCTTGGTCATGCTTGCTCCAAGCCTTGCTTCATATCTACAGTAAAGTTTGTTAATTTCATCCGGGGACATGCTATCTTTAGTCGTGAGTTGTATGTCTCTACCCAAATATTCATGGCTACCGTCGCCAGCCACTATGGCTGATAATCTTTCTTTTTTTGTTTCTTGTTGCTTTGATTCATCTGTGGAATGTTCCGTGAAACCTTCCGGTATTTCTTTTAATAGTTCTTCCGCATCCATTTTCATATTAATAATTTTATTTTTTATCTTGAAAAAAATATAAAATACAAAACAACCAGTTGCGATATTTACCACGCAACTAGTAATTGTTAGTATTGTTAATAGCATTGTTATTAATATTGCTATTTTTTTATTAGCATTTTTAATTTGCTGCAAGCATTGCTATTAACATTGCTACTTTGCTATTAGCAATGCTATAAGCATTACTAATTTACTATGAGCAATGCTATAAGCATTACTATATTTTCTGATATATCCATTATATTTTCATGTCAGTATTGCTATTAACATTGCTACTTTGCTGTTAGTATTACTATTAGCAACAAAGCAATGCTGTTAGAAAAAATAGCATTGCTGTTAGCAATGCGTAATTATTCAACCCAATAACCAGTTGGTTGGTCAGTCCTCAATATTAACTTCGAATATTTAGTCTTTGCTAAAGTTTTTTTTATTCTGGTTCTCTCCTCCAACGTCGGAATAACATCATTCTCTCTCAAACAATTTTCATAACTATCTCTGTCCTTGTTGTAAAACATGCACAACCATTGTGCTTGCTTCCTCAAATCTTTCAATACAGAATTGTATCTTTGTGAAATGACCCACACGGATTGTTTAGCGTGACGACCGGAGAATGCCAACTCTGATAACATATCTTTTTTCTTTGTTAATTCTTTTGTGGCGGAGCAGTCATCAATGATGTATAGTGTGGGCTTGCCAGTATATTGTTTGAAAAATAAACGCAACAGTTCTTGTAGCTTTTCTTTACCATTGCTAACGGGATTGACAATTATTATTTTTTTATCTCTCGGATGTCTTACATCTCCTATCCAGGGTCTATTTTTATAAGCCTCGGTCCACTCTATGGTTGGACACAATATAATTATATGTTCAAAAACTCCAACATACTCTTGTTCAAGTATGTCAAGAACAAACTCTGTTTTACCGCAGCATGTCGGCCACAGATAATGGCACTGTGTGGATATTTAGGATATTTAGAATCGTATTTCTTTGTATCTTCCATCTTCAAAATTGATTTGCGCATCTTGTATTATATATAGAAAAATATTTAAAGGTTGATCTGAATCTGCTTTTTTATTTATTAGTATCGTTATGCCTTCACTGCCGTTTTCTATTTTTCTTCCACTGCCGTGTAATAAATTGTCATCGCATGTCAAGCCACAAAGCATATGTTTTTGTCAGATATGTTCGAATAGAAACATTGGTAAAGCATAAGTCCTTCACCACTATGTCTGTCTCTTTGTTTCTTTTTGATGTCAAGGCAAAGTATTTGTTGATTTCATCCCATTGTTGATATGCCTTCATGCCTTGACTATACAACTGATTTGGTACGCCCTCTATTGTCATTTCAACCTGTCAATCTTTGGGTTGTAAATGAATTCCGTGTCTGTTCTGTTTGGGTCTTCGAACAGCATTAGAATACCTTTCATGCTCCGTGCTGGTACATTAATGTTGATATTCCAAAGGGTATCATATTTTTTGCTTGTATTATTCTATGTCGCAAGATACAATCATACATAAATACTATCTTACCATTGGTTTGCTGTCTTATTTGTCTGGCTAATTCAACATCACTAACCATATCAAATTCCAAGCAGATATTTTTTATTACATAAGATGCATCAACATCACTGCTTTTGATAACTTTGTTATAATTGTTAAACGTTAATTCATATTCTAACCTATCACCAAGCCCCGCTTGATAAAATGGCATATGACTTTCTAACAAAGGGGTAAAAATATCGGACAGGGAAAGCAGCATTCAAGGACGACAGTCAACCACAAAACACAAAAACAAACACGCAAACAGACAAACGAAAAGACAAAAGTTATAAAAAATGCAAACGACATCACAAACACAAAAGGGTTGACAATAGGGCTACCGCCTTGGAACGGTCAGTGGCAAAGTAGGCCACTGGGGGTTTAAACCGGTTCTAGGGTGCACCAAACCTCACACTTACCCTACTGTCATCCCATTAAAACAGGACAGTGTAAATAAAGAAATCCCCGCCATGATCTAAACTCTAACCAACAAGGCAGCATCAATAGGCAATATAAGTAAAACACAAATATGCTCGTGTAAATATAATACAAAATAAACAATAGCCTAGAAAGCCACAATGAAGGTACTCAATGACTTGGCAGAAGCCAGAGCAGTAAGAGAATACACCATTAAGGGCACGACAAGAAAGAACATGGACAAACATCAAACGCCACCGTCCCAATGGGCTTTATGTAGACGTCATCATAGGGTCCATAGCCTGTCCGGTCATCGTACAATTAAAGAGGAAAGCATAGTGGCGAACTGTAAAAGGGTCTACCACCAAGCATGCAGTACGTTGCAAAATGATAGGGTCATAACCTCTTTTGATAAACTTTTTAACAAGTTTAACAAAGATAGTATGAAAGTGATCATGTCCAAGAATCTTACGAAGTTTATAAATCACATCACCATAGAAGTCAGGTTGTGATAGTCCTTGTCGCAGAAGAGTCCTTAAATTACATTTATATTTGGAAAGAAGATCAGGGTTACGATAATAAAATTTTGCAAACGTTTTACGAAGTTTATGGTATCGGTAACCCTGATTGAGTAACTGTTTAGTTATACAAAGATTACGAATATTAAAGTCCTCAACTCGAGTACAAGCTCTAGAAAAACGAATAAGTTGAGACAGATACACCCCATAAGAAGTTGCTCGGGGAACATCCCCATCCAAGTGGGGATAATTAACAATGTCAAAATTAAAATCATCTCTCTTGTCATAGATTTTGCTAAGTTTTTTACCATTTTCAATCGAGAGATCTAAATCAAGAAAAGATGCGTTATTATCAGATATATTTTCTTTATTAAGCCGAAGTTCGTTAGGATAAATATTATGAACCATAGTTGGAAAGAAAGGGTTGTCAATGTTCAGTATGTCATCCAGATACCGAGAGGTGTCATTAAAAGCTTCAATAACATCTGCCTGGGTATCTGGTGAAAGACTCAACATGAAATCCCTTTCATAGCAAAATAAAAACAAATCTGCGACAAGTGGTGCACAGTTCGTACCCATAGGGATACCAACAATTTGTCTATAAACGGTGGTACCATACATGACGAAAACATTATCTAATAAGAAGATGAGTGCTTCACAAACTTCATAGCAAGTCCACATAGTATAATTGTCTAAACTGCCGTTAGTGAAAAACGCTTTAATATTATTACATGCCAAAAATGTAGTATTTTCTCTAGCGAATGTTTTTAGAATAAGAGAAATTAGCTTATCTTTAATAAGATGATGTGGTAAGGTTGTATATAGTGTAGAGAAGTCATAAGTAATTAATGATGAAACTTTACCTTTATTGAAAAATTTATCAAGAACGTCTCCTGAATTTTTTATAGACCAAAATAGGTTAATCCCAGAGTTTTCATTAGTTTTATCACAATATACTTTAACGTGATCTTAAACGGCAGTAAGACAAGAAGTTAAAAGTTTGGAGATGTTTGTCGTCGTGCAGGCACTAGAATTAGAAATAAAGCGAGCCTTATACGGATTTTTATGTAATTTAGGAATCCAGTACATGGTAGGCAGTTTATTTTGCTTATCGCTTACACCAGCCTTGAAAGTAGTGCACCGAGTGATATGTGCGGAAACAACATCATCCTCAGTAGAATTAACTGGAGTATACGAATTGGTGCTGCCGAGTTCCAGAGATAAAACATTGACGTAATGTAGGCGTCAAACAATAATTACATTATTAGCTGCTTTATCTGCAGGAACTAAAACAAATTTATTATGAAATTCCTGAATTCCCGATTTTAGATTACGAAAGGAAAACCTAGGTCTCGGAGGTAGTAAAGAGGGGTTAGCATTATAAAAGTTAATACGTGTATCTATAGTTTTAAGAATAGACTTTTTCCAAGTAGAAAGCGAGTTTGGGTCCGCATGTTCTCTACGACACCATTTTCTACTAAAATCTTCAATGGAGTGGGCGATCTGGGCACGACAGGCATTAAAATCAATAGTTGAAGGTAATCTATATTTAGGACCTTTCGAAAACAAATGCCGAACATTTCAAAGTCCAGTGGAATACAAAATCTATTTCCATAAGCTGCTGCTACTGCTTCACTATCGGCGTCCGATGAAGCATCATCTGCACCAACTCTATGTTTTAACATGTTTGCCCCTCCAACACCTTGGTAATACATGTTTAATCGTTCGGTAGGGTTTTTCCATAAATCAACATAACAATGATATATATCACTGTCATCTATTGACATGCCTTCATTGCCACTTATTCTTATTGTCATTTTTTTCACAATTGTTCTACCCAGATTCTGATATATAGTAGCCTTGAGGTCTTTGCTGCTTTTAAGTTCTATTTCAAAGGCAAGACGAGCAGTACGTGGAACTGTTACATCATTAGTACTTAGATTGGGAAATCTCACAAGCAGTTGCTGGTTTTGGTCTATTGTTGATGGATTATTAGTTATTACTACACTTGTGCGGATGCCCTTGGCATCATGAGGCTCTCTTAGTTTTCTATGAGGGTTGAGTTTGTTTTCGTAAGCTGACATTGTTTTTATTTTTTAAATATATTTTTTAAAATTAAATAAAATAAACAATGGCTGAAGGAGGATTTGAATATGACAATCCTACGTTTGATCCAGATGATTATGACGATGATGATTTACCTATGGTGCCTGATGAGCCTGTTCAAAGAAGTCTTCTTAATCAAAGCGACCATATTGCTGACCTTCATGGGGAGTTGAGAAAATCCGAACTTGAATCACACAAGAAAAATCTTGTAAAATCATTTTATGATGAAATAGGAAAACGATATAAGATGGCACAGGACAAAATGGATTATAACCAGTTTAAAGTATCAGATGATGGTAAAACATTATACTGGGTTGTTGGCGATAAAGAAATAAGAATAACTGCCAAGCAAGGTGGTGCAACAATTCTTTCCCTTGGTTCTTTGGTAAAAGAATATGGCTCTGGGGGAACAAGGGCGGCAAGACAATTTTTGAATTTGCCGGAGTATGACAGTAAAACAAAATTATCACAAAAAACTCGGCATGCGTTGGAGAGCACAAGAAACGATTTACCAGACGTGGGTGCTATTTCAATACAAAATTTATCACATATTATGGATAACACAGAGACATCAGTACAGTCAATTGAAAGTACTCTTTATGACTGGGATGTGGATGAGCGTCCTGATGTTGAAACACAAACAAATATAGACAAGCGCGAAATGGATGAAATAGTAAAAGCGATGACAACTGTCAAGGCAGAACTCACCAATAACTTGGCAAAACTCACACAACTTGATAAAGACATAACAAGAGAAAAACAAAAGTTAGAACAAGCTAAGACTGATAATGATGAATTCCAGATAAAGAGAATTATCGATCGCACCAAAGACCTTGAAGTTGAGAGATGTGCAAGGATGGATGCTATCAATGAGAACAGAGAAGCTTTTCGTAACCAAGTAAGCAGAATAAAAGAGACAATAAACAAAATGTTAAACGAGGATACAACTCTTGGTAGAAAATCAAAACCTTGTTTAGGGAGCAAGGTGTTACTATTGTTAGTATCCTGACTGCATTTGGTATGATTCTTGGGGTGATAATTAATACTATTATTCCCACATCAAGTGCTGCGCCAACTCCAACTTCAAAACCTGATCCATCAAGTGTCAAAGACTGGATAAAAACAACTAAGTAATCTTGGTCAACTTCTCGCTAATTTAGCTGGTAAAGCTGCTGCAGCACTTCCAGGAGTTATTGGTGCAATAGTATCTGCTTTTATCTGCAACAGGTAATGTTATTAATTGGCTTGGTAACAATCTATGGGCTTTGCTTGTGTTTGTTTCCGGGTTGTTGTATGTGGCAGCCAAAGAGTTGTTTAGTCAATCTCGTAAATAAGTAATGCAGCAAGACCTGTTACTATAGTACCAACAATTATAGTTGTTTTGTTATCTTCGTGTTCAATCGCTATTTTTTTCATCTCTTGTTTCACAGGTGGGTTTGAATGCTCCACACGTTTATGTATCAATGATTTATCAAAGTCAGAATGTTTCGGTAAAAATTTCTTTGTTGTGGTGCCTTGAAAAGGTTGAACAATTTTTGGTGGTACTGGTTTTACATTCACATCATAATTCAATCCTAATGCTTGCGCATCGGTTGCTATTACAATTTCATTATTGTAGTCTTGTATTGTTCCGATTCTTAATTCCATGTCACTCGGAGACATGTACAATTCACTTCCATAGACAAAATTTACTTTACTTCTTGCATATTTTATGGTGGTTTCATATCTTGAAATTTGACTGGGCAAGTCAATGGGGCTGTTTATTGCGTCCTCTACATTTGTCAGAAATTGTTTCTGTGCGTCAAATGACGTTCCAGTTTCAAGTATATCAGTTCTTGTTTGTGATTGTGAGCCAAGAATTGCCCAGCAGTATGTTCTTAGGCTGTCATTGATTCTTTCTATTCCAGCTCTTGTAAATCCCACAGAACTATCTAGTATAAAAGTAGACCAACTATTGTCAGCCTCAGATCCTTGTGTAATGTAATCAATGTGGTATGTTTTATCACTCTCATAGACTGTGAAACTCATTGTTAACTTACTGAGAATTTATCAAAGGATGATAACCAATATTTGTCCTGCATGATTAATAAATGGGTCTTCCTCCAAATCTTCTATCAGTTTTGGTGGATTGGTTACATTAAACTACTTTGATACTCCCATCACATACAAGTTGTGGTTTACTGTCCTCCTTGAATGCTACTTTCCCTGTCCGATCTTTTTATATTTCTTTTTTAATAAAAGAATTGCCTAAAGTCCTGGTCATGCTTGCTCCAAGCCTTGCTTCATATCTACAGTAAAGTTTGTTAATTTCATCCGGGGACAAGCTATCTATAGTCGTGAGTTGTATGTCTCTACCCAAATATTGACGGCTACCACCGCCAGCCACCATGGCTGATAATCTTTCTTTTTCTGTATCTTGTTGCTTTGATTCATCTGTGGAATGTTCCGTGAAACCTTCCGGTATATCTTTTAATAGTTCTCCCGCATCCATTTTTATATTAATAATTTTATTTTTTATCTTGAAATAAATGTAAAATACAAAACAACCAGTTGCGATATTTACCACGCAACTAGTAATTGTTAGTATTGTTAATAGCATTGTTATTAATATTGCTATTTTTTTATTAGCATTGTTAATTTGCTGCAAGCATTGCTATTAACATTGCTACTTTGCTATGAGCAATGCTATAAGCATTACTAATTTACTATGAGCAATGCTATAAGCATTACTATATTTTCTGATATATCCATTATATTTTCATGTCAGTATTGCTATTAACATTGCTACTTTGCTGTTAGTATTACTATTAGCAACAAAGCAATGCTGTTAGAAAAAATAACATTGCTGTTAGCAATGCGTAATTATTCAACCCAATAACCAGTTGGTTGGTCAGTCCTCAATATTAACTTCGAATATTTAGTCTTTGCTAAAGTTTTTTTTATTCTGGTTCTCTCCTCCAACGTCGGAATAACATCATTCTCTCTCAAACAATTTTCATAACTATCTCTGTCCTTGTTGTAAAACATACACAACCATTGTGCTTGCTTCCTCAAATCTTTCAATACAGAATTATATCTTTGTGAAATGACCCACACGGATTGTTTAGCGTGACGACCGGAGAATGCCAACTCTGATAACATATCTTTTTTCTTTGTTAATTCTTTTGTGGCGGAGCAGTCATCAATGATGTATAGTGTGGGCTTGCCAGTATATTGTTTGAAAAATAAACGCAACAGTTCTTGTAGCTTTTCTTTACCATTGCTAACGGGATTGACAATTATTATTTTTTTATCTCTCGGATGTCTTACATCTCCTATCCAGGGTCTATTTTTATAAGCCTCGGTCCACTCTATGGTTGGACACAATATAATTATATGTTCAAAAACTCCAACATACTCTTGTTCAAGTATGTCAAGAACAAACTCTGTTTTACCGCAGCCTGTCGGCCACAGATAATGGCACTGTGTGGATATTTAGGATATTTAGAATCGTATTTCTTTGTATCTTCCATCTTCAAAATTGATTTGCGCATCTTGTATTATATATAGATAAATATTTAAAGGTTGATCTGAATCTGCTTTTTTATTTATTAGTATCGTTATGCCTTCACTGCCGTTTTCTATTTTTCTTCCACTGCCGTGTAATAAATTGTCATCGTATGCCAAGCCACAAAGCATATGTTTTTGTCAGATATGTTCGAATAGAAACATTGGTAAAGCATAAGTCCTACACCACTATGTCTGTCTCTTTGTTTCTTTTTGATGTCAAGGCAAAGTATTTGTTGATTTCATGCCATTGTTGATATGCCTTCATGCCTTGACTATACAACTGATTTGGTACGCCCTCTATTGTCATTTCAACCTTTTCAATCTTTGGGTTGTAAAATAATTCTGTGTCTGTTCTGTTTGGGTCTTCGAACAGCATTAGAATACCTTTCATGCTCCGTGCTGGTACATTAATGTTGATATTCCAAAGGGTGTCAGATTTTTTTGCTTGTATTATTCTATGTCGCAAGATACAATCATACATAAATACTATCTTACCATTGGTTTGCTGTCTTATTTGTCTGGCTAATTCAACATCACTAACCATATCAAATTCCATTTTTTATTACATAAGATGCATCAACATCACTGCTTTTGATAATTTTGTTATAATTGTTAAACGTTAATTCATATTCTAACCTATCACCAAGCCCCGCTTGATAAAATGGCATATGACTTTCTAACAAAGGGGTAAAAATATCGGACAGGGAAAGCAGCATTCAAGGACGACAGTCAACCACAAAACACAAAAACAAACACGCAAACAGACAAACGAAAAGACAAAAGTTATAAAAAATGCAAACGACATCACAAACACAAAAGGGTTGACAATAGGGCTACCGCCTTGGAACGGTCAGTGGCAAAGTAGGCCACTGGGGGTTTAAACCGGTTCTAGGGTGCACCAAACCTCACACTTACCCTACTGTCATCCCATTAAAACAGGACAGTGTAAATAAAGAAATCCCCGCCATGATCTAAACTCTAACCAACAAGGCAGCATCAATAGGCAATATAAGTAAAACACAAATATGCTCGTGTAAATATAATACAAAATAAACAATAGCCTAGAAAGCCACAATGAAGGTACTCAATGACTTGGCAGAAGCCAGAGCAGTAAGAGAATACACCATTAAGGGCACGACAAGAAAGAACATGGACAAACATCAAACGCCACCGTCCCAATGGGCTTTATGTAGACGTCATCATAGGGTCCATAGCCTGTCCGGTCATCGTACAATTAAAGAGGAAAGCATAGTGGCGAACTGTAAAAGGGTCCATCACCAAGCATGCAGTACGTTGCAAAATGATAGGGTCATAACCTCTTTTGATAAACTTTTTAACAAGTTTAACAAAGATAGTATGAAAGTGATCATGTCCAAGAATCTTACGAAGTTTATAAATCACATAACCATAGAAGTCAGGTTGTGATAGTCCTTGTCGCACAAGAGTCCTTAAATTACATTTATATTTGGAAAGAAGATCAGGGTTACGATAATAAAATTTTGCAAACGTTTTACGAAGTTTATGGTAACGGTAACCATGATTGAGTAACCTTTTTAGTTATACAAAGATTACGAATATTTAAGTCCTCAACTCGAGTACAAGCTCTAGAAAAACGAATAAGTTGAGACAGATACACCCCATAAGAAGTTGCTCGGGGAACATCCCCATCCAAGTGGGGATAATTAATAGTCAAAATTAAAAAAGTATTTTACCATTTTCAATCGCGAGATCTAAATCAAGAAAAGATGCTTTATTATCAGATATATTTTCTTTATTAAGCCGAAGTTCTTTTGGATAAATATTATGAACCATAGTTGGAAAGAAAGGGTTGTCAATATTCAGTATGTCATCCAGATACCGAGAGGTGTCATTAAAAGCTTCAATAACATCTGCCTGGGTATCTGGTGAAAGACTCAACATGAAATCCCTTTCATAGCAAAATAAAAACAAATCTGCGACAAGTGGTGCACAGTTCGTACCCATATGGATACCAACAATTTGTCTATAAACGGTGGTACCATACCTGACGAAAATATTATCTAATAAGAAGATGAGTGCTTCACAAACTTCATAGCAAGTCCACATAGTATAATTGTCTAAACTGCCGTTAGTGAAAAACGCTTTAATATTATTACATGCCAAAAATGTAGTATTTTCTCTAGCGAATGTTTTTTGAATAAGAGAAATTAGCTTGTCTTTAATAAGATGATGTGGTAAGGTTGTATATAGTGTAGAGAAGTCATAAGTACTTAATGATGAAACTTGACCTTTATTGAAAAATTTATCAAGAACGTCTCCTGAATTTTTTATAGACCAAAATAAGTTAATCCCAGAGTTTTCATAAGTTTTATCACAATATAGTTTAACGTGATCTTTAACGGCAGTAAGACAAGAAGTTAAAAGTTTGGAGATGTTTGTTGTCGTGCAGGCACTAGAATTAAAAATAAAGCGAGCCTTATACGGATTTTTATGTAATTTAGGAATCCAGTACATGGTAGGCAGTTTATTTTGCTTATCGCTTACACCAGCCTTGAAAGTAGTGCACCGAGTGATATGTGCGGAAACAACATCATCCTCAGTAGAATTAACTGGAGTATACGAATTGGTGTTGCTGAGTTCCAGAGATAAAACATTGACGTAATGTAGGCGTCAAACAATAATTACATTATTCTCTGCTTTATCTGCAGGAACTAAAGCAAATTTATTATGAAATTCCTGAATTCCCGATTTTAGATTACGAAAGGAAAACCTAGGTCTCGGAGGTAGTAATGAGGGGTTTGCATTATAAAAGTTAATACGTGTATCTATAGTTTTAAGAATATACTTTTTCCAAGTAGAAAGCGAGTTTGGGTCCGCATGTTCTCTACGACACCATTTTCTACCAAAATCTTCAATGGAGTGGGCGATCTGGGCACGACAGGCATTAAAATCAATAGTTGAAGGTAATCTATATTTAGGACCTTTCGAAAACAAATGCCGAACATTTCAAAGTAAAGTGGAATACAACATCTATTTCCATAAGCTGCTGCTACAGCTTCACTATCGGCGTCCGATGAAGCATCATCTGCACCAACTCTATGTTTTAACATGTTTGCCCCTCCAACACCTTGGTAATTCATGTTTAATCGTTCGGTAGGGTTTTTCCATAAATCAACATAACAATGATATATATCACTGTCATCTATTGACATGACTTCATTGCCACTTATTCTTATTGTCATTTTTTTCACAATTGTTCTACCCAGATTCTGATATATAGTAGCCTTGAGGTCTTTGTTGCTTTTAAGTTCTATTTCAAAGGCAAGACGAGCAGTACGTGGAACTATTACATCATTAGTACTTAGATTGGGAAATCTCACAAGCAGTTGCTGGTTTTGGTCTATTGTTGATGGATTATTAGTTATTACTACACTTGTGCGGATGCCCTTGGCACCATGAGGCTCTCTTAGTTTTCTATGAGGGTTGAGTTTGTTTTCGTAAGCTGACATTGTTTTTATTTTTTAAATATATTTTTTAAAATTAAATAAAATAAACAATGGCTGAAGGAGGATTTGAATATGACAATCCTACGTTTAATCCAGATGATTATGACGATGATGATTTACCTATGGTGCCTGATGAGCCTGTTCAAAGAGGTCTTCTTAATCAAAGCGACCATATTGCTGACCTTCATGGGGAGTTGAGAAAATCCGAACTTGAATCACACAAGAAAAATCTTGTAAAATCATTTTATGATGAAATAGGAAAACGATATAAGATGGCACCGGACAAAATGGATTATAACCAGTTTAAAGTATCAGATGATGGTAAAACATTATACTGGGTTGTTGGCGATAAAGAAATAAGAATAACTGCCAAGCAATGTGGTGCAACAATTCTTTCCCTTGGTTCTTTGGTAAAAGAATATGGCTCTGGGGGAACAAGGGCGGTAAGACAATTTTTGAATTTGCCGGAGTATGACAGTAAAACAAAATTATCACAAAAAACTCGGCATGCGTTGGAGAGCACAAGAAACGATTTACCAGACGTGGATGCTATTTCAATACAAAATTTATCACATAATATGGATAACATAGAGACATCAGTACAGTCAATTGAAAGTACTCTTTATGACTGGGATGTGGATGAGCGTCCTGATGTTGAAACACAAACAAATATAGACAAGCGCGAAATGGATGGAATAGTAAAAGCGATCACAACTGTCAAGGCAGAACTCACCAATAACTTGGCAAAACTCACACAACTTGATAAAGACATAACAAGAGAAAAACAAAAGTTAGAACAAGCTAAGACTGATAATGATGAATTCCAGATAAAGAGAATTATCGATCGCACCAAAGACCTTGAAGTTGAGAGAGGTGCAAGGATGGATGCTATCAATGAGAACAGAGAAGCTTTTCGTAACCAAGTAAGCAGAATAAAAGAGACAATAAACAAAATGTTAAACGAGGATACAACTCTTGGTGAGAAAATCAAAACCTTGTTTAGGGAGCAAGGTGTTACTATTGTTAGTATCCTGACTGCATTTGGTATGATTCTTGGGGTGATAATTAATGCTATTATTCCCACATCAAGTGCTGCGCCAACTCCAACTTCAAAACCTGATCCATCAAGTGTCAAGGACTGGATAAAAAACAACTAAGTAATCTTGGTCAACTTCTCGCTAATTTAGCTGGTAAAGCTGCTGCAGCACTTCCAGGAGTTATTGGTGCAATAGTATCATGGCTATTATCTGCAACAGGTAATGTTATTAATTGGCTTGGTAACAATCTATGAGCTTTGCTTGTGTTTGTTTCCGGGTTGTTGTATGTGGCAGCCAAAGATTTGTTTAGTCAATCTCGTAAATAAGTAATGCAGCAAGACCTGTTACTATAGTACCAGCAATTATAGTTGTTTTGTTATCTCCGTGTTCAATCGCTATATTTTTCATCTCTTGTTTCACAGGTGGGTTTGAATGCTCCACACTTTTATGTATCAATGATTTATCAAAGTCAGAATGTTTCGGTAAACATTTCTTTGTTGTGGTGCCTTGAAAAGGTTGAACAATTTTTGGTGGTACTGGTTTTACATTCACATCATTATTCAATCCTAATGCTTGCGCATCGGTTGCTATTACAATTTCATTATTGTAGTCTTGTATTGTTCCGATTCTTAATTCCATGTCACTCGGAGACATGTACAATTCACTTCCATAGACAAAATTTACTTTACTTCTTGCATATTTTATGGTGGTTTCATATCTTGAAATTTGACTGGGCAAGTCAATGGGGCTGTTTATTGCGTCCTCTACATTTGTCAGAAAGTGTTTCTGTGCGTCAAATGACGTTCCAGTTCCAAGTATATCAGTTCTTGTTTGTGATTGTGAGCCAAGAATTGCCCAGCAGTATGTTCTTAGGCTGTCATTGATTCTTTCTACTCCAGCTCTTGTAAATCCCACAGAACTATCTAGTATAAAAGTAGACCAACTATTGTCAGCCTCAGATCGTTGTGCAATGTAATCAATGTGGTATGTTTTATCACTCTCATAGACTGTGAAACTCATTGTTAACTTACTGAGAATTTATCAAAGGATGATAACCAATATTTGTCCAGCATGATTAATAAATGGGTCTTCCTACAAATCTTCTATCAGTTTTGGTGGATTGGTTACATTAAAATATTTTGATACTCCCATCACATACAAGTTAATAAAATAATTGCCTAAAGTCTTGGTCATGCTTGCTCCAAAAGAAATATAACAAGATCGGACAGGGAAAGTAGCATTCACGGAGGACAGTTAACCACAAAACACAGAAACAAACACGCAAACAGACAAACAAGAAGGCAAAAGCAATAATAAATGCAAACGACATCACAAACATAAAAAGGGTTGACATTAGGGCTACCGCCTTGGAACGGTCAGTGGCAAAGTAGGCCACTGGGGGTTTAAACCGGTTCTAGGGTGCACCAAACCTCACACTTACCCTACTGTCATCCCATTAAAACAGGACAGTGTAAATAAAGAAATCCCCGCCATAATCTAATCTCTAACCAACAAGGCAGCATCAATAGGCAATATAAGTAAAACACAAATATGCTCGTGTAAATATAATACAAAAAAAACAATAGCCTAGAAAGCCACAATGAAGGTACTCAATGACTTTGCAGAAGCCAGAGCAGTAAGAGAATAAACCATTAAGGGCACGACAAGAAAGATCATGGACAAACAAGCAAGCCTTGCTTCATATCTGCAGTAAAGTTTGTTAGTTTTATAAAAGGGTCAAGACTGCCGTGTGACCCGTTAGTTTTACAAAGATCAAGAGTGCCGTGTGACCCGTTAGTTTTACAAATAACAAGATTGCCGTGTGTCTCGTTAGTTTTACAACTAACAAGAGTGCCGTGTGTCCCGTTAATTTTGTAAAGAACTAGAGTGCCGTGTGTCCCGTTAGTTGTACACATATCAGGATTGCCGTATGTCCCGTTAGTTTTACAAAGATCAAGAGTGCCGTGTGTCCCGTTAGTTTTGGAAATATCAAGACTGCCGTGTGTCCCGTTAGTTTTACAAATAACAAGATTGCAGTGTGTCCCGTTAGTTTTACAAGATTGCCGTGTGTCCCGTTAGTTTTACAAAGATCAAGATTGCCGTGTCTCCAGTTAGTTTAACAAAGATCACGATTGCCGCGTCTCCCGTTAGTTTTACAAAGATCAGTTTTACAAAGATAAAGATGTATCGCTTTAACATATTGAGGATGGTATAACGATGTATCACTGTAACTTATTGAGGTTGGTATACAAATGTATCACGTTAACGTATTGAGGATAGTATAAAGATGTATCACTGTAACTTATTGCGGATGGTATAAAGATGTATCACTATAACTTACTTAGGATGGTATAAATATGTATCACTGTAACTTATTGAGATGGTATAAAGATGAATCACTGATACTTATGGAGGATGGTCCACAGATGTATCACTGTAACTTATGGAGGATGGTATAAATGTGTATCAATGTAACTTATTGAGGATGTTATAAAGATGTATCACTTTAACTTACTGAGGATGGTATAAAGATGTATCACTGTAACTTATTGAGGATGGTATAAAGATGTATCACTGTAACTTACTGAGGATGGTATAAAGATGAATCACTGTTACTTATGGAGGATGGTACAAAGATGTATCACTGTAATTTATTGAGGATGGTATAAAGATGTATCACTGTAATTTATTGAGGATGGTATAAAATTGTATCACTGTAACTTACTGAGGATGGTATAAAGATGAATCACTGTTACTTATGGAGGATGGTACAAAGATGTATCACTGTAATTTATTGAGGATGGTATAAAGATGTATCACTGTAATTTATAGAGGATACTATAAATGTGTATCACTGTCACTTATGGAGGACGGTATAAAGATGTATCACTGTAACTTATGGAGGATGGTAGCTGACTTTAGTAAAACAGAGAGTACATATTTAACATTATACTTGACTACATGATATAACGAGTTGGGGTTGGTGAATTTATATTTAAAGCAGGTCAATTAAGACATTTAAATCAAATATAGTAAAGTTGGCTTTCCATAGGTAAAATAATAGCAGCTTCTTATGTGATAGGAAATACGAGTCTAAAATATTGCTAAAATATTGCTTCGGATTAACTAATAGGACGCGTGTGTCTAAATGTTAGATAGGTCAACTGATACTAGTACAATTAGTGTTGATGATAGGTGTAATGTCAATGTTAATCTGGAAAATGGCATACAAAAAATGAACGCCTGAACTCCTTATGCAATTGAGTGCGTAATATAATGCGGTAAAAAAGACACATTCACATACAAAACAATCACAAACGACGGAATGTCAATTCCTAAAAATCTGAAATAGTATGCGTCTTTAAATGATTTCTCAGATTTCTCTGTAGGGGTTATGTGATCTATTCACAACACAGTTTAATACGGCAGACACATGTTTGTTTTTTATTTGCAATAAGATTATTGTTTTACGGCAATTAAGCTATTCCTTCCGTTTATAATTCCATGGTTCAGGAAAGTTTCATTTAAATAGTATTAGTATTTATACTGTATATGGATATTCTTCTGCATAACTTGTTAAACATGTCGTTGAATAAAAGACTCAATATGTAAGAGTCCTACTGTATATTTGAATAAGCTTCACTTATAATGCCATAATTTAATGTTCGTGACCATAATGATCTTATAGTATCATTATTCAATATGCGTAATCTTTATGGCCTAATAATACCATAATTATATGTCCGTGACCATAATGGTCATATAGTATCATTATTCAATATGTGTGAGCATCATGCCCTTATAATGCAGTAATTTAGTGTTCGTGACCATAGAGCCATTATTCAATGTGTCACAACAATACAATGATCCAATACATTTCTACAGGAAGACCTAAATCCCATAGAAGTTGAGACTGGGTCATGGAGTTTAATCCAAGTAAGTGTTCTATTATCCACATTACAGGTTTAACAACTCCAATACCATCACAGGATATCCTGCTATGCCATATCCTGATATTGAGACGGCGCAGCGCAGGGTGGCTCATGGGACACTGGGAAATTATTCGTATTATGCCAACATTATTAGCATGCTGGTTGGCTTGGGACGGAGGTGTCTAGGTAACGACGTACAGATTGCAAATTATGTCTTTTCTACAAAATCATTCATGGACTTGTTGCTATAGAAATGCCAAAAACATGTCACGCAGTTCATAAGATTACGAAGAGACTAACACGTCAGCAGACTAGTATAAGTATTCATTCCCACTCGCAATTGTACAGTGGTCATTTTAAGCGAAAAACTGATGAAAGATGAAGAAATGAAGAAGTAATTAAAATTTGATGTAAATATATAAAGATAAAACTTACAAATAAGGGATTATATGGTAGTAATATAAACTATGTATATATGTAAATCAACAAATGCCCGTCAACGGGTGTATAAACAAGTAAATATATCTAAGAACATATTATAATGATTTATAAAGTCTGATTTCTATCAGGAAATCTAAAACAATTCTAAAATCTATAGTATCAAATAACTCTTTTTAATAGTATTAATTGGTTAACTGGGTAGAATCTATGCCGCATAGGATCAAAGTCTACACATTCCAACAATAAATGTTTGACCGTTAACGGTGCAAAACATGGCATACATTCTGGTATTGCTCACCTTGTAATAAACATGGATGAGAATAAAGTGTATGACCTATCCTGCACCGGGCTAGAACAACTTCTTCTCGACGAATGTGTCTACTAGAAAAACGCCATTAACGGTTTAATTGAATGTAGTTTATTGTTCACTGACAAATCCCATTCGGATTGCCAAGAGTTACGAATACATGTGTTAATACAACTTTTAAAATCAGTATACGGTAATGTGGCATTAGATATCCGTAAACCTAATGCTGCCTTATCAGCTCTATCATTACCACGTATTCCTACATTACTTGGAAGACAGCAGAAAATAATAACATTATCAACTCTAAAAGAATTGTACATTTCTAAAAGTTGAAGCACATATGTGTTATCATGCTTCGTATTACCCAGGGCTTGAAGACATGAAAGGGAATCAGAAAATATTACAAAATGATCATCGTCAGATTCCTGAATATAGTTTCAGGCAAGTTCAGCTGAAAATATAGAGGCCTTGTCAGGCAGGCGGCTCTTTATGCTGTGTTTGTGAACAACAGCTGCTGAGAGCTACCTTATCTCCATATTAAGAACCAACTGTGTATATATGTTGAAAGTTACTGTATTTCTATTTGATTTCATTAAATTTGCTTTCAAAGATAGTAATATCTGTGCTGGATGTGTTACTCTTACAAAGGTTAAAAATAACTGTTTGTGTTTCCAAAGTCCACGGTGGATTTGAACAAAACTTTCACATATTGTACAGTTCAGAGTCTAGTTGTGCAAAAATGAGATATAGGGTCCTATAGAAACCACAGCGTCCGAGCGCAAAGGCATCGTAGGTCCGCACTGTACTGCAAACAAGGACTTGAAAATACTATGAAAGAGACAAAAAACAACAGAAAGTGTGGTGAAGACAGGGTTACCAACTTGGAACGGTCAGTAGGCAATAAGGCCCACTGGTTAGCTTGAATCGATTTTATATGCGCACAGTCCTCGCTATTATCCTGTCTTCAGCGCCCAAATAGACAAGACAGTGTAAACAAAACTACATCCCATCAAAAGGAATTCTCAAACAAAAAAGTCCACATCCTGGGAAACTAACTAAAGAAACACATACCAAATAATTAAACATCGCAGGATGTATCCAGCTTCGTACTGAACAACCATAGTAGTTCCAGCTAAAGAGAAAAACCGAGGTACGAAAGCTCATGCCCCCACCTCCCTTAGTTGGGGTTTCAGTAGGTACAATCATAGAGTCTCAAGAGGTAGTCCAGAATGACAAAACGATGTTTCTACGTTGTGACATCATGACGTCATTTTGTTAAAACACTGATTTTTTTCACTTATTACATTTGTTATATTATTTTTGTGAAAAATCGATCAGTGACATTGTCTCGGTTAACGCAGACAGTTTTAACGTCATGACTCATCCTAAATGGCCACCAGTGACGTCATTAAAGAAATCTTGTAATTGATATATCTTATTCATTTGTGATCGTATTTTGATACAACTTTCACAGCTTGTTGAGCATAAAATATAATTGAGCAAGAACGTCAAAGGTTTTCATGAAGTCATCCAAGATGGCCGACAGTGACGTCAAGATGAGAAAATGTTAACTCTTCATCGCAAACATTTATGGTTGAATTTGAATGAAACTTTTAAAAAATTTAGAGTTCAGGGTCTAGTTGTGCAAGAAGGTTTAACGATGCGTATACGTCGTGACGGCATGACGTCAATGATTGCTATGTCTACTTCATTAATTGCCGGATTTTGATTCAACTTTCCCAGCTTGTAGAGAATAAGGTATAGTTGTGCAAGAAGTCAAATGGTGTATCTACATCGTGTCGTCATGACGTCAAATTGTTATTTAAAAATGAAACGTTCGATATTATTGTATATCTAGGAGGAACGCTCTCAGCATGTGCCCGCTACTTACATTAACTATAACACTAATCTAACATAACCTTAAACCCATTGTTTGGAATTAACGTGAAAATAGCGGAAAAGTGGACACATTATGAAGTTTTATCACATTTTTACATTAACAGATATATGTATATAAGACGAAAGTATTAACTTACACATTTGCTAACTATTCTGTCAGTTAGGGGTATGTTTATATAGTTGTATTTACATATACTTTTTTTTTTTTTTTTATAATTTTGTAATTTATTTCACAGTTATGATTTAACTTATAAATAAAAGTAGGCCACCCCCAGTGGCCTACTTTGCCACTGACCGTTCCAAGGCGGTAGCCCTATTGTCAACCCTTTTGTGTTTGTGATGTCATTTGCATTTTTTATTACTTTTGCCTTTTCGTTTGTCTGTTTGCGTGTTTGTTTTTGTGTTTTGTGGTTGACTGTCGTCCTTGAATGCTGTTTTCCCTGTCCGATATTTTTAGCCTTCTTAGTTCCTGCTGATAGAGCAACTAGTAATGTAATTATTGTTTGACGCCTACATTTACAACACTATTTTATCTCTGGAACTCAGTAGCACTAATTCGTATACTCCAGTTCAATCTACTGAGGATGATGTTGTTTCCACACATATCACTCGATGCCCTACTATCACGGCTTGGTTAGACGAAAAGCAAAACAAACTGCGAACTATGTACTGGATTCCTAAATTACATACAAATCCGTATAAAGCTCGCTTTATTTCAAATTCTAGTGCCTGCACCACTATATTCATCTCCAAGCTTTTAACGTCTTGTCTTACTGCAGTTAAAGATTACGTGAAAAAAATACTGTACTAAAACTTGTGAAAACTCTGGAATTAATGTATGTTGGTCTATAAAAATTCAGGAGACGTTCTTGATAACAAAGGGTTATTTGCCTACATGGTCTAGTCTAAATAGTGCACGCATAAGTAAAACCCAGGTATGTTCAGTCTTAAAGGGACACATGGACGTATTCATCATATTCATATTTCTTTATAATTATTACATGTCTTACTATATATAGCAACAAAAACGGCCCGTTTTTCGTGTAATACAGGCACTGCCTATGTGGGCATATTAGACAAGCGCGTGAAACGGCGGACAAATATCCATATAAAGTGCAAAAAAACAACAGATGGAGGGCCGAAAATCAATATTAAATCTAGACTGCGTTACATACGTTTAGCATTAAATTATAGATATTTGTTTCGATAATCGACCACGAACCAGTCGTCATATCGTGCATCGACAGTTGCATCCAACGACAACTGCGACTTTTGAAAATAGAAACCAGAATGCTCGCTACCCTGTCAAGATTATCATAGTGCAAACAGGAGATCGTTTTAGAAGACGATACAAAGAAATATAAAAATATCGGACAGGGAAAGTAGCAAATAAGTAAAAAACTTCCAGTTTCGAGTGGGGTGGGGTGCGTGGGGTATGCGGGGGAGAGGCGTGGGGTGGGGTGCAACAATATGTGTAAGACGCTATGTAAGAATTGACCAAACAACACAGAAATATGTAAAAAAAAAAAAAAAAATCCAGTTTCGAGTGTGGTGGGTGGGGGAGGAGTGCGGGGGTGGTGGCATCATAGCTAGCTATATGTAATAATTGGCCAAAACAACACAGATATAAGTAAAAATAAAATCCAGTTTCGAGTGGGGTGGGTGGGGTATGTGGGGGAGAGGCGTGGGGTGGGGATGGGGGCAACAATATGTGTAAGAAGCTATGTAAAAAAATATTCCAGTTTCCAGTGTGTGTGGGGGGGGGGGCGTAGTGGGGGAGGGGCAATATGTGTATGACTTGACAAAAGCAACACAGAAATATGTAAAAATAAGAAATATTCCAGGTTCGAGTGTGGGGGGGGGGTGCGGAGTGGGGGAGGGCAACATGTGTAAGAATTGACAAAAGCAACACAGAAATATGTAAAAAAATAAAATATTCCAGTTTCGAGTGGGGGTGGGTGGGGGGAAGAGGAGTGGGGGTGGGCAACATGTGTAAGAATTGACAAACGCAACACAGAAATATGTAAAAATAAAATAAAATATATGAGTTTCGAGAGGGGGGTGAGGGGGAGGGGGGGTAGGGGGAAACATATATACATGTGTAAGTAGCTATGTGTAAGAATTGACCAAAACAACAATGAAATGTTTAAACAAATATATATATGAGTTTCGAGTAGGGGGTGAGGGGGTTAGTGGGGTGGGTAGGGGGAAACATATATACATGTGTAAGAAGCAATGTGTAAGAATTGACCAAAACAACACAGAAATATGTAAATAAAAAAAAGTTTCAAGTGGGGGGTGGTGGTGAGAGGCGGGTGAGGGTGGGGGAGGGGGCAACATATATGTGTAAGAATTGACTAAAGCAACACAGAAATATGTAAAAAAAAAAAAAAAAGTGGTGGTTGGGTGGGGTGGAGGGAGGGAGGAGGCGGGGGTGGTGGATTGAGCCCATGCCTCAATATCGATGAAGTATAAATAAGATGCATAATGATTTAAAAAAATCGCAAACCAAAATTATAGATATATACATGCTTACATGCAAACCTAGATCTGCCATTATTGCACATTTTATGGGCCATCACAATTTGGGTTCCATGGGAGCCCAGAATTTGCAGAAGACAAAATTACTTACCCAACCCTTTACAACATACTATAAGGAAACCAATTCCCAAATTTAGTTCAGCTAGGACAAGAAATGTAAGATATATAGACCTGTAAACACAGCTTACATGCAAAATTTGATGTGAAACAGACACATTTTAAGGGCTATCAGAATTTGGGTTCCATGAGAGCCCATGGGTTACAGGAACAATAATTCTTTTGCAGCCCTTAAGATAATGCTATAAGGAAGCCCATGGCCAAATATGGTTGTGCTAGGATAAGAAATGTAAGAGATATAGACTTGTAAACACAGCTTACACGCAACTTGATGTGGGACGCCGACGCCGACGCCAACGCCAACGCCGACGCCGACGCCGGGGTGATTACATAAGCTCTCTTATTCTTCGAATAGTCGAGCTAAAAACGTCAAACATAGCCATATTTGAGACGTTATTATTAAAAACTTGCTTACATGACGACAAAACAAAATTCAGATTCAATGTCAAATATCTTCAAGTTTACAAATATATATAGTTCATATGCGTACCTTTAGCTATTCGAATAGGTCAATTGCCCCTTAACAATTGATATATACATTTACAAGTTGTCCAAAAGTCCTTACTAGTACACATGTTTAACGAAATTCAAAGAAGTCTTAAAACAGCTTCGATCTCGACTTCCGAAATTAAAAAAGAATGGTTACAGACGTTACACTCACCTTCCCATAGTGGAATGTTGCCACCTGAAATGAACGTATATGTAAGGTAGAATGTTAATTTAGTAAGGTAGGAAATTAAATATAGAACGTTGTCAACAATTTATTAGGAGGATACACTAGAAATACTTGTTAATGCATAACTAGGCCATAATACACGTTAACAACTGTGTCGGTTTGATGCAAGTTCAGTATAAAGGGATGCTAGCATCAGAGTAAATATAAATAGTTGTAAACAGTTTTCGAAACAAGATACTTATTTAAATTATAAAATAATTTACCTAAACATTATGACGCCATTTCTGAACCCGAAATTAACATCTGATCATATGTATAAAGTAATAACAGGTTACACTCGAAGTTGTCAAGTATACACTAATTTACATGGAGTTACTAAACTAGTTGGTTTAATATAGTGATGTAGTCATTGTAACTATAGTTGTATTCATTCCGGGATCGTGTGTTTATCATTTCTAGATACTAAACAACAACAACAACATGTATAACAACACTGGTAGATGTTTAATGAAATTGCTTTTTATAAATACAAGTAGATATACAAGTCTAACAGGAAATGTAGGATTCAAAGACCATAGTCAACCAAAAGCACGCACAGAACAAATAAATATTACAAAGATAAATAGAAGGCAAGATTTGACATCCCAAACATATAAGGGATGACAATAGGGCTACCATCTTGGAACGGTCAGTGTCAAAAAGGGCCGCTGGGGATTTAACTCAGGTTCTATTGTCCACCAAACATCACGGTGTCATCCCTATTGTCATCCCAATAAAACGGGACATTGTAAATAAAGATATCCCCGCCAGTTATATTCTCTAACAAAAAATGCAGCATTAATAGGAAATATAAGTATAACACATACATGATCATGTATATATGAATACAAAAAAAAGGTTACAAAGAAGTCAGAGCATCAACAGAACAAACTATTATGGGTACGACAAGACAAATATGTGTTTAAGTATTTAGGAATACTGCTGATAAAAAAGTAACTATCATTTATAACCAAACTTTTGTTGCTGTTATATATGGGTGATATTAATTAGACACAATGAGCGTAAAGTATAATTTGAATCTATGGATTTGTTACCTTACTCTATGAACAGAGTTTCTTCAAATCAGCCAATAATAATGATTTGTATTGCTTTACCTTTTCAATAAGTGAATAGTGTTCTTTGTCCATTGATGTAAACAGAGTACAGACGTGTTTATAACTATATAACTATTGCCTGCTTTTAAAGACTTATACCGCTGCTCCCAACTAAATTCCATTATGTTTATTTCGCTCTTCGGGGCATTTAAATTTATTAGATACTGGGACCATACGCCGTACGACATGGGGAAGAAGGACACTCCATGTCCACCGCCATATGCATGCCATCTTCGGGATGGTTAAAATTTAGTACTATTGATTTTATTAATATTGAGTTCTGCTCAACCCGGGGCTAGAGGGCGTGAGCGGTAGCTAGCATATTTCACTACCGCTCATGAACAGTCTCAGTCAAACCGAGACTGTAATATTTCGTATGTGTCGTTTTCGGTCGTTTCCAAAGGTTCATTATCATACTCTTTTATTTATAAATCCAACCGGTTATAGCGTTTACCTGTTTTCTGATAATTTATAATTTCACTTAACTTAGTATGCAGTCGGGGAATTCTACAATTCTTTATCAGTACCTAATTAAAACGAATGGGCTAATACAGATCAATTGGTTAATTAAGGGCATGAGAGGACAGTTAAATTATTATGATATATACATAGATGGCCTACCCACCTCCCTCTGCCATTTGTCAACCGTTTTGTCTGAAACAATGGTCAATATGTCATTGCATCACAGTCTTCTTTGGGCTTTCCATATAATTGTACGTGAGCTTAGCTCTGTAAAACAAAAAATATGTATTATTATATACGATATAAGAAACAAATCGTTAAGTTATTATAAACACAATCATACAACAGTTATCTTAAGCAGAAGAATATATACAAGTCGAACAGGAAATGTAGGATGCAAGGACCACAGCCAGTCAAAAACGCGCATTTAAGCAGCCAGCAGTTACAATGATAAATAAGGGGCAGGCTATGTGACATCACTCACATGAAAGGGTTGACAATGGGGTTACCGCCTTGGAATGGACAGTAGCAAAGAGGTCAGGTTCTAGGATGTACCGAATTTAACTATTTTCCTATTGTCATCCCAATAAAACGGGACAGTATCAGCATGATCAGTAAAGAGATATCCTGCCAGGCTATATCAGTTTACAAACTAGGCAGTATTAATAGGCAATATAAGTATAACACGAAGATGACCATGTATATATAAATATAAAATAGCCTAGAAGGCCACAAAGCTTGAAGCCACTGAAACAAGAGATTAAACATGTAAAAGTGCAACAAGATTCGACACAAACGTCAAAAGTCACCGTCCTTTCAGTATTTAGGTAGTTATCATAGGTTCATAATCTGTCTGTCATTTCCCAATCAAAGAGGAAAGCATAGTTGTAAATAGATAAAACACTAAAAAGGCAGTGCATTGCAAAATGATAGGATCATAGAATTGTGATAAACGATTTAATACTTTTAATAAAGTTTGTATTAAGGCGACCTTGACCAAGGATCTTACAAAATAAATCACGTCTCCATAGTAGTCATGTTGGGATAGTCCTTTCTCAGAAGAGTACTTAAATATTAATTTTATAAACTTTTGATCAACTTATGTATAAGTTATATAAATGCGATTATTCCGTGTTCATCAGATGTTATTTACCTCATTATTTTTATCGCATTTGACAAGTAAAGATCCGTAAATGCAGAGATATCACGACTTGATTTAAAATGCCATCCTCCCCAAGACCGCTTGGAATTTTGCAGCAGTTTTTCTAAGTAAGAAAACAATTTATATTATAAATTATCGAAAGAAATGACTCATTACCTCGATCAAATAAAAAGGAAAAATGAGTGTTTATGAACATTTGATTATTAAGTATAAGTTTAATATATATAATATATATTATGCATTCTACGACGAAAACACTGACCTAAAGAAATATGAAAAGATCGGACAGGGAAAATAGCATTCAATGAGGACAGTCAACCACAAAACACATAAACAAACACGCAAACACACAAACAAAAAGGCAAACGTAATAATAAATGCAAACGACATCACAAACACAAAAGGGTTGACAATAGGGCTACCGCCTTGGAACGGTCAGTGGCAAAGAAGGGAACTGGGTGGGGGGGGGGGGGGGGGGGGGGGGTTAAACCGGTTCTAGGGTGCACCAAACTAAATACTAAAAAAGCATGTTTATTGGTGTTTAATTTACTATGCCTTACCCTGGACATGAATACTTGTCCCATTTCACATTGCTCATATGACCATCAACAAATCAAACGTGTGTTTGTATTTGGGTCTTTACTAAAAAACTATTTATATTGTTGTGTCATATGCTGAAATGAAAAAGAAACGCAAAGTACTAACTTCATCATTAGTAACTGCTTGAGTCAAATAGTTTGAGAGTTTGTCTTGCTCATGTCATTTAATAGATTCCAAGCATAAAGAAAGAAAGTATGGCGTGTAAAGCACCAAAAGATCATTCACTGTTAAAAATGTAACGTAAGCGCGGAAGGCAGTAATGGGAACACAAACGTTTGTCGTTTAGTGTTTACATTAGAGACTAATGATCACTTTACGTGAGTGTTTATATTAACGGAAGTTTGATTTGTTTTAAAGCTAGCCAAACTTGAGCCAAATAGATCCAAGTTTGACATGTGACCCAGGGGCGGGGTCAAATATGACCCTAACCACAGGATCACCATAAGAACAAATTTCGTAGAGGATCATAAGCTGTGTGTAAATACAAAATATTAAACTCTTGGCTCTTGTAGTTTCAGAGAAGAAGATTTTTAAAGTTGTTCCCTATATGTAAGTCTATGCAAAACTGACCCTGGGGCGGAGCCAAATTATACCCAAAGGGTCATCATTTGAACAAACTGTATAGAGGAACATAAGCTGATACTAAATACAAAATATTAAGCCTTTAGCTCTTGTAGTTTCAGAGAAGAAGATTTGTTAAATGTTTCCCTAGATCAGTCTATGTAAATCTGTGTCCCCTGGGGTAGGGCCAAATTCGACTACAGGGCCACCATTTGACAAACTTGGTAGAGGACAATCAGCTGATGTTACATGAACAAAATTAAACTCTTGGCTCTTATAGTTTCAGAAAAGAAGATTTTTGAAGTGCCTATATAAGTCTAAGTAAAACTGTGACCCCTGGGGGGGGGGGGGGGGGGGGGGGGGGGGGCCAGGTCACCATTTGAACAAAGGTGGTAGAGGATCTATCAGCTCATATTAAACCCTGGGGGGGGGGGGGGGGGGGGCCAGGTCACCATTTGAACAAAGGTGGTAGAGGATCTATCAGCTCATATTAAATAAAATATAATACACTTTTAATTTATCTCTTATAGTTTCAAAGAAGAATATGTTTGTTCTTCCCTATAAATCTATGTAAAACTGACCCAACAAGGGCCACAGAAAAATAAAAAAAAATAAAAAAAATAATAATAATAATAAAAAAATAAAATAATAAAAAAAAGTGAACCCATCAACCAAGGTTTCTTACCGAAAAAGAAATAAAAAATAAATTTAAAAAAAAAGAAATAAAAAAAATTAAATAAAGAACAATTGATTTGTTTAAGAAAATGAACCAATGAACCAAGGTTTCTTATGAAAAAGAAATCCAGTGTGACTTGAACCCACGACCCCTGGGGTTTCCAGTGTACATTACCAAATTTTTAAAAAAGGGCCATAACTCCGGCGTTATTCGTTCGATCTGGCTGATTTTCAAACTCGTCTGAGCTTTCATTGATATCAATAATCTGGCCAAGTTTGTGAAAGATCGAATACAAAATGAAGGCTCTAGAGTGTTCACCATGCTGACAATGGCATTTTAATTTAAGGGCACATTACTCTGGTGTTCCTAGTCCGATGTAGCTGGTATTTCGATCTTGTCTGAGCTTTCATTGATATTAACAATCATCTGTTAACGATTATTAAAGATCGAATGAAAACTAAACCCCCTGTCGTCTTAACAAGGCAAAATACAGTATTGTTAACTAAACCAAGGGCCATAACTCCAGTGTTACTTGTACGAACTGGCTGGTTTTCGAAATTGTCCTGGCTTTCATTAATATTAACAACCTGTTAAAAGGTGTTAAAAATATTTTGGAAAATGAAGGCTCTATCGTCTTAATAAGGCAAACTATAGCCGTTTTAACTAAATCAAGGACCATAACTCGGGTGTTACTAATCCGATTAGGCTAGTTTTCAAACTTTTCCGAGATATTACCGATATTAACAATCTGGTAAAGTTTGGTAAAAATCGGATGACACTGAAGTCCTTATCGTCTTAACGAGTCACAAGTTAACAACGGACGACGGACATCTCGCCATCCCTTAAGCTCTGCTGGCCTTCGATGAAATGACATTGGTGAAATGATTATTGAGTAATTGATAATTTTCAATGGAACAAAAGGTGCTTAACTTATAACGTAACACTTTTGTTTAAGATGGGTTTTTTTCAGCGGAAGTGATTATCATAAAAAAAACGTGTTTTAATTATGTGAAACTGTCATTTAAAACGTATGCAGTAAAAAAAATAGTCTCCAATTTCACGCGGTTCGCTTTAAATTACATTTTGAAGTAGGTACATACTATTATTCAATTTTAAACCTATATGTTTTTATTGCCGTACAGTGCAACCTTAAAGTCAGAATATGCTTATTGTTAACCTTAACGGAGATAATAGAGACTTTGTGACGAGTGACTGTGTATAATATTACCGTCAAATTTGCATTAAATCCCTCGATGTACTAGAAATAGAAACAACTGATTAGAAACGTACGCTACGTTAAAAAGGCATGCTGACTTTGTAACTCTTGTGTTACATAAACATTACCTGTACTCTAAATAAACCATTTGGATCTGCACACTTCATGTGTTGTGATTAGCGTCGTCGCAACGTGTAAGAATACAGCGTAATTAGTACACACATATTTATTCGGCATAGTGTGTATAGTTTAGTTTTAGTCAGTCTATTTGTTAGCGTAATTCTCTAAATTGTAACGCTTCCGAGTGCTTCGACAGCAGTTTCAGTTTATGTGTTAAAAAGCATATTCTGCCTTTAAACCAAATAATTCCACTGCATATCATAATTGTTTAAAACTGTGTTTGCAATTTAAATATGATCGTATGTTTTACTTTAAGACAAAAGTATAAACGTTGAATTAAAAGTTCGAATTGTATCGCAAAACTAAGAAATTGACAGTTTGCTTGTATTTTACCGATGATTTTATAAATTAACAAAACTTAAAAAAAATAATAAAATAGTGTCGCTTTATTATTATTGTTATTATTGTCACTTATTATCACATACTATATACAGATATCTTTGGTCAGATATTATCACATACCATATACAGATATCCTTGGTCATTTATTATCACATACCATATACAGATATCCTTGGTCAGTTATTATCACATACCATATACAGATATCCTTGGCCACTTATTACCACATACCATATACAGATATCCTTCGTCACTTATTATCACATACCATATACAGATATCCTTGGTCACTTATTATCACCTACCATATACAGATATCCTTGGTCACTTATTATCACATACCATATACAGATATCCTTGGTCACTTATTATCACATACCATATACAGATATCCTTGGTCAGTTATTATCATATACCATATACAGATATCCTTGGTCATTTATTATCACATACCATATACAGACATCCTTGGTCACTTATTATCACATACCATATACAGATATCCTTGGTCAGATATTATCACATACCATATACAGATATCCTTGGTCACTTATTATCACATACCATATACAGATGTCCTTGGTCACTTATTATCATATACCATATACAGATATTCTTTGTGTGTTTGTATCACATACCATACACAGATATCCTTGGTCAGTTATTATCACATACCATATACAGATAGCCTTGGTCAGTTATTATCGCATACCATATACAGATATCCTTGGTCAGTTATTATGGCATACCATATACAGATATCCTTGGTCACTTAGTATGGCATACTATATACAGATATCCTTGGTCGGTTATTATCGCATACCATATACAGATATCCTTGGTCAGTTAGTATCACATACCATATACAGATATTCTTGGTCAGTTATTATCACATACCATATACAGATATCATTGGTCAGTTTGTATCACATACCATATACAGATATCCTTGGTCAGATATTATCACATACCATATACAGATATCCTTGGTCAGTTATTATCACATACCATATACAGATATCCTGGGTCAGTTATTATCACATACCATATACAGATATCCTTGGTCAGTTATTATCACATACCATATACAGATATCCTTGGTCAAAAATTATAGTGTATATCATTTGCCAATGTGTGTGTTTTGCCCCTAAATCTTAAGTTGTATATTTTTTCGTTTACTTATAAGAAAGTGTAGCGTAGTGGCGTCTCTAAGTATTACTTCCTGACTGATCTATTCTCCACTGATCTGATATCTATTGATCTTGATACACTTATCTTGATCCACTGATCTACTCTGGATTATGTTATCTTACTATTTGTACAAAATTGGTGACATTTCCGAATTCCAACCCCCCACGAGAACATGTGTTATTAAATAATAGTGTTTTAAATCCTCAAGCCAAATACACCAAATATTATGTATATTATATCCAACTTTTTGCAACATTTTAATTTAATTTACTAATAATCAGTGCGTTGCTGATTCAAGTTTATCATGTGCATAAGAAAATGTGCCACATCTAAATTATCGAAATGTCAATGTTATTCATTGTTCAGTGCATTTTAAGAGGTACACAATGTTATTTATTAAAGCAACTTGGTTTCGGAATTCAGTATATCATTCCACTTTCCCAAATTAATTATTAATAAACGATTTATAATTAACCAAACATAATGTAGCTATGTTACAAAGGTAATGAAACTTATTTCTTTTATAGACGAGGACATCATAACAATGCCTGCAGCTGATGTTTCGAACCAGAAGTTTTCATAAATTTAACCATTTTTTAAATCGAATTTCATGTTAATTTTCGCAGAAATCGTGAAAACCGGCAATAGCGAAAATAATATGCACATTCCACTTGTTTACGTTCAGATTACATATCAGAGTACTATAACCTTAATCGACAATTTACAAGTATGTTTTAGTTTAATTTGTACTGCAGTTGTTTCTATAATTGAAGTTTTTTTATTTAAAACATCGTTTCGACATTTTTTCGAATATACGGATGCAGCAAAAGTAGGAAGCACATATTAGTTCATGTCTTAATTTTTTATACCGAAGGAATCATTAGACTTGACAATAAAATGAACATCTTGGGCGAGAATGCAAAGATATTTGATTTAGTTAGAACATGAAAGTGTTACGTTATAAGTTGAACACCTCTTGTATAACGGTGTGCGTATCAATGTTCAAGTGAAAATATAGTGATATATGATTTTTATTGCGTCCCTATTTCGTTTCAGTATATATTGCATAACTTACATGGTAATCGCCATTTAATAATTTAGCGTAACGTCTATCGTATGACATCGTGTTTAAATACTATTGATTCTACGTTTGACGCGCTTTACAGTCAGTGACGAATTCAGTGCGCCGTATAACACAAGATAACTCTAAGTGGGTACTACATCCAATCATATCCAATGGTTGATAAAACAAAGGGCTTTGTTAAACCGATTAATCATGCACTGACATTCATTTCATAAATCAATACTATGCGTTGATTATACATCTGGTGTATTCTCTTTCATGTTAAGTATGATTCATATCAGGGTGTCTTAAATCGCTATGAAACTTAAAATGGATTATATCTTACTGAAACAGATGTATTGAGTTCCAGATTCATAGATGATGCAAATTATAACAATATACTCCAGTGAATAAATGTTCATCTATTTTTATTTTATAAAATTGTATTCAATATTTACAACAATAACAATAGTATTATACATACAAACATTTAGAGATAATATATGTGGGAACTTGCATTAAATATCACTTTCTGATCACTTACATTAAGACGTCACTTATTCCAACAAGATAACATCAGGCCAGAGTGCACTGGAGTTACAAATGACGTTATTATGCTTCAATAACCTAACGTTGGGATGATTTCATAGGCACGGTACAACGTTTGGGCATACCCTGAATTACTTTAGCAATTCAATTTAACACACATATACGTTTTCCTTGACAATCAGTATATATACTTCAATTAGTTTTTTTTAAAAAGCTTCCTTAATCAACCCAGTGTATGTGTACTGTAGGTTACACACACTAAATCACATATTATTGGCAGCGACTTATATTATGAAAGCGTCAGTTATCTTGGAACAACACGTATATCTCATATATGGTATCTTGTGAAAATAAAGATATAATTAAGACAAACATAAAGATATAATTAAGACAAACATAAAGATATAATTAAGACAAACATAAATATAATTAAGACAAACATAAAGATATAATTAAGACATACAGATATAATTAAGACATAAAGATATAATTAAGACAAACATAAAGATATAATTAAGATATAAATAAAGATTTGATTTTGAATTCAATTTTTAAAAAACCTCTGTTTTGTTTCGATTTATTGAGAAACATCTAGCATGTTAGTGAAACCAATCTAACGTACTTAGGCTGCATACACTGTCTGGGCAATCAAATATATCTGATCATAATAAATCATGCCTCCCATTTAATCTTCACATTTATAAACTCATTTAAAACAGTGTTAATACTGACTGATTCTGTATGGGAGCGTTTTATAGACACAAATATTAAGAATGTATCTTAACAATAAAGATCAGATCTTAATTACTTTACGTTAAATAACTCGGTAGAGCGTATATAATATGTAGTCACGTGACTACTTATTTTATTCAGCGGTGTGCATATTATATCGTTTGAGTATTGTGTCAACTGATAATCTTAATGGACAGAAGCGAACACACTGAAGGTCTTTCAATAAAATATTGACAATTATTGTCAAATGTCGCTTTAGCTAAAGATTGTTCTTAAGCTATCGAATATCGATATATCCGCTTAGTAACTGCCTGTCCACGTTTTCGAAATGCAAACATGTGAGATAGTGTATGTCGCCGGTACATATCCGAGACACTTCCCTTTGTCCATATGTTACGGAATCCTGTTAGCACGGTTAGTGCCATAAAATATTCGAACTGACGTTCACACGAGAAGTCGAAATTTTTAACTAATTATCTTGTACAGTTTCATCTTTTCGCTCTGAGCTGTAAATTATAAGCGCGAAAAGTAAAAAGTTTAATATTATGTTTCGACATTTCGTGGTAGGATACACAATTATTTCAGTAGGATGATCTATCCGGAGCGATATATACGGTCTAAAGAGGACGTCTTAACGTTATGTGACCTAGTGTAAGGTGTTATTATAACGTATTGGATGCAGAAACAAGATAATCCAGTATTTCATGGCAATACATGACGTCCCCTACCTGTCAGATGTTTGTCAGTAAATGTTTTTGTTGGACCAAACCAAACAAAAAGCTATGATTTAGACAAATAACAAAAGCGTGCTACATTTCGCAACCTTAACAAAACAAGTTTGAGAACATAATCTTCATTACAAGTGTGTAAAGGATATAACTCACGTTTTTTAATCCAGTACGTTTACAAACATATTACAAATATAATACAACAAGTAATAAAATACATACGCAAAGAAATTAACATTAGTTTCAAGTCATTTATTAATATATAAAACTCTATTTGAAGGGAAGTAACTATCGAATATTTATTGAGTATAAAGATGACGCTTTAAGCTCCTTTATTCAGCTGTTTAACTCACGTCTGAATTATGTTACCATAACAACCACACTTTTGACCATATCAACAAAATAGAAATGTTTGCAAAATCTCCATATCGACCTATGTACCAAGTTTTATGACAATATTTGTTTATAGTTTTCAAGTTATAGCATGATCCTTTTTTGTGTGCATTTTGTTTTACTATTTTGTTGCCATAGCCAGCAGGTATTAGTGAGTGGTGAACTTATGACTAAATAAGCCATAGCAACCAAAATTTTGGCCATATCAACACAATTAAATAACGTGCATCATCTCCTTATGCCCCTCTACCGTATGTAAAAAGAGCTTCATGAAAATATCTTTTATACTTTTTAAATTATCGCAGGATCCAGTTTTCCGGACGGACTGATGGACATACGGGAGGTAAACCTATAGTCCCCTCCGGTGACACACCGGTAGAGCATTAATACTAACTGAATGCGTAAATTGAAATGAACTGAATCTTGTTTAACGGCTCATTAATATATGATATGTTATTTAGAGCCGCCCCAGAGAGAGGGGAAGGTGGTATTAGTGAGGGGTGAACTAATGAATAAATAAGCCATAGCAACCACAATGTTGGCCATATCAACACAATTAAATAACGTGCACAATATCCTTATGCCCCTCTACCATATGTAAAAAAGTTTCATAAAATATCTTCTATACTTTTTAAATTATCGCAGGATCCAGTTTTCCGGACTGACTGACGGACATACGGGAGGTAAACATATAGTCCCCTCCGGTGACACACCGGTAGGGGACTAATAATGACTGAATGCGTAAATTGAAATGAACTGAATCTTGTTTAACGTCTCATTAATACATTATATGTTATTTAGAGCCGCCCCAGAGAGGAGGTGGAATTTTAACTTATTGAGTTGAGGAAAATTGAATTGAATTGAATATTGTTCAATGGCTCATCAATACATTATAACCTAATTAGAGCCGCCCCAGAGAAAGTGGAATGTGGTGTTATACCTGATTAAGTGGTGAAAAAATAAATTGGATTGAATTGTGTTGATCGGCTCATAAACGCATTATGATTATTTAGAGCCGCCCTGACATAAGGAGAGGTGGTATTATTGAGTGGTGAAATAATGACTAAATAAAGAAATTAAATAATTATGGTTTAACGGCTCATCAACGCATTATAGATTAGTTAGAGCGACGACAGAGATAAGGAAAGGAACCTGGCCAACTCTTATTATCGAATAGATTAGTATGGTACTTTAACGTGTACCGCCCAGTTCACGTCCCTATCCGACAGACTAAGGTAGTAGGTACTAGTATAGTTTGCCTTTGCTGGTCGTTTGGTATACGTGTTTTATATATATTATTAGTATAGTACGATGTTTTTATGAGCAAACACGATGGAAATGCCTATTTCTTCACACACTGTTTTAATGTTATATTCCTAGTTTATATGATGATCAGAACAATAGACTTAACATGAAAACAATGGACATGTGTTAATTATAATAAATAATTGCATTATGCTATCCGGCTATATACGCTATGTGTTATTTTAAAACATAAACATATACTTCGATATGAAAATGCATGTGCTTTGCCATACAAAATAGATTTACTCCCCTACTCCCCACTATCAAAAATGAGTTTAATCCTCCGTAATAAAGCGTATGAAACGGAGAGCGGTGTTTTGTTGTTGTCAGTTTGACAATGCCGAAGATACACGTGTGATCCTTAAGCGTATACTCCTTCCACTCACTAGATCACACTTGAGTAAGAATATAGCATTACTAAAAAGAAAACAGCTTTTTATATTTTGACATGCTCCCACCATAACTTAATATTCTTATCCGATTTTAATACAGTATCACTCATATAGGATATACTTATCGGTTTAGTTATTTCCAATCCAATGATATAAACTGCATTGCAATTTTTAAAACAAAAGTACTTTTTTAAAAAAATAAAGACCCGGCAAAGCTAACTCTATATAAACATGTATAATAACAGTATAGCTTCAGTTATATATTTTACTTATATAGTCATTATTTCAACACTCATTGAGTTATATTGTGTTTGTCAAATAAATCAAAACAAATTAAATATATATATTAACATCATGGCGATACCATGTATTGCCTCTCAGCGACATAATTGTATGATCGAATAAGTGTACTATACACCATAGTAATAAAACACTAAAATTCCACTCTCTCTTGGGATGCTCTAAATAACCTGTAATGTGTTGATGAGCTGTTTTACAATATTCAGTTCAATTTAATTTCCTTGTTAAGTCAGTATTTCACCACTCACGAGTTATAATACAACATTCCCTTTTTTATAGGGCGGCTCTAAATAACCGTTCATATGTTAACGAGCCGATAAGCAAGCTTCAATTCATTAGTAACATTAACAATATTCAGTTCAATTGACTTGTTTAGTCAATAGTTCACCACTAAATAAGCTTTAATACCACCTTCCCCTCTATCTGGAGCAGCTCTAAATAACCTATAATGTGTTGATGAGTCGTTAAACAACATTCAATTCAATTTCCTAATTTAATCATTATTTCACTACTTAATCAGTTATAACACCACCTTCAATTTCCTCTGGGGCGGCTCTAAATAGCTTATAATGTGTTGATGAAGCATTGAACAATATTCAATTCAATTCAATTTTCCTCCACTTAATAAGTTAAATTCTACCTTTAACTTTCTCTGGGGCAGCTCTAAATTACATATATTGTGTTGATGAGCCGTTAAACAGGATTCACTTCAATTCAATTTCCTTATTTAGTCATTATTTCACCACTCACTAAGATTTAATACTACCTTTCCCTCTCTCTGTGGCGGCTCTAAATTACCTATAGTGTATTAATGAGCCGTTATGAGCCGTTAAAAAAGATTCATTTCAATTCAGTTTACTCATTTAGTCATTATTTGACAGTTTTGCCAGTACGTTATAATAACACCTTTCACTCAGTCATATAACGTTGAGACGCCCCCTTTAGACCGTATATATCGCTCCGGATAAATCATACTACTGAACTTAATATTAAAATTTCTACTTTTCGCGCTTAGTTTACAGGTTTAGAGCAAAACGTTGAAACTATAGTTGATAATTATCAGATGAGTTTGATAATTAACGTGATAATTATCGCGCTAAAACTTCAACTTGTCGTGTGAAATCTTCAGGGCGAAAAGTCGAAACTTAGTACTAAATTTCGACTTTTGGTCTGAACTTCAGGTCAAAAAGTTGATGACACTAACAGGATTCCGTAATATGTTCCTAATAATCCATAATTATAAGGTTAATGTTTTAGTTTCAAGTTACTTCCCTTTGTCTGTATTAAACATATTGTAAATAAGTATCGTCTGAACTCTATATCGAGGTCAATACATATTTAATTTGGTGAAATAGAAAAGAGATAATCCAGTTATAGAATATAACTTGATATCTACTTGATAGAAAACTCTTTCTGTTCTAGCTGGAATGGAAAAACCACCACAGTTAAGTAACTTACACTACATTACCTAATGTAATGGTATATATGAAGGTAATTGTAAATAAAAATTCCTAACAGCAGAGGTGTTTACATATTACGCATAAACATTGGAATGCATTCGGACTGATATTGATGGCGGCAAACGGATTGCATAGGCCAAATGGAAATTAAATAAGTTTCTCATATAATTCCAAAACCGAAAACAAATGCATTGAATAATACAAAGGAAATACTATAATAAAACTACAAGGTCATTTGCTTGTAAAACAGAAAAGGCATAATCAAGTTATAGAAGACATCTTGAATGAAAAACTAACACGTTCTGTTCTATCTGGAACGGAAATGACAACGACGCATTTCCTTTACATGGCTCAATGCCTCTAAACAGGAACTTCCGTTGCCCTTATTTGAGCGTGAAATGATACCCTTTAATAAAACAAAACTATAAATAAGGTCCAGCTGATACATACCCTGACCCACATTCACTGGTGAAATTAAATTGCCATACAATAGTGACTTATATTTAATACGGGTAATGAACACATATATATGTAGGACTTGCGCTTTTGTGGACAAAGGGGAGTAAATTGAAACGACAAAATGTGACCTCCTGATTATAGACTATAAGGAACATATGTACAAAGGGAAGTAATCCGATATTAAACTGTGCCGTCTAGATATACGATGGCTGGCCATGGATATATATGTAGATCTATGGGCTGGCTCATTAGGGAATACATATTTTATGTTGGGAGAGCTGTGGGGTGGGAGAATTTTAGATTTAATTTAATACTAACTTTCCATGCATTATTAAAGTAAGAGAATACTCAAATATATACCGATTAATTCCATGTCGTGTTTGTTGTCGGAGGGACTTTAAACCTTAGAACGACATACAGAGACAGAATAACAAAGACAATGCAAAACTATAGCTATTAAATAAACAATAAATCAATAAATAAACTATTAATTTATTTATTTATTAATAAATAATAAATCAATAAAATAAATAAAAAAATAAAGAAATAAGTATATAATAAAAATAAGCAAGTATATCAATAAATAAATCAAATAAATAAATAAGGGAATAAATTCATTAATAAATCGATAAATAAATCAATAACAAAAAAATAAATAAATAGAAATAAATTAACAAATAAATATAAATAAGTAAATCAAACGCGCGCCCACGCGCGCCCACGCGCGCCCACGCGCGCGCACGCAATGTCAATAAATACATACAAACGAATTAATCAATCAATCACTCAATCAAGTAAGCAATCAAGTAAGCAAGCATGCAATCAAATCATCAATCAAATAAATCAATGAATCAAAATATTATTGATTAGAACATCATTTAAAGTTCCTGGTGATATCGGTTATAAGCTAGTCTGTCAGCTTCTTGTTTTGTTTGTTTTTTTAGATCAGAGACCATCAATGATTAGTACCTTAGCAATGAGACAAAACAAAACCGTATATTCCCAGTGTACCATGCATATGCCACATTGACTTCGACATTGTTCTTCAGGAGCTGTTATTTAAGTTTACTATCACTGACCGTGACGTGTTTATGACTTGTTAACTTATAAAACACTGACAGACAAAGGCAATATAGTAAGTTTTACAAATCATGTAAATGTATTGATAATTATGTAAAATTTTAAAAGTCATATTGCCAGTAGTAATAGTTGTGGTTTAGCTTGTTTAAGTATAATACGTGTGAAATTATACGAGGTTATACAACAGCAAACAATAATAAGCTGGGTCATTTGATATTCGAATTTAGCAAAATATATTTTCAACCTGAATATTCTTTATGTGTGTGTATTATAGCGGAAAGCAAACAAGTGCTCAAAATAGTCTAGTGCATTAATAAATGGTAGAAATATCGATCCACCTGATGGAAAGTGTGGGTGGCCCATCCCGACTCTCACATTACGGGGTGAATAAACGTAACACAAATCAACTGAACGACTCTCACACTACGGGGTGAATACACGTAACACAAATCAACTGAACGACTGTAACAGAAACGGTTGGCTTACATTCGGCTATACACATAATCTCGAGAGTTCTCCCATAGTACGATGGAAAGTGTGGGTGGCCCATTACGACTCTCCCATTACGGGGTGAATACACGTAAAACAAATCAACTAAACGACTGTAACAAAAACGGTTGGCTTACATTCGGCTATACTCACAATTTCGAGAGTTCCGCCATAGGACGATGGAAGGACGCCATTGTGTAACATATGTTAATTGGAATTTAGGTATAAAGCCAAATAGAAGTATTATTGAGAGGTCTGAACAATTTAAAAAATTATGAAATAATTATCAAAATCGGATGATAAAGAAAGAAGATATGACCATGTGAATGCTTGTTCGTCATATTTTTAAATAACCATTTGTGGCATAATGATCAATAGCATTTAAATTAAACAAAATCACTGCCAATAAATTCAAAATCATCACATGATCTTATAATGCATTATTATACTTTAGTATATTTACTTTGAATACAGTTGTTGATTTTCTTTCATATAAATAAGTAAATATCGACATTTATAATTATTCCATATATGGTAATTTATAACTATGATGTCATAGTTTTTAAAATGGGGCTTCCAATATCCATTTCAAAAGAAGCGTTATTAGAAAGCTATACTTATTTATTATAACTGCATCTTGTTTTATATATTGTTGACACTGAATACGCAAATATGTAATCTGATTAATATAAAAATAATTTGAAGAAATGTAAGAATCACCTAACCGGGCATAGTGATGATTTTCGGAAAAGGTACCAAAATTAATAGCTTTGGTTGACCAAGTTAAACAGTCGTAAATATGTGCTTTCGAGTCGAGTGAACTGGCATGCGTTTAGATCCTGGTGAACAACAGTCAACTTAATGACCTTGAATGGAATGTACGCACACGTTCTGAAAACACTTGGGAAATGGTCAAAAAAATATCAAATCATATGATAATCAACGAAGATGTGATCATTACAATTACAAAAAGTATAATATCTTCATTATTTATCATCTGATTTTGATAATCTTTCACCATTTCCCAAGTGTTTTCAGAGCTTTCTATAATACAGCTTGATGACTGTCGTTTATTATATCGCACCAATAAGTATATTTAAACAAACAGTAGAACAAGAAAAAACACTGAAATATGTAAGTAAATGCATTAGGGTTAAATCATATAAATAATTCGGGGTGATAATTTTAATGCATTATAAATATTTCAAGATTGTCAGGTGTCCCTTTAAGGTCTACAAATACCAACGAGCATGTACCTTGATCCAAATAATAAACCATCGATCGAGGATAAACTGCGTGTAAATGTCAACTACGTGTTCTTTCAAACATCGCTATTGTTCTTGTGGCGCTTTTGAATACTTAAATAACACGGATTGCTGCACAGGAATTTTTGAATAATTGAAATGCGCCCATTCTATACAGACATGCTCTTATATAAGGATAGGCATGATAGGTAGTCGTGTTCGTGCTTTTTCTTCAATATGTTTTGCAAACTGAATAATAGAGTGCTGTTTTAAAATAACATTACAGCCAAACTGTCTGTATGAATGAATGAACGCACCAACGGAAGGACGGACGGATTGATTGATGGATACATGGCGAACGAATAAAAGCACGAACTGGATGAATGAATGAATGAATGAATGAATGAACGAACGAACGAACGAACGAACGAACGGACGGACGGGCGGAGGACGGACGGACGAACAAACGGACGGACGGACGAACTCGAACGAACGAACTAACGAACGGACGGATGGAAGAATGAACGAAATCGCGAAAAATCAGTACATGTATGAATGAATGAATGAATGAATGAATGAATGAATGAATGAAAAAAAGAATGAATGAATGAATGAATGAATGAATGAATGAATGAATGAATGAATGAATGAATGAATGAATGAATGAACGAACGAACGAACGAACGAACGAACGAACGAATGAACGAACGAACGAACGAACGTACTCCTGGGGAATCTGTACGCAGAGAGCACAGGTTAGTGCATTAGAATCAGATCGCTATATCTTCGTATCATGTAAGTGGTACCTTTCGTACAGCTGCTATTGATGTAGATGCTAACTTTAGAACGGTGATCCCATCTACTTCGTAGCGTACAGTAACAAAAGTGCAGTTAGTTTCTTTTTTACATAATTTCTACAAATTATGACAAGAAAATGCAATACCTAGATACAAATAAAACAATTTACGAAACTGAGAATGATTATCGGGCATTACTTTAATAATTCCATGTATACTGTTTGTATTTGAAATAGTCTTAATTCAAAGAAAGAACAGTCCGTTATATATATGTAGCGGGTTAAGGGTTAAATGTTTCTCTTTTACATATTGTTTTAATTAGTTTTAGCAACATTATGTAAGCGCTCGAACTATGTGCAATGACAAAACAAGCAGTATCCGTATGTTAAAATATGAAGTTTTGACTAAGTATGGTATAAGCAATGTATTGAAATGTTTGATAAACTCCGGTGATCACATGATCAAACCAATATACAACTAGTTTCGTCTGGACAAGGTGCATTACATGAATTCGTATTCCTATACAGAGTACATACAGTGTTAAAGAGTTTAAGTTGTGTTATACACACTTATAATAATAACAAACTCGTACTCACTTGATCTCGAATATATGTCTGTGTCATTTAATTAAGCCGTGTAATATCCGACATGTTTTCTAGTTTTGAAGGAGTGAAACGAGTAACCGCTGTCAAATAAAACTTCCGTCTTACGTTATACAATATCATGTTTCTGTGAGGCTCACAACGGGGCATCTAGTATTATGATGATAAGTTGTATCCTTATTATACCGACGTCCGCCCGTTACCGCATCTCCTCCTAAAACGTGTGTGTGGGGGTGGGGGGTGCGGGGGGTCTGTTCGTCCGCCCGTTACCGCATCTCCTCCTAAAACCGCTGTCAAATAAAACTTTCGTCTTACGTTATAAAATATCATGTTTCAGTGAAACGGGGCATCTAGTATTATGATGATAAGTTTTATTTTGTGTGTGTGGGGGGGGGGGGGGGGGGGGGGGGGAGGGGGGTCTGTTCGTCCGCCCGTTACCGCATCTCCTCCTAAAACGGTGGGGGTTGGGGTGTGGGGGTACATATATTGTGGAAATTGTCCAAATTTGCGGTTTAATACATTCAGTAATAAATTAGCATTTACAACATCGATTCTCAAAAGTCGGTCATACATCCTAAAACGGGGGTGGGGGTGATCCTCCTAAACCGCTCAACGGAAATCAACCAAACTTAGGGTATGACTTCAGCATAGGATGACGGTGTGCAAGAGTAACATTATTTTTGGCTTCGCACCCTGGGTGGTGGGGAGGGGGAGGCGGGGGGTAAAGGGGAGTCTAAGGTCAATTACACTAAATATTCAATTACACTGTAATTTTTACGATTTTATTATTTCGAACTCGGACGTCTGCCATTGTGTGTGTGGGTGGGGGGGGGGGGGGGGGGGGGGGGTAGATGGGGGGAGTGGACTTGTTTGTAATTATATCTCAAATGAAACATTATGATGATGGCTCCACACCCAGGGGCCCTCAGGGGGTCAAAACAAAATGGGCAATTACTCAAACGATTCAATTACTCTGTAATGTTTCCATATGTTTGCACTTAACTTGGTGTATGTGATTTTCTATGAAAGATAAACAACATATCAAACGATTATATTATTTCGAACTTGGGCGTCTGCTCGGGGGCCCAGGTGGATGGGCTAGGCGGGGTGGGGGAGATTTTTTTTTTTAATTATGTTTCAAATGATTAAGATGATGTGATTACACTGTATACATTTGTTTCCTCCTAGTTCATCGGTGGGGGCCTGGGGGAAGGGGCATCAAATACACTAATAATTCGATTACAGTATTATTTTTCCATACGTTTGCACATTAGTTGGTATAATAGTCATATATGAAAGAGATACACAGCATGTCAAATGATTCATTATTTAAAACTAAGGACGTGGGGGTCAATTACTTTTTTAATTATGTCTTAAACGAACATTTTAATGAAGGGATTACAGTATACAGATATCACATAGGTGTTTGGGGAACAGTCAAAACTGTTTTTCCGAGGTGGAGGGGATGGCAGTGTGAACTGTTTCCCGAGGCCGACAGGCCGAGGGAAACAGTTCACACTGACATCCCCCGACACCAAGGGAAAACAGTTTTGACTGTTCCCCAAACACACATGTGATAACTGTTTTATTACCTGATTAATGTTACTGTACGAAACAGTGAAAATGAAAATTTGTTTTATAATGGGAACCTATGGTGAAAAAAGCAACATGACGTCACGCAAACGAAATTCCAGCACGTGAGGGAAACAGTCGAAACTAAAGCCCGGTAACAGTTCGTTTTCACCGGGAACAGTCTTTTCCTTTGTGAATTAGGAAGAAATGACGATATAGCATTTATATAGGAGATCAGGTAATAATATATAATAATATTGTGTTCTCTTGTATGTGTGTCGTTCTAGTTATAATTATTATTAGGGCTTCCGCATTTCATGCATCGTCTTAGTCAATGCTGAGAGTTTAACCTCATGACGTCATCCAAGATGGCCGCCAATGACGTCATTAAAGAACTAATCGAAATTTGATAAAACTTTCACAGGTTGTAGACATCAAACTCTAGTTGTGCAAAAACGTCAAAGTCAGTTATGTCGTCATCAACGATGACCGCCAATGAGGTCATATTCGAAATCGTGTTATGGCTATATCTTCTATATTAAGGATCGGATTTGAACAAAACGTTCAGAGATTGTAGTATTCATGGTCTGGTTGTGCAAGAAAGTCATATAGGTGGCACTCCTCAGTTTCGCATGAATGGCCAAAAAAGACATTATTGTATGACAGAATGAGATCTCGTGTAAATCAGAAAGAAATCAACTCAGCATCTTTTATGTTCATGGATGGTATTTATAATAATTATGAAGTGCATGTTTTTCCAGTTTTGAGCACTTCTAAGATTATTTTGGTGTATTGAAAAATGCATTCTTTGGGTTTTTTGGAGGCTATAAATAGAAAAATGCGAAACTATCAAAAACTTCCAAAAAGTAGGTAAAATGGCTGATTTTGACTCAAGGGGTGATCAGCATGGAATAACTTTTTAAAAAACCGGCGAAGGGATGTAAAATTTAGCATTTTCCTGATATGCAAGAGCATGATGAGTGCAGAAATGACGCTGACATGATTAGGAAAAAATTATATATATTTACTGACATTTGAAATATTGCTAAAATTGCTTTTTTTAGCATGTTTTGAGGGGTGGGGTAATTTTAAATGGGACTAAAGTTGTACAGAAAATGCTTTTTGATAGTTTTATTTATTATGGAAACATGGGTAATTTTATTGTCTTCTAAGAAATGTATGACACAGATGATGTGATTTTTTTTTTCTCAAGTATTCAGGCTAAGGGCTTGTCATGGGTTTTGATTATTGAAAAATGTACATTAAACTGTGGAGTGCATCCTATAGATTCCGACGTCATGACGTCATGTGGTGGTGGTGGTGATGATGATGATGGTCGGTGGTGGTGGTGGTGGTGGTTGTGGTTGTGATGGTGGTGATGATTATGTTGTTGTTGTTGTTGTTAAAAATGTACTAAATCTGTGTTATGGATAGTTTGCAAACATGTCCAGAGAAGTGTAATAGTACGTGTCGTATAAACTATTATTAACATGTACACTCGTACTTCTTACCTAGTATCAGTGTAATAGTGCGTGTCGTATAAAACTACTATCAACATGTACAGTCGTACTTCATACCTGAAATCTGTATAATTGTATGCGTCGTACTTTTTACCTAGTGTCAGTGTAACAGTGCCTGTCGTATAAAACTACATGTAGCCTCGTACTTGTTACCTAGTATCTGTGTAATAGTACGCGTCTTATAAACTACCATCAACATGTACCCTCGTACTTCTTGCCTAGTATCAGTGTAATAGTACGTGTCGTATAAACTATTATCAACATGTACCCTCGTACTTCTTACCCTAGTATCAGTGTAATAGTACGTGTCGTATAAACTACTATCAACATGTAGAATCCTACCTAGTATCAGTGTAATAGTACGCGTCTTATACACTACCATCAACATGTACCCTCGTACTTCTTGCCTAGTATCAGTGTAATAGTACGTGTCGTATAAACTATTATCAACATGTAGAATCCTACCTAGTATCAGTGTAATAGTACGCGTCTTATACACTACCATCAACATGTACCCTCGTACTTCTTGCCTAGTATCAGTGTAATAGTACGTGTCGTATAAACTATTATCAACATGTACCGTCGTACTTCTTACCTAGTATCAGTGTTATAGTACGTGTCGTATAAACTATTATCAACATGTACCGTCGTACTTCTTACCTAGTATCAGTGTAGTAGTACGTGTCGTATAAACTATTATCAACATGTACCGTCGTACTTCTTACCTAGTATCAGTGTAATAGTACGCGTCGTATAAACTACTATCAACATGTAGACTCTTACTTCTTACCTAGTATCAGTGTAATAGTACGCGTCGTATAAACTACTATCAACATGTAGACTCTTACTTCTTACCTAGTATCAGTGTAATAGTACGTGTCGTATAAACTACTATCAACATGTAGACTCTTACTTCTTGCCTAGTATCAGTGAAATAGTACGTGTCGTATAAACTATTATTAACATGTACCCTCGTACTTCTTACCTAGTATCAGTGTACTAGTATGCGTCTATAAACTACTATCAACATGTACCCTCGTACTTCTTAACTAGTATCAGTGAAATAGTACGTGTCGTATAAACTATTATTAACATGTACCCTCGTACTTCTTACCTAGTATCAGTGTACTAGTATGCGTCTATAAACTACTATCAACATGTACCCTCGTACTTCTTAACTAGTATCAGTGAAATAGTACGTGTCGTATAAACTATTATTAACATATACCCTCGTACTTCTTACCTAGTATCAGTGTAATAGTACGTGTCGTATAAACTATTATTAACATGTACCCTCGTACTTCTTACCTAGTATCAGTGTACTAGTATGCGTCTATAAACTACTATCAACATGTACCCTCGTACTTCTTAACTAGTATCAGTGAAATAGTACGTGTCGTATAAACTATTATTAACATATACCCTCGTACTTCTTACCTAGTATCAGTGTAATAATACGTGTCGTATAAACTATTATTAACATGTACCCTCGTACTTCTTACCTAGTATCAGTGTACTAGTATGCGTCTATTAACTACTATCAACATGTACCCTCGTACTTCTTGCCTAGTATCAGTGTAATAGTACGTGTCGTATAAACTATTATTAAGATGTACCCTCGTACTTCTTACCTAGTATCAGTGTAATAGTACGTGTCGTATAAACTACTATCAACATATACCCTCGTACTTCTTAACTAGTATCAGTGAAATAGTACGTGTCGTATAAACTATTATTAACATGTACCCTCGTACTTCTTACCTAGTATCAGTGTAATAGTACATGTCGTATAAACTATTATTAACATGTACCCTCGTACTTCTTACCTAGTATCAGTGTAATAGTACGTGTCGTATAAACTACTATCAACATGTACCCTCGTACTTCTTAACTAGTATCAGTGAAATAGTACGTGTCGTATAAACTATTATTAACATGTACCCTCGTACTTCTTACCTAGTATCAGTGTAATAGTACGTGTCGTATAAACTATTATTAACATGTACCCTCGTACTTCTTACCTAGTATCAGTGTAATAGTACGTGTCGTATAAACTACTATCAACATGTACCCTCGTACTTCTTAACTAGTATCAGTGAAATAGTACGTGTCGTATAAACTATTATTAACATGTACCCTCGTACTTCTTACCTAGTATCAGTGTAATAGTACGTGTCGTATAAACTATTATTAACATGTACCCTCGTACTTCTTACCTAGTATCAGTGTAATAGTACGTGTCGTATAAACTACTATCAACATGTACCCTCGTACTTCTTAACTAGTATCAGTGAAATAGTACGTGTCGTATAAACTATTATTAACATGTACCCTCGTACTTCTTACCTAGTATCAGTGTAATAGTACGTGTCGTATAAACTACTATCAACATATACCCTCGTACTTCTTAACTAGTATCAGTGAAATAGTACGTGTCGTATAAACTATTATTAACATGTACCCTCGTACTTCTTACCTAGTATCAGTGTAATAGTACGTGTCGTATAAACTATTATTAACATGTACCCTCGTACTTCTTACCTAGTATCAGTGTAATAGTACGTGTCGTATAAACTACTATCAACATGTACCCTCGTACTTCTTAACTAGTATCAGTGAAATAGTACGTGTCGTATAAACTATTATTAACATGTACCCTCGTACTTCTTACCTAGTATCAGTGTAATAGTACGTGTCGTATAAACTATTATTAACATGTACCCTCGTACTTCTTACCTAGTATCAGTGTAATAGTACGTGTCGTATAAACTACTATCAACATGTAACCTCGTACTTCTTAACTAGTATCAGTGAAATAGTACGTGTCGTATAAACTATTATTAACATGTACCCTCGTACTTCTTACCTAGTATCAGTGTAATAGTACGTGTCGTATAAACTATTATCAACATGTACCCTCGTACTTCTTACCTAGTATCAGTGTAATAGTACGTGTCGTATAAGCTACTATCAACATGTAATCTCGTACTTCTTAACTAGTATCAGTGAAATAGTACGTGTCGTATAAACTATTATTAACATGTACCCTCGTACTTCTTACCTAGTATCAGTGTAATAGTACGTGTCGTATAAACTACTATCAACATATACCCTCGTACTTCTTACCTAGTATCAGTGTAATAGTACGTGTCGTATAAACTATTATTAACATGTACCCTCGTACTTCTTACCTAGTATCAGTGTAATAGTATGCGTCTATAAACTATTATCAACATGTACCCTCGTACTTCATACCTAGTATCAGTGTAATAGTACGCGTCGTATAAACTACTATCAACATGTAGACTCGCACTTCTTGCCTAGTATCTGTGTAATAGTACGCGTCGTATAAACTATTACTACAATATAGACTCTTACTTCTTGCCTAGTATCAGTGTAATAGTACGCGTCGTATAAACTACTATCAACATGTACACTCGTACTTCTTACCTAGTATCAGTGTAATAGTTTGCGTCTATAAACTACCATCAACATGTACCCTCGTACTTCTTGCCTAGTATCAGTGTAATAGTACGTGTCGTATAAACTATTATCAACATGTACCCTCGTACTTCTTACCTAGTATCAAAGTGTAATAGTACGTGTGATATAAACTACCATTAACACGTAGACTCTTACCTAGTATCAGTGTAATAGTAGGCGTCGTATAAACTACAATCAATATGTACCCTCGTACTTCTTACCTAGTATCAGTGTAATAGTACACGTCGTATAAACTACTATCAACATGTAGACTCGTACTTCTTGCCTAGTATCAGTGTAATAGTACGCGTCGTAGAAACTACCATCAACATGTAGACTCGCACTTCTTGCCTTGTATCAGTGTAATAGTACGCGTCGTATAATCTACCATCAACATGTAGACTCGCACTTCTTGCCTAGTATCAGTGTAATAGTACGCGTCGTATAAACTACCATCAACATGTAGACTCGCACTTCTTGCCTAGTATCAGTGTAATAGTACGCGTCGTATAAACTACCATCAACATGTAGACTCGCACTTCTTGCCTAGTATCAGTGTAATAGTATGCGTCGTATAAACTTCCATCAACATGTAGACTCGTACTTCTTGCCTAGTATCAGTGTAATAGTACGCGTCGTATAAACTATTATCAACATGTACCCTCGTACTTCTTACCTAGTATTAAAGTGTAATAGTACGCGTCGTATAAACTCCCATCAACATGTACCCTCGTACTTCTTACCTAGTATCTGTGTAATAGTACGCGTCGTATAAACTACCATCAACAAGTAGACTCTTACCTAGTATCAGTGTAATAGTACGCGTCGTATAAACTCCCATCAACATGTACACTCGTACCTCTTACCTAGTATCTGTGTAATAGTACGCGTCGTATAAACTACACGCGTACTTTTTGGCTAGTATCAGTGTAATAGTATGTGTCGTATAAAATACCATTAACATGTACACGCGTACTTCTTACCTAGTATCAGTGTACTAGTACGCGTCGTATAAACTACTATCAACATGTAGACTCGTACTTCTTGCCTAGTGTCAGTGTCATAGTATGCGTCGTATAAACTACCATCAACATGTAGACTCGTACTTCTTGCCTAGTGTCAGTGTAATAGTATGCGTCGTATAAACTACCATTAACATGTACACGCGTACTTCTTACCTAGTATCAGTGTAATAGTACGCGTCATATAAACTACTATCAACATGTAGACTCGTACTTCTTGCCTAGTGTCAGTGTCATAGTATGCGTCGTATAAACTACCATCAACATGTAAATGCGTACTTCTTGCCTAGTGTCAGTGTCATAGTATGCGTCGTATAAACTACCATCAACATGTAGACTCGTACTTCTTGCCTAGTGTCAGTGTAATAGTATGCGTCGTATAAACTACCATCAACATGTAGACTCGTACTTCTTGCCTAGTGTCAGTGTAATAGTATGTCTCGTATAAACTACCATTAACATGTACACGCATACTTCTTGCCTAGTGTCAGTGTAATAGTATGCGTCGTATAAACTACCATCAACATGTAGACTCGTACTTCTTGCCTAGTGTCAGTGTAATAGTATGTCTCGTATAAACTACCATTAACATGTACACGCATACTTCTTGCCTAGTGTCAGTGTAGTAGTATGCGTCGTATAAACTACCATCAACATGTAGACTCGTACTTCTTGCCTAGTGTCAGTGTAATAGTATGTCTCGTATAAACTACCATTAACATGTACACGCATACTTCTTGCCTAGTGTCAGTGTAATAGTATGCGTCGTATAAACTACCATTAACATGTACATGCGTACTTCTTGCCTAGTGTCAGTGTAGTAGTATGCGTGTATAAACTCCCATCAACATGTACACTCGTACCTCTTACCTAGTATCTGTGTAATAGTACGCGTCGTATAAACTACTATCAAAATGTAGACTCGTACTTCTTACCTAGTATTTGTATAATAGTACGCGTCGTATAAACTACTATCAACATGTACACGCGTACTTCTTGCCTAGTGTCAGTGTAATAATATGCGTCGTATAAACTACCATTAACATGTACACGCGTACTTCTTACCTAGTATCAGTGTAATAGTACGCGTCGTATAAACTACTATCAACATGTAGACTCGTACTTCTTGCCTAGTATCAGTGTAATAGTATGCGTCGTAAATACTATTATCAACATGTACCCTCGTACTTCTTACCTAGTATCAGTGTAATAGTATATACTTACCTAGTATCAGTGTAAAAGTACGCCTCGTATAAACTACCATCAACATGTACCCTCGTACTTCTTACCTAGTATCGGTGTAATAATATGCGTCGTATAAACTACCATTAACATGTACACGCGTACTTCTTACCTAGTATCAGTGTAATAGTACGCGTCGTATAAACTACTATCAACATGTAGACTCGTACTTCTTGCCTAGTATCAGTGTAATAGTATGCGTCGTAAATACTATTATCAACATGTACCCTCGTACTTCTTACCTAGTATCAGTGTAATAGTATATACTTACCTAGTATCAGTGTAAAAGTACGCCTCGTATAAACTACCATCAACATGTACCCTCGTACTTCTTACCTAGTATCGGTGTAATAGTATGCGTCGTATAAACTACTATCAACATATACACTCGTACTTCTCACCTAGTATCAGTGTAATAGTACGCGTCGTATAAACTACTATCAACATGTACACCCGTACTTCTCACCTAGTATCAGTGTAATAGTACGCGTCGTATAAACTACTATCAACATATACACTCGTACTTCTCACCTAGTATCAGTGTAATATTACGCGTCGTATAAACTACTATCAACATGTACACCCGTACTTCTCACCTAGTATCAGTGTAATAGTACGCGTCGTATAAACTACTATCAACATATACACTCGTACTTCTTACCTAGTATGAGTTTAAAAGTACGCCTCGTATAAACTACCATCAACATTTGATGAACAACTTAAACCTGTGGATTAAACACACGCAACACGTATCGGACTGGAAAACAGATAATAGTGATGGAACATAAACGCAATCAGATAACATACACATTGATCAGAACATAACATATTACATTGCATTGCATTACATTGCATTAATTTACAATATACATGTATTACATTACATTACATTACATTACATTACATTACATAACATTGCATTACATTACACTACATTACATTACATTGTATTGCATTACTCATTACACTACACTACATTACATTACATTACATTACATTACATTACATTACATTACATTACATTGCATTACATTACATTACTTTACATTACATTAAACTACTTGACATTACATTATATTACATTAAATTGCATTGCATTACATTACAGTATTACATGACAATGCATTGTACATTACATTACATTACATTACATTACATTACATTACATTACTACAATACATTACATTACATTGCATTACATTGCATTACATTGTATTACATTGCACTACATTCCATTATTACATTACAATACATTGCATTACACTACATTACATTACATAACATTACATTACATTACATTACACTACTTTGAATTACATTGCATTACATTATATAACATGGCATTCCATTGTATTGCGCTGCATTGTAATGCATTGCATTACATTAATTATTACATTTCATTGCATTACATTGCATTACATTTTATTACATTGCATTACATTATTACAGTACAATACATTGCATTACATTACACTACATTACATTACATTACATTACATTGAATTGCTTTACCTTACATTATTACATTAGAATAAATACATTATTACATTACATTACATTGCATTACATTTCACTACATTATACTACATTACATTGCATTGTATTACCTTACATTATTGCATTACATTGCATTACATTTCATTACATCGCATTACATTGCATTGCATTGCATTGCATTACATTATTACATTACGTTCCATTACATTACACTACACTACATTACATTACACTACATTACATTACATTACATTACATTACATTACATTACATTACATTACATTTCATTTCATTGCATTGCATTGCAGTACAGTACATAACATTGCATTGCATTACATAACAGTATGACATTAGATTATATTGCATTACATTGCATTGCATTACATTGCATTACATTACACTACATTACATTACATTATTATGTCGATTCTTACAGATGGCGGGAGGTGTACAGTACCGGTTCTACTCAGGAAAAGTGGGTGGTCTGCCTCCACCACAAAACAAATCGACCGTCAATATAACCTTACATGTGTTGAAAATGACGTAAAACACCATACAAACAACAAACAAACAAACTTACGTTATTACAGTAGAATACATTGCATTACATTACATTATATTACATTAATACATTACACTACATTCCATTCCATTACATTGCATTACTTTACATTACATTACTTGGCATTATTACATTACTTTACATTATAACTTTACATTACATTACTTTACATTACATATTCATTATTTGGATAGCAAAGCGAAGTATTACTTACAAACAGGAAACACAGAATCAACCAAATATTGTTATCCCTGTGAGGGTGACAAATGTATGTAAAATAATGTACATACTGTGGTGAGTTAAACGATCGTATATGTTGGGGTTTTCATGAAACTTCGCCTCGGTCTACATTATTTTACTCAGGTTGACAATATACACTGTCACCCTCACTGGGATGCAATATTTATTTGATTATACCGAACAAAAAGAGAATATGTTGGCGGAAATGAAACATGTAAAATAAAAAGGGTCCATTTCGTTCTTGTTAAAAAATGGATGTATTAACCAGTTTTGATTTAATTAACATGTTATGGTCAACAAAACATTATTCATATCTTTAAAAAAATGCACATTATATCAACACTTTAGACATGAAAATAATATAATACATATACTAATAAAGTGTTCATCGATTCATTTGTGCGTAACGCGTTGGTCGTGGGTAACACAATGCATGTATCTATTTATAAACGTGCTGCGACGTCGGAGTTTATCATTAGAAATGCATGGATTCCGATTGGGAGGGTAACATTTAACAAAAAAAAGATGCACTCCAGTGTTTGACATTACGACAGCGTGAAATGTTGAATATCAGTCTAAGGGAATTTAACATTGGGGATTGACATGGGGTATAATAATAGCAAATATTTCTATATGTTTTGCCTCTATCATTACATACTACCTCCTCCCACCTCCCACCTCCCACCTCTCTCTAGTCTAAATGTATGTGTATCTTTATGTACGCTGAGGGGTTAGGTCGTAATAAAATGTGGTTTGCGTTTAAGCGTGCGTGCGCATATGTAGAAAAAATGTTGTACCAACCACTTACCAACTGTTTCGAAGCCGCAGCCCTAGACACCAACATCGACACAGCGCCTCGCCCAATAGCAGACGCGCTAGCCCACTCGGCCACCTAGTCAACTTAAAACGATTGATTTCTGAAACCGGGTGATACTAAGGCTTTACTCTTGAACGCGTCGGATATCTTCGGGCTTTTCCGTAAAATAACGACAACCATAGCGTTCAATGCTTTTTGTATACACACATATGGTTTAAATCGGGCGCAACGCCGTTATTGTGAAAAAATGATAGTTAAGCTAGTTTACTATTAAGCCACTTATTTAGGTTAGCTTTAGAAACGTAGATCATATCGAGAGAAACAAATTTGACACACAATGCACAGAGAGGTTATCAAATATCATGTTACGGTTCCTTCATACACAGTATACTTTAACATTAATGTAATTAACGATGCGTATAAGCATATTGCATTGAAGGGAGGTAAGACACAATCTATATTCATTCGGTAACAATTACAGTTAAGCTCATTAATAAACGTTGAACTGAACATTTTAAGGTGATTAAAGTATATGCTTTACCAAGAAATCCTACGTCATGTGGACACACAACCTGCACATTGGTTTATGAAATGTGCCATAACGATGCATACTCGTGATAAAGGGTTTTGAAATTGATAACCTTTCTCCGTTTTCAGAGGTACAATTTATTTGACCATACTATCAAACATATCGATGATATTTATTTGACAATTGTCGATGATGTAATGTCTTCGTAGGAAAAAGAAACAAAGCACTGATAAATAATACAAAACTTTCGAAATTTTGAGAAAAACAATATTTTTACCAAATAATTAGTTAAAATGTCGGGACCATACTTACATAATTATTACATGCCCTTGTGTCTGTATGCTTTCCTCTGTACATTTAACAAACGCACCATAACTATATTAAATTAGTTCGTGATTTACATGATATGATCTCTTTTGTTAGATATTATCATTAACTGCAGAACCAAAATTGATGTTTCTATGACCTTTAGCTTCAATTATATGTTCTGATAGGTCGAACAAGTCACATTTTGGTTAGGAAAATTGTCAATCTTTCTCAAATACATCACACTTGAGTACTATTTTGAGCCAGGAGACCCAACATATTGTGAAAAAGGTGTTAATAGAGTCATTGTTACTCTTACAGTTTAAAACTAGAAATATCACTAAAGTTGATTCATACCCTATGTCTAGTCAGAAACAAATGAGAGATACGTAGGAGCCCGGGAACCTGTCCTAATCTTAACAACACATTGATTACTATGGTTCTTTAACTTACACGAAGGATTATGCATGTGACCGCCCAGTTTACGTCCCCATCCGACGTACGAGGCTACCTCCGCCTTCACGGGGGAATGTGTCTTGCCCAATTACATACCGAAAAGCTCACTGGATTCCGTTTTCTCCGGATTTCAAGTTCACCGAACTATCTACTGGGCCACATGCTGTATGCGCTCAAGGTTGTTGTTGCATTCATTTAAATTACACTGTCTTGTCAATTTGGGCGTTGAATAAAGGACAACAACGATATCGTGTAGACATCTAACCAGTTTTGGATACTGACCGTTCCAAGTCGGTTACTCGGTCTTTGCCACTCTTTATGTCTTATATTGTTTATTGACTAGTTAATTTGCTCATTTGATTTTGTTAGATGTGATACGGACGTACGGTGCCATTAATTTAGTTGCTGTTGTTTCTATAGGACCATTTATCTCATTTAGGAATATATAGATGCGACAATGCGGCTGACGCAATGTAGTCAATGTATACTGAAACGCAAAAGAAACACGGGTATGTCTGCTATCTATTGTATGTACAATATGCTGATGTTAATAGAATGGTACATGGCTACGTAAGACCTTTCCTTTCGGAAAAAAGTACTAAAACAACACATAATACAGCAATTAGTATTCCTTCAAATTTCATTATTGACGGAGTACGCGTTTGGCTCAAGCATGTGAGAGCCACAATGTGGATGCACAATTTTGCAAACTCTTTACGTTAAATACAGTACTGAACTTGCTCAGTTTTTCAAAGAGGAACTTCAACATTTTAGAATTTCTTGTTGCAAGGTGTAGTGTGATTAAAACGTCTACAACATCACAGTTGTGTCCTTTATCTAATTAACTGCAACTTTTTATTTTACAAAACATCTTGGGATTTCTTGGGAATATTATGTGGAATTAAGTGTGCAGTATATACAATATATAGCGGAAAGTTTCTTTAGCGTTTCAGTATATTTTATCCAATGCTTCATATCAACACCCTATTGGTCCGTATTTGTTTCTTGTCATGACAATACAGCGGTCTCTTTGTCATTTTAGTGGACACGTGTAATCCATATTCGATTTGTAAACATCGTTAAAATATACATTTACTAACGATAATAGGTTCAACTGATTTTTATTAATTTAGGTCTTTATAATATAATAATACCCCATTAACCATTTTATCTCAGGAGGGAGCCTGACATTCGAGTTCACCTACTTTCTCACCCAATTGTTGTTTGAACCAGATTATTTGTTTAATCTTCAGAAATTGGTTTCAGTAAAAGATCTCTCCCCACCCACAACCCCACCACCAAAAGATGAAAGGTCAGATGACTAAAATGCATTATCTCCTATTTACATATAGCAGTTTATTTGTGACAACAAAGAGAATAGAAAAAGAATTCTCCATTATAGTAATGGTTAAATTGAATTGTAATTCAGTGTGTTAATATGTGTATATTTATAGGTTATTTAACATGGTTCTGTACAATACGGAGATATATTTGGACGAGTACACAGCTGGAAAAGTCATATTGGACGAGCCGTTAGGCGAGTCCAATATGATTTTTTCCAGCTGTGTACGAGTCCAAATATATCCCGTATTGTACAGAACCATGTTAAGTAACCTTTTTATTCTATACCTTTATTTTAACCAATCATTTATAATTCGGATATAACTTTCGTTTGTTTCATGCTTTCAAGCAAGTCGCTATGAACATCGAAAGCACAATTGCATGTAGGTCTATGTATTTTATATATTGTGTTCGACATGGCTTACTCTCAAGCTTTATTTGCTTGAAAGAATGCCCATTTCTCCGTTGTCAACAGTGATTAAATACTACCGAAGGTCAGTTTCAAACAATGATATATTATGCTAGTTTTTTGTGTGTTTTTTTTGTTATAAAGGAAAATTAAATAAAAATATGTGCAATAGATAGGTTTTCATTACTTGACAACAATTTATGGTTAGGTAATGACAGAAGCCTGTCGGTTCTGATTTTTATTCGGACCTTTTCACGCGTTTCGGTCTTTATCATAGGTTTAACATGGAACCTGTGAAGCGTACAATACGAACAAAATACGGGATATTTTGTACGCGCGTGCGTCCCGATACGGAAATATATTGTACGGTCACATGACTCGAAAGAGCGTCTACGATTGGATGTATAAATTAGGTATAGAATAATATGATATATGCTCGCCGAATATAAATCATCTTACTACAGTGAGGTATTCATCTTTTAACATATTCGTATTTTGGGCATACAATAACAATATTAATGCGATCTTCGATCTTGTACTTGTTTATGTGGCTGGCATGTATTATCAATGCTTTGTTGCTTAGATATATAAGGATTTATTACACTTATTGACTATTGTACGGTACCGCGGGGGATGATTCTCCGATTACCTATGACGGGGAAAATAAATGGACCGTCTTTATATATAAAGATGGCCGAAAAGAGAAAAAAAAACAAAAAAAACAGTCCCGTTTTTTGTAAATACTGCTGTCCTTAAACCTAAATCTGAAGTGATTTTATAGAAAGTGTAATCATTAACAAGAGGCCCAAGGGTATCGCCTTAAAGCAAAGTGCTTACATGTTCAAGAAACAGTTAAACAACAATTGCCTAATATAACTCATGTAAAACTGTGACCCGGGCCGGGGTCGACTTTTACCCCAGTATGACCATTTAAACAAACTAGATAGAGGACCATAAGCTTATGCTACATGGAAAATTGATGACACTAATCTCATGTAGATCGGAGAAGATTTTGAAGGCTTTTCGGTATAATTCAAAGTAAGAACGTGACCCACAGGCCGGTGAAAACTTGAGTCACTATTTGAACAAACTTGGTAGGGGACAATAATCCTATGCTGCATGCCAATTATACGACGTCTAGCTCTTGTAGTTTCAGAGAAAAATAGCTTTTTATAGATATTTCTATATAACCCTTTGTAAAACTGTGATCCCCGGGGGCGGGTCAAATTTGACACAGGGGTTACTATTTGTGCAGACTTGGTAGTGAACCATAACCTTATGTTACTTGCAAAATATTAGAGTCTAGATGCCAAATAGTAGAGGCTAGCGCTTACTGTATCAAAGATCGTATTAAAGATGTTTATATATAACACTTATGTAAACGGGGTGGGACCAAATATAAACCCCGGGTCACCATTTTTAACAAATTTGGTAGCGGACTATAAGCTTATACTACCTGCACAATATTCGACGTCAAGCTCTTGTAGTTTCAGAATTTATGTAAATATGTAGCCGGTCAAGTATAACCCAAGGGTCACTATTTTAACAACGGTTTGTAGCGGACTATAAGCTTATGCCATATTTACAAAATATTAGACCTCTCGCTCATAGTTTCTGACAAAATTTACTGACTTCTTTAATTGAAAAATAACCGGAAACAGATACCATGTTGGCACTGCTATCATGGATCCTCTACAATGTAATCCATAACATATAATCCATAACATAGTCCCAGTAAGAATTTGCCACCTGAGTTATGGTAGCAATAAATTATCTGGCTCATGGCCTATATGTCTATTTCAGCTAAAAGGTTGTTTTTGGCTTGCACTATCGAGTGTCACCCTATGGTTGATTTAAGTTCTTATTTCCATTTAAGGTACTCTGTTCAAAAGTTGAACGCGAAACAGCACTGGTACCAATATTTCTCCTACTTCATGTTCGAACAGTGAGTTGGATCTAGACAAGTATTTCCCCTCACCGTTTACACTCAAATCAATGACTTTTTGCATAGCTTTGAAACAACATTATTCTATGGTTTGTTCATGAAAGATCATTGTAGTCTTTATGCTCCTGAAATATGCTATTCTTTATTCTAGGCATCATTTCCTCACAATCATTGATTTACTCGTTTAATACTGAAAAAATGGGATCGCTTAGAAGCAAAATTACCTTCAACGAACACAAAGTAGCAAGCTCGATTTTACTGAGTCTGTTCATGAGAGGTAATACATTGCAACACCTCTCATGCTCTAGTACCGGCTTAAGCTTTGTTTTACCTTAAGCCACAATACAGTTTCCGTTATAAGGAAACGGCTTGCCTTGTTAGGTAACTATCAGGTTGGTGGGTGGACATGAGAAAATTCATTGTATAATGATGTTATTATAAATAAAGAGAGTCAAACCTATGCAAAATGGACCCATCCATGGACAGAATGTGTTATTATCTGCAATTTGTTCGAATCACAAACTCAAAGTTTTACTGCGTAGCTGCAACATGCATGGTGGAATTGAATTGAATTGAATTGGGTTTTAAGGCGCACCAACACATGAAAGGTTATATGGCGCCTAACAGGCATGAACATGCCAGGCTCATCCTTCACATGCATGTGGAAGTATCCGTTTAAGCGAATCTATATAAAATCGGCAAATCTGCACATGATAATTTATTTCAATTTCAGATCAATACATTTACTAATATAAATATACAGAAAAATAAATTTAATATATAGACTACACTGTTTCATTAAAACAACCATTGAAAAATTGGCATGAACGTGTCAAATCTATGCCAAGGGCTGGACCCGTCCTTGGTGGAAAAACTAACAAAAAGGGAAAATAAAAATAAGCTGCTACTGCAGATCAGATCAGATCAGATAGTTTCCAGCGTCTGTTTTAGCGTTCAACTATTGTACATAGAACATTGATCGGAAATAAAACCTCAAGACTAAGATATAGGCTAGACAGGTAAATGCAAGCCGCTAGGTTTTATATAGTTATGCAGATTTGCTCTAACATTAGGCCGTCTCGCTCCTTTCTAATAAATGGTTCAAAATGAAAACAACTCACACATAACGCCGAGTTTTTATTTTTTCATTGTTTAAAAATTGTACTACTATGCTAAACTATGATGATATCATTTTATAGCACACTCAAATATAAGAGATATGATAACACTGACAATATGTTTAAAGTGACACACGGCAATCTTGAAGTATTTATCAAGCATTAAAATTGAATACTGATCCAGTATCATTTTGACTTGAAACCTGAGTGCATATAATAAAATGAAAGGTAAACAAATGTCGAGTTGTCCTTTATAGTCTTCGTTATTCGTTTAAATCTAGTATTGGTGCAATATAATCAGCAAATGGTAATAAACAAACAACTTACTTTTAACCAGTCAAATAAGTATTAATACTGGTTTTCAGAGATGCAAACAGAATGTCGCAATTTAAAAAGATCAACAATGTCGTGTGTCCATTTAAGATAAAACAGTGTGTTATATACATG